>CM019065.1:3411130-3814426 GCA_009667805.1 Leptobrachium leishanense | reverse complement strand
GTTTCTGATCCTGTAATCTATGTGTTTTTAGATGTTCAACAATCCTTTCCTTTAACATGGTTTCCATTAATTTCCCCACTACTGACGTAAGACTAACTGGCCTATAGTTCCCAGATTCCTCCTACTACCCTTCTTGTAAATGGGCACAACATTTGCTAATATCCAGTCTTCTGGGACGACTCCCGTTAGCAAGGATTGGTTAAATAAATCTGTTAACGGTTTTGCTATTACCTTCACTGAGCTCTTTTAATAATTTAGGGTGGATCCCATCAGGCCCCATTGATTTATTTGTCTTTACTTTAGACAGCTGCTGTAGAACCTCCTCCTCTGTAAACTGATATGTAATTGTCTCATTAGTGTTTCCTCCTAACTGAGGTCCCTTTCCTTCCTTTTCTTCTGCAAAGACTGAACAAAAATATTCATTGAGGCAGTCAGCGAGACTTTTATCCTCTTCTACATACCTTCCTTCCTTTGTTTTTAATCTAACTAATCCTTGTTTTACTTTTCTTTTCTCGTTTATGTATCTAAAAAATGTTTTGTCCCCCTTTTTTACTGACTGAGCTATTTTCTCTTCTGCGTGTGCTTTGGAAGCCCTTATAAATTGCTTTGCCTCTTTCTGCCTAATCTTATAGGTAGGGATGCACCGATACCGATACTAGTATCGGTATCGGGGCCGATATTGCCGTTTGCACGAGTACTTGTTACTCGTGCAAACGGCCCGATACATCCCGCCGATACCGGAAGCCGGCGCTGGGCCGGCTTGCCGGTATCCGCGGGGCTGGGGAAGCTGGCCGCGTGCATGTAAAGCACGCGGCCAGCGTTCCCCTCCGGCGCGCCAAATACTCACCCTTCCTGAAGTTCCGGTCGCTGGGCAGTGATGTGTTCCTGCGGCCACTGGGCGCTCCTGTGACGCGGCCTCTCGGCTGGAGGCAGCGTCACAGATGCGCCCGGCGGCCACGTGACCGCATCACTGCCCAGCGACCGGAACTTCAGGAAGGGTGAGTATTTGGCGCGCCGGAGGGGAACGCTGGCCGCGTGCTTTACATGCACACGGCCAGCGTTCGAGCTGGGGCCAATCCATGAGACCTGGGGGCCAATCCATGAGACCTGGGGGCCAATCCATGAGACCTGGGGGCCAATCCATGAGACCTGGGGGCCAATCCATGAGACCTGGGGGCCAATCCAGTAGAAGTGGTAGAGGCCAAAACAGTAATTGAATTTAAGCAAGCATGGGATAGGCATAAGGCTATCCTAAACAAAAGATAAATCCAGGTAAAGTATCCATGTAATTGGGCGACTAGATGGGCCGAAAGGTTCTTATCTGCCGACATTTTTCTATGTTTCTATGTTTCTAAATCCATGAGACCTGGGGGCAAATCCATGAGACCTGGGGGCAAATCCATGAGACCTGGGGGCAAATCCATGAGACCTGGGGGCAAATCCATGAGACCTGGGGGCCAATCCATGAGACCTGGGGGCCAATCCATGAGACCTGGGGGCAAATCCATGAGACCTGGGGGCAAATCCATGAGACCTGGGGGCAAATCCATGAGACCTGGGGGCAAATCCATGAGACCTGGGGGCCAATCCATGAGACCTGGGGGCAAATCCATGAGACCTGGGGGCCAATCCATGAGACCTGGGGGCCAATCCATGAGACCTGGGGGCCAATCCATGAGACCTGGGGGCCAATCCATGAGACCTGGGGGCCAATCCATGAGACCTGGGGGCAAATCCATGAGACCTGGGGGACATATCCATCAGAGCTGGGGGCAAATCCATGTGAGCTGCGGTCAATCTCATATAAATTTTTATGAGGTCTGTTCCTATTGGAAAGCGTCACATGACATTAAATAAAAGTATCGGTACTCGGTATCGGTGAGTACTTTTAAAAAGTATCGGTACTCGTACTCGGTCTTAAAAAAGTGGTATCGGTGCATCCCTACTTATAGGTTTGCCTATCTTCTTCACTCTGAGTTGTTTTATAATTATTGAATGCTGTCTTCTTGTTCTTCACTATTTTGGCCACTTCTGTAGAGACCACAGTGGTTTCTTCCCTTTTTTGTTTTTGCTAACAAGTCGAATGCAATTGCCTGTGGCCTTCAATAATGCTTCCTTTAAATAATCCCATTTCTCCTGGACTCCCTTTAAACTCCTCCAGTCTGATAATGACTCCTTCACACAAAATCTCATTTTAGAAAAATCTGTTTTTTTAAAGTCTAAAACTTTTGTTCTTGTGTGGTGCGGCTCCATCCCTGTTCTTATATTAAACCATACTGACTGGTGATCACTAGATCCCAAATTTTCACCTACAACAACGTCCGATACCAAACCTCCATTTGTGAGTATTAAATCCAATATGGCCTCTTTACGGGTCGGCTCCTCAACTACTTGTGTTAGAGATAATCCCAGTAGGGAGTTTAGAATATTTGTACTCCTGGTGCACCCAGCTGTTTTGGTTTTCCAGTTCACATCAGGAAGATTAAAGTCCCCCATGATAATAACTTCCCCCTTCATTGCCATTTTGGCTATTTCCTCAAGCAGCAGATTATCTAGCTCTTCTACTTGTCCAGGGGGTCTATAGATCACACCTACACGAGCTACTGTATGATTGGCAAATGTTAGCGTAACCCAAACTGACTCTATGTTCACCTCGCTCACTTTTATTTGGTTCGTTTTTATGTTGTTTTTCACATACAGGGCCACTCCTCCTCCTTTCCTACCTTCTCTGTCTTTTCTATATAAAGAGTACCCCGGTATTGTTATGTCCCAGTTATTTTTCTCACTGAACCATGTCTCAGTAACCGCCACTAAATCTACTTTTTCAGCTGCCATCATTGCCTCTAGTTCATTGATTTTATTGACTAAACTGCGAGCATTTATAGACACGACTCTGAGCTTGTCATTTTTTTCCCCGCATGTTGCTTGCACCCTCCGATTTAGTTTTGGGGGACAATCAGGCAGATTGTTTTTTACCCTTGAATTGTTACAGAAACACAGAGTAATAAAATGCAAGATATTAAAAACACAAATATACAGATTAATCCAGAAAATAAATATGCAGCAAATATAGTCACTATGTTACATGTTTACAGGTGCATTCTGTATATAGTCACTGTGTTACATGTTTACAGGCGCATTCTGTATATAGTCACTGTGTTCATGTTTACAGGTGCATTCTGTATATAGTCACTGTGTTACATGTTTACAGGTGCATTCTGTATATAGTCACTGTGTTACATGTTTACAGGTGCATTCTGTATATAGTCACTATGTTACATGTTTACAGGTGCATTCTGTATATAGTCACTGTGTTACATGTTTACAGGTGCATTCTGTATATAGTCACTGTGTTACATGTTTACAGGCGCATTCTGTATATAGTCACTGTGTTACATGTTTACAGGCGCATTCTGTATATAGTCACTGTGTTACATGTTTACAGGCGCATTCTGTATATAGTCACTGTGTTACATGTTTACAGGTGCATTCTGTATATAGTCACTATGTTACATGTTTACAGGTGCATTCTGTATATAGTCACTGTGTTACATGTTTACAGGCGCATTCTGTATATAGTCACTGTGTTACATGTTTACAGCGCATTCTGTATATAGTCACTATGTTACATGTTTACAGGTGCATTCTGTATATAGTCACTGTGTTACATGTTTACAGGCGCATTCTGTATATAGTCACTGTGTTACATGTTTACAGGCGCATTCTGTATATAGTCACTATGTTACATGTTTACAGGCGCATTCTGTATATAGTCACTGTGTTACATGTTTACAGGCGCATTCTGTATATAGGCACTGTGTTACATGTTTACAGGTGCATTCTGTATATAGTCACTGTGTTACATGTTTACAGGCGCATTCTGTATATAGGCACTGTGTTACATGTTTACAGGTGCATTCTGTATATAGTCACTGTGTTACATGTTTACAGGTGCATTCTGTATATAGGCACTGTGTTACATGTTTACAGGTGCATTCTGTATATAGTCACTATGTTACATGTTTACAGGCGCATTCTGTATATAGGCACTGTGTTACATGTTTACAGGTACATTCCGTATTGAGGTATGTTAATATGGAACTCTTGAGTGACTTAAGACTGGGGGGAAGATTTGACGGTGTCTGGGAGGTTATTCCATAATTGCGGCGCTCTGTAGGAAAATAAGGACCGAGCCACTGTCTTTTTGGATTGTAAGTAAGGTGCTGGTCCTGGATCTGAGGTTATAGGATGAGGGAGCTGCTGGGGCAATCAGCCTATTCAGGTAGGGTGGCAGCTTCCCAGAAATGGTCTTAAACACCAGGTTAGAAAGGTGAAGGGTGCGTCTGGATTCCAGCGATGGCCAGTTTAGTTCTTTTAACATGTCACAATGGTGGGTCATGTAGTTACATTGTAATGCAAAGCGACAGAATGAGTTATACAATGTAGTAAGTTTATGAAGGTGTGTTTGCGGGGCGGCTGCATACACTACATTTCCGTAATCAATAGCTGGCATAAGCATTTGCTGTACAATCTGCTTTCTTACCGCGGGACTCAGGCAGGATTTCTTTCTGTACAGGGCACCTAGTTTGGGGTAAAGTTTAGATGAGAGTTTCTCGAAGTGGGGTACATATTGATGTGTCTCCCCATTCCATAGGGTCTAAGGTGTACATATTCTGTGTTGTGGAATCTGTTTGGGGTCTGAATAATTACATTTATAAAAGCACATTCTCTTCTCTCCCCGGTGGGGTGGGGGTGGATATTAATATTAACCCTAACCCCTGATCTCCACCTTACAGCCCCTGTCTTTTGCATCATGGCAGGTCTAGGGTGTGATGCACACCGGCTCCGCGTCGCCTGCTTGTGTATGATTGGACCATTCTTGGGGGGTCACCTGTCTGTCCCCAAATGTTACCCATTCCTAGACGTTACCTGTCCCTGTGCGTCCCCAGACGTTACCTGTCCCTGTGCGTCCCCAGACGTTACCTGTCCCTGTGCGTCCCCAGACGTTACCTGTCCCTGTGCGTCACCAGACGTTACCTGTCCCTGTGAGTCCCCAGACGTTACCTGTCCCTGTGCGTCCCCAGACGTTACCTGTCCCTGTGCGTCCCCAGACGTTACCTGTCCCTGTGCGTCCCCAGACGTTACCTGTCCCTGTGCGTCCCCAGACGTTACCTGTCCCTGTGCGTCCCCAGACGTTACCTGTCCCTGTGCGTCCCCAGACGTTACCTGTCCCTGTGCGTCCCCAGACGTTACCTGTCCTGTGCGTCCCCAGACGTTACCTGTCCCTGTGCTTCCCCAGACGTTACCTGTCCCTGTGCGTCCCCAGACGTTACCTGTCCCTGTGCGTCCCCAGACGTTACCTGTCCCTGTGCGTCCCCAGACGTTACCTGTCCCTGTGCTTCCCCAGACGTTACCTGTCCCTGTGCTTCCCCAGACGTTACCTGTCCCTGTGCTTCCCCAGACGTTACCTGTCCCTGTGCTTCCCCAGACGTTACCTGTCCCTGTGCGTCCCCAGACGTTACCTGTCCCTGTGCTTCCCCAGACGTTACCTGTCCCTGTGCGTCCCCAGACGTTACCTTTCCCTGTGCGTCCCCAGACGTTACCTGTCCCTGTGCGTCCCCAGACGTTCCCTGTCCCTGTGCGTCCCCAGACGTTCCCTGTCCCTGTGCTTCCCCAGACGTTACCTGTCCCTGTGCTTCCCCAGACGTTACCTGTCCCTGTGCTTCCCCAGACGTTACCTGTCCCTGTGCTTCCCCAGACGTTACCTGTCCCTGTGCGTCCCCAGACGTTACCTGTCCCTGTGCGTCCCCAGACGTTGCCTGTCCCTGTGCGTCCCCAGACGTTACCTGTCCCTGTGCTTCCCCAGACGTTACCTGTCCCTGTGCTTCCCCAGACGTTACCTGTCCCTGTGCGTCCCCAGACGTTACCTGTCCCTGTGCGTCCCCAGACGTTGCCTGTCCCTGTGCTTCCCCAGACGTTACCTGTCCCTGTGCTTCCCCAGACGTTACCTGTCCCTGTGCGTCCCCAGACGTTACCTGTCCCTGTGCGTCCCCAGACGTTACCTGTCCCTGTGCGTCCCCAGACGTTACCTGTCCCTGTGCGTCCCCAGACGTTACCTGTCCCTGTGCTTCCCCAGACGTTACCTGTCCCTGTGCGTCCCCAGACGTTCCCTGTCCCTGTGCTTCCCCAGACGTTACCTGTCCCTGTGCTTCCCCAGACGTTACCTGTCCCTGTGCTTCCCCAGACGTTACCTGTCCCTGTGCTTCCCCAGACGTTACCTGTCCCTGTGCGTCCCCAGACGTTACCTGTCCCTGTGCGTCCCCAGACGTTACCTGTCCCTGTGCGTCCCCAGACGTTACCTGTCCCTGTGCGTCCCCAGACGTTACCTGTCTCTGTCCGTCTGTCCCCGTGTCAGCCCTCAGTATTCTCTTGTAACACTCGGTTTCTTTCTGCCGCTTCTGATTTTGAGCTGTCCTCGCGTTCACATACGTTACCCTCCCCCCCCCCCTGTGTACATAGAGTGTAAGCTTTGCTGCCCAGGTCTCTGGTGAAACCTCTGAATATCTTTAGATATTCCTCCTTTCAGGATTGTTTAAAACAATGGCTGCCTCCTCACTGGACTTCCTGCCTCCCCTCCCTTCCTCGCCCCCTTCCTCGCCCCCTCCCCCGCTCTCTCAGCTTCACCCCTGCGATGTCATGCAGCTCCACACAAACTCGCTTTTTAGACACCTTGGTTAATAAAAGAGATGATGGTAAATTAATGACAGACCTTTACCGTAAACCAACTGATAGCGCACATCCTATCATATCTTAATAGGGAATTCCTATCACATTACTTGATTCCCTCCCGCGTAGTCACTTTATGCGAGTTAATCGGGATGTTAATCTGCCTGAGATTAAGGATAAAGGTTTGAAGAAATGATTGAGAGATTTAGAGGTTACCCGAGGCGCCTCGTGAGAGCAGAGGGCATTAGAATTAATCAACCAATGATAACCCAGAGACGTCAGAATCAGAATTATGGAAGAATTCCATTTGTATCTAAATATGGGACTCACACAACACAAGTGAAAAACATCCTATGTAAGTATTGGTACATCTTGAGGGACGCGTATCCTAAAATACCAGAGTTTCAGACTATCCCACTAATGTCATATAAGAGAGGGAGATCATTCCGCCAGACATTGGTTAAGGCTGAGTTTAAGCGTGACATGGTTGGAAGACCTTTCTTTGGGAAGCTGAAGAATGGAACCTTCCGGTGCTTAAACTGTTCATGCTGTAATGCAGTAATACGTGGCGATTCAATTGTTTATCCTCACTCTGGGAAAAAGTCTAAAATTAAAGGGTATTTCACCTGTAATTCCACTTATGTGATTTACCTGTTGAAGTGACCATGTGGGCTGATCTATGTGGGTGAGACCACCCAAAAAGTAAAAAATCGATTTATCAAACACAGGTCGGATATTAGAACTAAATGACTGAACTCCCTGTCCCTGAACATTTTATATGTAGCGGACATGATATCTCACAGTTACGTTACCAGTAATCGATGAAGGACCTAAAATGACAAGAGGCGGAGACAGAGAAAAACTACTTAAGAGAAGGATCCATCACCTTAATTCTCTCTCCCCACATGACCTTAATAGAGAATCGGACTTCTCACCTTTTCTATAAATGATTATTTGCACCATTTGAGCATTAATTTAATTACAAGTATTAAATTTCTTCTTCTCTTTGCAGATTTAAGTGTGAGGAATGGTTAGGATTAGCCGGGTACTGGTTAGGATTAGCCGGGTACTGGTTAGGATTAGCCGGGTACTGGTTAGGATTAGCCGGGTACTGGTTAGGATTAGCCGGGTACTGGTTAAGATTAGCCGGGTACTGGTTAGGATTAGCCGGGTACTGGTTAGGATTAGCCGGGTACTGGTTAGGATTAGCCGGGTACTGGTTAGGATTAGCCGGGTACTGGTTAGGATTAGCCGGGTACTGGTTAGGATTAGCCGGGTACTGGTTAAGATTAGCCGGGTACTGGTTAAGATTAGCCGGGTACTGGTTAGGATTAGCCGGGTACTGGTTAGGATTAGCCGGGTACTGGTTAGGATTAGCCGGTCACTGCATTAGTAAAGTGTCTTTCTCCCTTATACACTAAGATCTGTAGAATTGCTTCTTTTCTCTTATAGGTGAATTTATGTCCACGATCTGATCTATGTTAATACATAATGAATTTATAATATGATTGATGTTAATGTGGTAATTGAAGAATCAGTATGTAGACACTTTGTTTTTAATTACTGGGTTGATACACACGGACCGGTTGTAATGATTAATTAATTGATTGATCTGTGTTACTATTTATTCCCAGCTGTGTTATTGTGATTTAGGCTTGACAAAGACCAGCTGTGGTCGAAACGTTGCCTTTCTTGGTGTTGGATTAAATCCATTGAATTACATTGTGGATTCTGGAGTTCTTTTTTATTTATTTTCACCCCTGCAATGGACGGAGCTCATTTCACTTTTCACCCATTTTTCCCTGCAAACCTTTTCACCATGAGCTCCCTGTCTCTGTCACGTCTCACCCCCCTCTCCTGGAGACCCGTGACATACCCCCCCGCCACCAGACCCCTTCACATACCCCCCCATCTGACCCCTTCACGTATTCCCCCCCCATCTGACCCCTTCACGTATTTCCCCCCCATCTGACCCCTTCACGTATCCCCCCCTCTCCTCTCCTATATTTTGCCAACTTTTTGTAAATATATTTTTGCTGTGCACTGATTTGCATATGTAGTGATGCGGGAGGAAGTGATGTCACTGTATGATGTAATCAGCAGCAGGATGCACACTCTTATCACTCTCTGCTCAGGGAAAGCCATAATAAAGGAACGTGTCGCTCACCTTTTGGGCGTTTATGTCACTCTGTGCTCGGCGGAAGCAGCGTGTCTGTTTACATATCACTGTGTGCGCAGCCCCCTCTGCACCACACCTGCATCCGCTAGAACCATGATTGGGGGCACCTTCCCCACCCCACAACCACCCTTTGCCATATACACATAAACATGAGGTTAAATGTTCACACTCTGTTGGGGATGTACAGTACCTCTAAAAAATGGAATTTGGAGCAAAAGCAGATTTCTGACATTTATTATAGTTTGGGGGCCTTTACTGGGGGATTATTGCTGTGCAGCTCTGTTATACACCTGGACACATCACACATAGTCAGGGGCGTACCTAGAACATTTGGCACCTGAGGGGGGGGGTGCCAAATATAGTATCCGCCCCAACTTTAAAATGTAAAAAAAAACAAATCACACACACTTTTTTAAATGTTTTCAAAAATCTTTTTAGTTATCGCATTCTGGCAGGACATGACGTATACATATATTAATGATATATTATGAATCTGCCGATGGTGGATCACGTGTCCTCTGTGCTGTGCAAGAAGGGGCGAGTGTAGATTTTATTTAGAATAATTGTTATTTTTAAGTGATTTTGCAAACGCACAACATATCCATCCTCATGCTATGAACAAATGTACACATGTGGCTGGTTTTGTTGATGGGAGTTGTGTGTTGGTGACTGGTGTTGTGTGATGGTGACTGGTGTTGTGTGATGGGAGTTGTATGGGTGGCTGGTTTTGTGTGATGGGAGTTGTGTGTGTGGGTGGCTGGTTTTGTAGATTGGAGTTTGTGTGTGTGTGCTGGGTGGCTGGTTTTGTGGCTTGGAGTTGCTGAGCAGAGAATGGGTGTGTGTTTTGCAGGTATAAGATGCTGCTATGGTATTTTTTCTTTACTATTCCAGTTTAAGACTCCCTCTTCCCTGTCCCTGTTTACCCTGGGCTGCCTAGTCACCGGGGATGCAGTGAATGCAGCCTGGCCCCCTCTATGCAGGACCTCACCGGGAGCGAGGCAGCTCAGTGACAACTTTCTGATCACTGCAGCGCTGGTTAAAGAAAGGTCCACTTTAAACAGCAGTAAGCAGACAGGGCTTCATATTCTGCTGATTACCCCCCCCCCTTTTTACCTGCCGTTTACTGTCATCTTCTCTCTCTGCACACAAATCACATCCCCCTCTCCTAGAGCTGCTGCGGGGCAGGGGAGGAGCTATGTTGGGAGGAGAGGGGGATTTTTATTCTATTTTATTCCTAATGCAAATGTCCTGCTCCACTGCTCGTTGTTTGAGAATACAGCTCAAAGCTGACACACAGTGACAGTGGCACCTCCTATTACCCCCTAATGACACCCCAATAATCACTGGTACCTGGGGCGGCCCGGCCCCCTCCCCTCCCCTAAGTACACCACTGCTCTGTGATACACTCGCACACAAATTTTGACAAACTGCCAGCAAGTACGGTGCTGTTTGAAGGCAGTGCAAATCCCCATAGAGAAGCAATGGTTAATCTATTCAGAGAACACCAAACAGCAGAGAAATGGCAGTGAAATGCCCTGATGTTCGGTGGTTTCATTCGACAGGTTTATTCAGACGAATCCCATAGGTTTCAATGTTAAAAATATTCCCGTTTTAATCCAATATCTAATAAACTGTTTGTTATTTTAATCTGCAGCAAAAAGTCTCTTAGGTATTGATTTTTTTTGTACCTTTTTAGTCAACTTTTCAGATTTTTTTTCGGCAATTCCCCCCCCCCCCCATTTTTTTTTTTTTAAAATAGTGGTTTTTCTTTTTTCTGTAACACAACTTTATATTATCAATCATAGGATTTTTTATGTAAATTCCAGACATTTACGTTCGGTAGTTCTTTTGCAAAAACAGTAGGCCACGGGTTTGCAGTGGCAGCATTCGGCGGCCGACTCCCTGCACTTTGGGGACTCTGCGGTGAATTCACTGCAGGGTGGGGAAATTTGATTCCCCAAAGTGCAGGGAACTACAGAACTCCAAAATGTTGGCGTCCTTTTGGTGCTCTGTGAGTAACCCCTTTAGTGGTGAGGTTTTTTGCTGCCCCCTGGAAAGTGCCAGCCTAGGCCTTGCCTACCCAGGGGGCAGCAAAAAAATGAGAGAAATCTCAATGTATCCTTCCTGGTGAAATACTTTGTAAAAGTAAAAAAAAAAGGTGTCACCCTAGGGGTGGTGTCACCCGGTGCGGGCTGCCCCCCAGGTACGCCCCTGCACATATTAGACTTCAAAAGAGAGGAAAGCTGTGCCACCCTCCCCCCCGACCCTAATTCCGGGCCTGGTGACCCTGTGGGAGAATAATACACCCTGGGAAAGCCACCCTACTAATCTATACCTCCTAATAAAGCCGTGCATGTCATATAAGCAAGACATTTCATAGTGGTGGGTCATGTAGTTACATTGTAGCGCAAAGCGGCACAATGAGTTATACAATGTAGTAAGTTTCTGGAGGTGTGTTTGCGGGGCGGCTGCATACACTACATCTCTGTATTCAATGGCTGGCATAAGCATTTGTTGTACAATCTGCTTTGTTACCGCGGGACTCAGGCAGGATTTGTTTCTGTACAGGGCACCTAGTTTGGGGTAAAGTTTAGATGAGAGTTTTTCGATGTGGGGCCAAAGGATAGATTTGGGTCCAACCACATACCTAGATATTTGAGAGAAGTGACTGTATACATGGCATGGTGTAGTAGTGTGTGAGGGGGATGTTGGCGCTGCGCTGTGTATACATGGCATGGTGTAGTAGTGTGTGAGGGGGATGTTGGCGCTGCGCTGTGTATACATGGCATGGTGTAGTAGTGTGTGAGGGGGATGTTGGCGCTGCGCTGTGTATACATGGCATGGTGTAGTAGTGTGTGAGGGGGATGTTGGCGCTGCGCTGTGTATACATGGCATGGTGTAGTAGTGTGTGAGGGGGATGTTGGTGCTGCGCTGTGTATACATGGCATGGTGTAGTAGTGTGTGAGGGGGATGTTGGTGCTGCGCTGTGTATACATGGCATGGTGTAGTAGTGTGTGAGGGGGATGTTGGCGCTGCGCTGTGTATACATGGCACGGTGTAATAGTGTGTGAGGGGGATGTTGGTGCTGCGCTGTGTATACATGGCACGGTGTAGTAGTGTGTGAGGGGGATGTTGGCGCTGCGCTGTGTATACATGGCACGGTGTAATAGTGTGTGAGGGGGATGTTGGTGCTGCGCTGTGTATACATGGCACGGTGTAGTAGTGTGTGAGGGGGATGTTGGCGCTGCGCTGTGTATACATGGCATGGTGTAGTAGTGTGTGAGGGGGATGTTGGTGCTGCGCTGTGTATACATGGCACGGTGTAGTAGTGTGTGAGGGGGATGTTGGTGCTGTGCTGTGTATACATGGCATGGTGTAGTAGTGTGTGAGGGGGATGTTGGTGCTGTGCTGTGTATACATGGCACGGTGTAGTAGTGTGTGAGGGGGATGTTGGCGCTGTGCTGTGTATACATGGCACGGTGTAGTAGTGTGTGAGGGGGATGTTGGCGCTGCGCTGTGTATACATGGCACGGTGTAGTAGTGTGTGAGGGGGATGTTGGCGCTGTGCTGTGTATACATGGCACGGTGTAGTAGTGTGTGAGGGGGATGTTGGCGCTGCGCTGTGTATACATGGCACGGTGTAGTAGTGTGTGAGGGGGATGTTGGCGCTGCGCTGTGTATACATGGCACGGTGTAGTAGTGTGTGAGGGGGATGTTGGCGCTGTGCTGTGTATACATGGCACGGTGTAATAGTGTGTGAGGGGGATGTTGGCGCTGCGCTGTGTATACATGGCATGGTGTAGTAGTGTGTGAGGGGGATGTTGGCGCTGCGCTGTGTATACATGGCACGGTGTAATAGTGTGTGAGGGGGATGTTGGCGCTGCGCTGTGTATACATGGCACGGTGTAGTAGTGTGTGAGGGGGATGTTGGCGCTGTGCTGTGTATACATGGCATGGTGTAGTAGTGTGTGAGGGGGATGTTGGCGCTGCGCTGTGTATACATGGCACGGTGTAGTAGTGTGTGAGGGGATGTTGGCGCTGCGCTGTGTATACATGGCACGGTGTAGTAGTGTGTGAGGGGGATGTTGGTGCTGCGCTGTGTATACATGGCACGGTGTAGTAGTGTGTGAGGGGGATGTTGGCGCTGCGCTGTGTATACATGGCACGGTGTAGTAGTGTGTGAGGGGGATGTTGGCGCTGCGCTGTGTATACATGGCATGGTGTAATAGTGTGTGAGGGGGATGTTGGTGCTGCGCTGTGTATACATGGCACGGTGTAGTAGTGTGTGAGGGGGATGTTGGCGCTGCGCTGTGTATACATGGCACGGTGTAGTAGTGTGTGAGGGGGATGTTGGCGCTGTGCTGTGTATACATGGCACGGTGTAATAGTGTGTGAGGGGGATGTTGGTGCTGTGCTGTGTATACATGGCAATGGTGTAGTAGTGTGTGAGGGGATGTTGGTGCTGTGCTGTGTATACATGGCACGGTGTAGTAGTGTGTGAGGGGGATGTTGGCGCTGTGCTGTGTATACATGGCACGGTGTAGTAATGTGTGAGGGGGATGTTGCTGCGCTGTGTATAATGGCACGGTGTAGTAGTGTGTGAGGGGGATGTTGGCGCTGTGCTGTGTATACATGGCACGGTGTAGTAAGTGTGTGAGGGGGATGTTGGCGCTGCGCTGTGTATACATGGCACGGTGTAGTAGTGTGTGAGGGGGATGTTGGCGCTGTGCTGTGTATACATGGCACGGTGTAGTAGTGTGTGAGGGGGATGTTGGCGCTGCGCTGTGTATACATGGCACGGTGTAGTAGTGTGTGAGGGGGATGTTGGCGCTGCGCTGTGTATACATGGCACGGTGTAATAGTGTGTGAGGGGGATGTTGGCGCTGTGCTGTGTATACATGGCATGGTGTAGTAGTGTGTGAGGGGGATGTTGGCGCTGTGCTGTGTATACATGGCATGGTGTAGTAGTGTGTGAGGGGGATGTTGGCGCTGCGCTGTGTATACATGGCACGGTGTAGTAGTGTGTGAGGGGGATGTTGGCGCTGTGCACATGGCACGGTGTAGTAGTGTGTGAGGGGGATGTTGGCGCTGTGCTGTGTATACATGGCATGGTGTAGTAGTGTGTGAGGGGATGTTGGCGCTGCGCTGTGTATACATGGCACGGTGTAAGTAGTGTGTGAGGGGGATGTTGGCGCTGCGCTGTGTATACATGGCACGGTGTAGTAGTGTGTGAGGGGGATGTTGGCGCTGTGCACATGGCATGGTGTAGTAGTGTGCAGGATGTAGACGTGTGCGGGGGAGGGTAGTGTTGACTCCAGTGTGTAAACTTGTTAAGTACATGGTATTTAAGGCCAGTTCTCCTCCTCCTCAATTTGCCCCCTGGGTGCAGTGACGCCTCTCCCTCCCTCCCTCCCGCCGCCATTCACAGGATTAGGCAGTAGATTTGTTACAGCGGAATCACTTCTCTGTCAATATAACGCACCAGCCTCGGTATATAGTTCTTAGAAAGTGCTAACAAGTTCCGGAGCGCTGTACAGTGGGAGAGCCGAAATAACAAATGTACCCCCTCCTGTTTCTAATCCCCCCCCCCCCTCACCATCTAGATTGTAAACTCCCGCGGGAATAGGGACCTCACGTCCTCCTGTATCTGCTGGCAGCAATAAGGACCTGTCTCCTGTACGTATTGTACAATTGTCCCGTCTTTACCCATTACATCTTGTACAGCGCTGCGGAATGTGTTGGCGCTTAATTAATAATAATGATAAAAGTGAAACACACAGAACACGAGGAGAGGGGACCCTGCCCCAGAGTTTACAATCTAAGAGAGGGGACCCTGCCCCAGAGTTTACAATCTAAGAGGAGAGGGGACCCTGCCCCAGAGCTTACAATCTAAGAGGAGAGGGGACCCTGCTCCAGAGCTTACAATCTAAGAGAGGGGACCCTGCCCCAGAGTTTACAATCTAAGAGAGGGGACCCTGCCCCAGAGTTTACAATCTAAGAGGAGAGGGGACCCTGCCCCAGAGCTTACAATCTAAGAGAGGGGACCCTGCCCCAGAGTTTACAATCTAAGAGGAGAGGGGACCCTGCTCCAGAGCTTACAATCTAAGAGGAGAGGGGACCCTGCCCCAGAGCTTACAATCTAAGAGGAGAGGAGACCCTGCCCCAGAGCTTACAATCTAAGAGGAGAGGAGACCCTGCCCCAGAGCTTACAATCTAAGAGAGGGGACCCTGCCCCAGAGTTTACAATCTAAGAGGAGAGGGGACCCTGCCCCAGAGTTTACAATCTAAGAGAGGGGACCCTGCCCCAGAGCTTACAATCTAAGAGGAGAGGGGACCCTGCCCCAGAGCTTACAATCTAAGAGGAGAGGGGACCCTGCTCCAGAGCTTACAATCTAAGAGGAGAGGAGACCCTGCTCCAGAGCTTACAATCTAAGAGAGGGGACCCTGCCCCAGAGCTTACAATCTAAGAGGAGAGGGGACCCTGCCCCAGAGCTTACAATCTAAGAGGAGAGAGGACCCTGCTCCAGAGCTTACAATCTAAGAGGAAGGGGACCCTGCTCCAGAGCTTACAATCTAAGAGGAGAGGGGACCCTGCTCCAGAGCTTACAATCTAAGAGGAGAGGGGACCCTGCCCCAGAGTTTACAATCTAAGAGGAGAGGGGACCCTGCCCCAGAGCTTACAATCTAAGAGGAGAGGGGACCCTGCCCAGAGCTTACAATCTAAGAGGAGAGGGGACCCTGCCCCAGAGCTTACAATCTAAGAGGAGAGGGGACCCTGCCCCAGAGTTTACAATCTAAGAGGAGAGGGGACCCTGCCCCAGAGCTTACAATCTAAGAGGAGAGGGGACCCAGAGCTTACAATCTAAGAGGAGAGAGGACCCTGCCCCGAGTTTACAATCTAAGAGGAGAGGGGACCCTGCCCCAGAGCTTACAATCTAAGAGGAGAGGGGACCCTGCCCCAGAGCTTACAATCTAAGAGGAGAGGGGACCCTGCCCCAGAGCTTACAATCTAAGAGGAGAGGGGACCCTGCTCCAGAGCTTACAATCTAAGAGGAGAGGGGACCCTGCCCCAGAGCTTACAATCTAAGAGAGGGGACACTGCCCCAGAGCTTACAATCTAAGAGGAGAGGGGACCCTGCCCCAGAGCTTACAATCTAAGAGAGGGGACCCTGCCCCGAGCTTACAATCTAAGAGGAGAGAGGACCCTGCCCCGAGCTTACAATCTAAGAGGAGAGAGGACCCTGCCCCAGAGCTTACAATCTAAGAGAAGAGAGGACCCTGCCCCAGAGCTTACAATCTAAGAGGAGAGGGGACCCTGCCCCAGAGCTTACAATCTAAGAGGAGAGAGGACCCTGCCCCAGAGCTTACAATCTAAGAGGAGAGGAGACCCTGCCCCAGAGCTTACAATCTAAGAGGAGAGGAGACCCTGCCCCAGAGCTTACAATCTAAGAGGAGAGGGGACCCTGCCCCAGAGCTTACAATCTAAGAGGAGAGGGGACCCTGCCTAGAGCTTACAATCTAAGAGGAGAGGGGACCCTGCCCAGAGCTTACAATCTAAGAGGAGAGGGGACCCTGCCCCAGAGCTTACAATCTAAGAGGAGAGGGGACCCTGCCCCAGAGCTTACAATCTAAGAGGAGAGGGGACCCTGCTCCAGAGCTTACAATCTAAGAGGAGAGGAGACCCTGCCCCAGAGCTTACAATCTAAGAGGAGAGGAGACCCTGCTCCAGAGCTTACAATCTAAGAGGAGAGGGGACCCTGCTCCAGAGCTTACAATCTAAGAGGAGAGGGGACCCTGCCCAGAGCTTACAATCTAAGAGGAGAGAGGACCCTGCCCCGAGCTTACAATCTAAGAGGAGAGAGGACCCTGCCCCAGAGCTTACAATCTAAGAGGAGAGAGGACCCTGCCCCAGAGCTTACAATCTAAGAGGAGAGGAGACCCTGCCCCAGAGCTTACAATCTAAGAGGAGAGAGGACCCTGCCCCAGAGCTTACAATCTAAGAGGAGAGAGGACCCTGCTCCAGAGCTTACAATCTAAGAGGAGAGGGGACCCTGCCCCAGAGCTTACAATCTAAGAGGAGAGAGGACCCTGCCCCGAGCTTACAATCTAAGAGGAGAGAGGACCCTGCCCCAGAGCTTACAATCTAAGAGGAGAGAGGACCCTGCCCCAGAGCTTACAATCTAAGAGGAGAGGAGACCCTGCCCCAGAGCTTACAATCTAAGAGGAGAGAGGACCCTGCCCCAGAGCTTACAATCTAAGAGGAGAGAGGACCCTGCTCCAGAGCTTACAATCTAAGAGGAGAGGGGACCCTGCCCCAGAGCTTACAATCTAAGAGGAGAGAGGACCCTGCTCCAGAGCTTACAATCTAAGAGGAGAGAGGACCCTGCCCCAGAGCTTACAATCTAAGAGGAGACCCTGCCCCAGAGCTTACAATCTAAGAGGAGAGAGGACCCTGCCCCAGAGCTTACAATCTAAGAGGAGAGGAGACCCTGCCCCAGAGCTTACAGTCTAAGAGGAGAGGGGACCCTGCTCCAGAGCTTACAATCTAAGAGGAGAGGGGACCCTGCCCCAGAGCTTACAATCTAAGAGGAGAGGGGACCCTGCCCCAGAGTTTACAATCTAAGAGGAGAGGGGACCCAGAGCTTACAATCTAAGAGGAGAGGGGACCCTGCCCCAGAGCTTACAATCTAAGAGGAGAGGGGACCCTGCTCCAGAGCTTACAATCTAAGAGGAGAGGGGACCCAGAGCTTACAATCTAAGAGGAGAGAGGACCCTGCTCCAGAGCTTACAATCTAAGAGGAGAGGGGACCCTGCCCCAGAGCTTACAATCTAAGAGGAGAGGGGACCCTGCCCCAGAGCTTACAATCTAAGAGGAGAGGGGACCCTGCCCCAGAGCTTACAATCTAAGAGGAGAGGGGACCCTGCCCCAGAGCTTACAATCTAAGAGGAGAGGGGACCCAGAGCTTACAATCTAAGAGGAGAGAGGACCCTGCTCCAGAGCTTACAATCTAAGAGGAGAGGGGACCCTGCCCCAGAGCTTACAATCTAAGAGGAGAGGGGACCCTGCTCCAGAGTTTACAATCTAAGAGGAGAGGGGACCCTGCCCCAGAGCTTACAATCTAAGAGGAGAGGGGACCCTGCTCCAGAGCTTACAATCTAAGAGGAGAGGGGACCCTGCCCCAGAGCTTACAATCTAAGAGGAGAGGGGACCCTGCTCCAGAGCTTACAATCTAAGAGGAGAGGGGACCCTGCCCCAGAGTTTACAATCTAAGAGGAGAGGGACCCTGCTCCAGAGTTTACAATCTAAGAGGAGAGGGGACCCTGCCCAGAGCTTACAATCTAAGAGGAGAGGGGACCCTGCTCCAGAGCTTACAATCTAAGAGGAGAGGGGACCCTGCTCCAGAGCTTACAATCTAAGAGGAGAGGGGACCCTGCTCCAGAGCTTACAATCTAAGAGGAGAGGGGACCCTGCCCCAGAGCTTACAATCTAAGAGGAGAGGGGACCCTGCCCCAGAGCTTACAATCTAAGAGGAGAGGGGACCCTGCCCCCGAGCTTACAATCTAAGAGGAGAGGGGACCCTGCCCAGAGCTTACAATCTAAGAGGAGAGGGGACCCTGCCCCAGAGCTTACAATCTAAGAGGAGAGGGGACCCAGAGCTTACAATCTAAGAGGAGAGAGGACCCTGCCCCGAGCTTACAATCTAAGAGGAGAGGGGACCCTGCCCCAGAGCTTACAATCTAAGAGGAGAGGGGACCCTGCCCCAGAGCTTACAATCTAAGAGAGGGGACCCTGCCCCAGAGCTTACAATCTAAGAGGAGAGGGGACCCTGCCCCAGAGCTTACAATCTAAGAGGAGAGGGGACCCTGCTCCAGAGCTTACAATCTAAGAGGAGAGGAGACCCTGCTCCAGAGTTTACAATCTAAGAGGAGAGGGGACCCTGCCCCAGAGCTTACAATCTAAGAGGAGAGGGGACCCTGCCCCAGAGCTTACAATCTAAGAGGAGAGGGGACCCTGCCCCAGAGCTTACAATCTAAGAGGAGAGGGGACCCTGCTCCAGAGCTTACAATCTAAGAGGAGAGGGGACCCTGCTCCAGAGCTTACAATCTAAGAGGAGAGGGGACCCTGCCCCAGAGCTTACAATCTAAGAGGAGAGGAGACCCTGCCCCAGAGTTTACAATCTAAGAGGAGAGGGGACCCTGCCCCAGAGCTTACAATCTAAGAGGAGAGGGGACCCTGCTCCAGAGCTTACAATCTAAGAGGAGAGGAGACCCTGCCCCAGAGTTTACAATCTAAGAGGAGAGGGGACCCCCCAGAGCTTACAATCTAAGAGGAGAGGGGACCCTGCTCCAGAGCTTACACTCTAAGAGGAGAGGGGACCCTGCCCCAGAGCTTACAATCTAAGAGGAGAGGGGACCCTGCCCCAGAGCTTACAATCTAAGAGGAGAGGGGACCCTGCCCCAGAGCTTACAATCTAAGAGGAGAGGGGACCCTGCCCCAGAGCTTACAATCTAAGAGGAGAGGAGACCCTGCCCCAGAGTTTACAATCTAAGAGGAGAGGGGACCCTGCCCCAGAGCTTACAATCTAAGAGGAGAGGGACCCTGCTCCAGAGCTTACAATCTAAGAGGAGAGGAGACCCTGCCCCAGAGTTTACAATCTAAGAGGAGAGGGGACCCTGCCCCAGAGCTTACAATCTAAGAGGAGAGGGGACCCTGCTCCAGAGCTTACACTCTAAGAGGAGAGGGGACCCTGCCCCAGAGCTTACAATCTAAGAGGAGAGGGGACCCTGCCCCAGAGCTTACAATCTAAGAGGAGAGGGGACCCTGCCCCAGAGCTTACAATCTAAGAGGAGAGGGGACCCTGCCCCAGAGCTTACAATCTAAAAGGAGAGGGGTGACACACTAGGTGAGGGTGAAAGTCGCCCCATAAAGGAATCAGAGGGTACCTGCACCCCTTAAGATCCTCCATGATGTTTTATTGGGTAACCATGGTGATTGATATCAGTGATTTAGCCCCCCCCCCTCATATAATGCCCCTTAGCCTTAGGTGATGATGTCACCGGGTACTTGTAATAGTGTTTTGCACGCGCGTTTTCTCTCTGAGTCCCAGGATCGCACACTCGCCCGCTCTGAGAATAGTGTGCGGTGATATTGTGATGTTATATATATATATATATTAGTATGTGTGATGAGAGTGTTTATGCTGTATGCGTGTGATGAGAGCAGTGTTTATGCTGTATGCGTGTGAGAGCAGTGTTTATGCTGTATGTGTGTGATGAGAGCAGTGTTTATGCTGTATGCGTGTGATGAGAGCAGTGTTTATGCTGTATGTGTGTGATGAGAGCAGTGTTTATGCAGTATGTGTGTGATGAGAGCAGTGTTTATGCAGTATGTGTGTGATGAGATCAGTGTTTATGCAGTATGCGTGTGATGAGAGCAGTGTTTATGCTGTATGCGTGTGATGAGAGCAGTGTTTATGCTGTATGCGTGTGATGAGAGCAGTGTTTATGCAGTATGTGTGTGATGAGAGCAGTGTTTATGCAGTATGTGTGTGATGAGATCAGTGTTTATGCAGTATGCGTGTGATGAGAGCAGTGTTTATGCTGTATGCGTGTGATGAGAGCAGTGTTTATGCTGTATGCGTGTGATGAGAGCAGTGTTTATGCTGTATGCGTGTGATGAGAGCAATGTTTATGCAGTATGCGTGTGAGAGCAGTGTTTATGCTGTATGCGTGTGATGAGAGCAGTGTTTATGCAGTATGTGTGTGATGAGAGCAGTGTTTATGCTGTATGCGTGTGATGAGAGCAGTGTTTATGCAGTATGTGTGTGATGAGAGCATGTATGCGTGTGATGAGAGCAGTGTTTATGCAGTATGTGTGTGATGAGAGCAGTGTTTATGCTGTATGCGTGTGATGAGAGCAGTGTTTATGCAGTATGTGTGTGATGAGAGCAGTGTTTATGCTGTATGCGTGTGATGAGAGCAGTGTTTATGCAGTATGTGTGTGATGAGAGCATGTATGCGTGTGATGAGAGCAGTGTTTATGCAGTATGTGTGTGATGAGAGCAGTGTTTATGCAGTATGCGTGTGATGAGAGCAGTGTTTATGCTGTATGCGTGTGATGAGAGCAGTGTTTATGCTGTATGCGTGTGATGAGAGCAGTGTTTATGCAGTATGCGTGTGATGAGATCAGTGTTTATGCAGTATGCGTGTGAGAGCAGTGTTTATGCAGTATGCGTGTGATGAGAGCAGTGTTTATGCTGTATGCGTGTGAGAGCAGTGTTTATGCTGTATGCGTGTGAGAGCAGTGTTTATGCTGTATGCGTGTGAGAGCAGTGTTTATGCTGTATGCGTGTGATGAGCAGTGTTTATGCTGTATGCGTGTGAGAGCAGTGTTTATGCAGTATGCGTGTGATGAGAGCAGTGTTTATGCAGTATGTGTGTGATGAGAGCATGTATGCGTGTGATGAGAGCAGTGTTTATGCAGTATGTGTGTGATGAGAGCAGTGTTTATGCAGTATGTGTGTGATGAGAGCAGTGTTTATGCTGTATGCGTGTGATGAGAGCAGTGTTTATGCAGTATGTGTGTGATGAGAGCAGTGTTTATGCAGTATGTGTGTGATGAGAGCAGTGTTTATGCAGTATGCGTGTGATGAGAGCAGTGTTTATGCAGTATGTGTGTGATGAGAGCAGTGTTTATGCAGTATGCGTGTGAGAGCAGTGTTTATGCTGTATGGGTGTGATGAGAGCAGTGTTTATGCAGTATGCGTGTGATGAGAGCAGTGTTTATGCAGTATGCGTGTGATGAGAGCAGTGTTTATGCTGTATGCGTGTGATGAGAGCAGTGTCTATGCTGTATGCGTGTGATGAGAGCAGTGTTTATGCTGTATGCGTGTGATGAGAGCAGTGTCTATGCTGTATGCGTGTGATGAGAGCAGTGTTTATGCAGTATGCGTGTGATGAGAGCAGTGTTTATGTGTATGCGTGTGATGAGAGCAGTGTTTATGCAGTATGTGTGTGATGAGAGCAGTGTTTATGTGTATGCGTGTGATGAGAGCAGTGTTTATGCAGTATGTGTGTGATGAGAGCAGTGTTTATGCTGTATGGGTGTGATGAGAGCAGTGTTTATGCTGTATGCGTGTGATGAGAGCAGTGTTTATGCAGTATGCGTGTGATGAGAGCAGTGTTTATGTGTATGCGTGTGATGAGAGCAGTGTTTATGCTGTATGGGTGTGATGAGAGCAGTGTTTATGCTGTATGCGTGTGATGAGAGCAGTGTTTATGTGTATGTGTGTGATGAGAGCAGTGTCTATGCTGTATGCGTGTGATGAGAGCAGTGTTTATGCTGTATGGGTGTGATGAGAGCAGTGTTTATGCAGTATGCGTGTGATGAGAGCAGTGTCTATGCTGTATGCGTGTGATGAGAGCAGTGTTTATGCTGTATGCGTGTGATGAGAGCAGTGTTTATGCTGTATGCGTGTGATGAGAGCAGTGTTTATGCTGTATGCGTGTGATGAGAGCAGTGTTTATGCTGTATGCGTGTGATGAGAGCAGTGTTTATGCTGTATGCGTGTGATGAGAGCAGTGTTTATGCTGTATGCGTGTGATGAGAGCAGTGTGGATGCTGGAGATGTTTGTGGGGGCTATGATGAGAGGTGTGTGTGATGAGAGGTGTGTGTGATGAGAGGTGTGTGTGATGAGAGGTGTGTGCGGCTGATTTTGTACGTTTGATAAAGAAATGATCAGATTATAATTTAATGATTTATTGTAACAATGAAAGAAACAACAAAAACCTCCAGAAAAACTCGTTTCAATAAAGTTATGAATTGATTTGCATTTAATGAGTTAATAAGTGTTTGATCCTGGATCATTGGGCGAGATTTCTGCCTCCCAGCTGTCTTTTATACAGGTAAAATGCGGAGATTAGCAGCGCTCTCTCTTAAAGGGACAGCTGTGAGATTAGCAGCGCTCTCTCTTAAAGGGACAGCTGTGAGATTAGCAGCGCTCTCTCTTAAAGGGACAGCTCTGAGATTAGGAGCGCTCTCTCTTAAAGGGACAGCTGTGAGATTAGCAGCGCTCTCTCTTAAAGGGATAGCTGTGAGATTAGCAGCGCTCTCTCTTAAAGGGACAGCTGTGAGATTAGCAGCGCTCTCTCTTAAAGGGATAGCTGTGAGATTAGCAGCGCTCTCTCTTAAAGGGACAGCTGTGAGATTAGCAGCGCTCTCTCTTAAAGGGACAGCTGTGAGATTAGCAGCGCTCTCTCTTAAAGGGATAGCTGTGAGATTAGCAGCGCTCTCTCTTAAAGGGACAGCTGTGAGATTAGGAGCGCTCTCTCTTAAAGGGACAGCTGTGAGATTAGCAGCGCTCTCTCTTAAAGGGATAGCTGTGAGATTAGCAGCGCTCTCTCTTAAAGGGACAGCTGTGAGATTAGCAGCGCTCTCTTAAAGGGATAGCTGTGAGATTAGCAGCGCTCTCTTAAGGGACAGCTCTAATTAGGAGCGCTCTCTTAAAGGGACAGCTCTGAGATTAGGAGCGCTCTCTCTTAAAGGGACAGCTGTGAGATTAGCAGCGCTCTCTCTTAAAGGGATAGCTGTGAGATTAGCAGCGCTCTCTCTTAAAGGGACAGCTCTGAGATTAGGAGCGCTCTCTCTTAAAGGGACAGCTGTGAGATTAGCAGCGCTCTCTCTTAAAGGGATAGCTGTGAGATTAGCAGCGCTCTCTCTTAAAGGGACAGCTGTGAGATTAGCAGCGCTCTCTCTTAAAGGGACAGCTGTGAGATTAGGAGCGCTCTCTCTTAAAGGGACAGCTGTGAGATTAGCAGCGCTCTCTCTTAAAGGGATAGCTGTGAGATTAGCAGCGCTCTCTTAAAGGGACAGCTGTGAGATTAGCAGCGCTCTCTCTTAAAGGGACAGCTGTGAGATTAGCAGCGCTCTCTCTTAAAGGGATAGCTGTGAGATTAGCAGCGCTCTCTTAAGGGACAGCACTAATTAGGAGCGCTTTCTTAAAGGGACAGCTCCGAGATTAGCAGCGCTCTCTTAAAGGGACAGCTGAGATTAGCAGCGCTCTCTTAAAGGGACAGCTGAGATTAGGAGCGCTCTCTTAAAGGGACAGCTCTGAGATTAGCAGCGCTCTCAAAGGGACAGCTCTAATTAGGAGCGCTCTCTTAATGGGACAGCTCTGCGGTTAGGAGCACTCTCTCTCAAAGGGACAGCTCTGAGTTTAGGAGCACTCTCTTAAAGGGACAGCTCTGAGTTTAGCAGCGCTCTCTTAAAGGGATAGCTCTGAGATTAGGAGCGCTCTTTTAAAGGGACAGCTGAGATTATCAGCGCTCTCTTAAAGGGACAGCTCTGAGATTAGCAGCGCTCTCAAGGGACAGCTCTAATTAGGATCGCTTTCTTAAAGGGACAGCTCCGAGATTAGCAGCGCTCTCTTAAAGGGACAGCTCTGCGGTTAGGAGCACTCTCTCTCAAAGGGACAGCTCTGAGTTTAGGAGCACTCTCTTAAAGGGACAGCTCTGAGATTAGGAGCGCTCTCTTAAAGGGACAGCTCTGAGATTAGGAGCGCTCTCTTAAAGGGACAGCTCTGCGGTTAGGAGCACTCTCTCTCAAAGGGACAGCTCTGAGTTTAGGAGCACTCTCTTAAAGGGACAGCTCTGAGATTAGCAGCGCTCTCTTAAAGGGACAGCTCTGAGATTAGCAGCGCTCTCAAAGGGACAGCTCTAATTAGGAGCGCTCTCTTAAAGGGACAGCTCTGAGATTAGCAGCGCTCTCTTAAAGGGACAGCTCTGAGATTAGCAGCGCTCTCAAAGGGACAGCTCTAATTAGGAGCGCTCTCTTAAAGGGACAGCTCTGCGGTTAGCACTCTCTCTCAAAGGGACAGCTCTGAGTTTAGGAGCACTCTCTTAAAGGGACAGCTCTGAGATTAGGAGCGCTCTTTTAAAGGGACAGCTGAGATTAGCAGCGCTCTCTTAAAGGGACTGCTCTGAGATTAGCAGCGCTCTCTTAAAGGGACAGCTCTGAGATTAGGAGCGCTCTCTTAAAGGGACAGCTGAGATTAGCAGCGCTCTCTTAAAGGGACAGCTCTGAGATTAGCAGTGCTCTCTTAAAGGGACAGCTCTGAGATTAGCAGCGCTCTCTTAAAGGGACAGCTGAGATTAGCAGCGCTCTCTTAAAGGGACAGCTCTGAGATTAGGAGCGCTCTCTTAAAGGGACTGCTCTGAGATTAGCAGCGCTCTCTTAAAGGGACAGCTGAGATTAGCAGCGCTCTCTTAAAGGGACAGCTCTGAGATTAGGAGCGCTCTCTTAAAGGGACAGCTCTGAGATTAGGAGCGCTCTCTTAAAGGGACTGCTCTGAGATTAGCAGCGCTCTCTTAAAGGGACAGCTGAGATTAGCAGCGCTCTCTTAAAGGGACAGCTCTGAGATTAGGAGCGCTCTCTTAAAGGGACAGCTCTGAGATTAGGAGCGCTGTCTTAAAGGGACAGCTCCTAATCTCCGCGTGTTACCTGTATAAAAGACACCTGTCCACACAAGCAGATTCACTCTCCGCCAAGACCAAAGAAATGTCCAAGGATGTCAGGGACGAGACTGTAGACCTGGACATGGCTGGAACGAGCCACCGGATCATCGCGGAGCAGCTGGATGAGACGGCGACAACAGAAGGTGTGATTACTCACAAGTGGAAGAGACACAAAGTAACGGTCTCTCTCCCTGGGTCTGGAGCTCCATGTGAGATCTCACCTCCAGGAGTTTCAATGATCAGGAGATCCGTGAGGAATCAGCCCAGATCTACACGGGAGGATCTGGTCAATGATCTCGAGGCAGCCGGGACCATAATCACCAAGAAAACCATTGGTAACACACTGTGCCGTGAAGGGCTGAAATCCTGCAGCGCCGCGAGGTCCCCCTGCTCAGGAAAGCGCATGTACCGGCGCCTCTGATGTTTCCCAATGAACATCTGAAGGATTCACCGGAGAACTGGGGGAAAGTGTTGTGACCAGAAGACCCCAAAATCCAACTCTTTGGCATCAACTGGACGAGTTTTGAGGAGGAGGAGGAATGCGGCCTGTGACCCCAAAAACCATCCCCACCGTCACACACGGAGGTGGAAACATTATGCTTTGGGGGTGTTTTGCTGCTAAGGGGACAGGACAACTTCACCGCATCAAAGGGACGATGGACGCGGCCATGTACCGTCAGATCTCGGGTGAGGACCTCTTTCCCTCAGCCAGGGCATTGAAAACGGGTCGTGCGTGAGAACTCCAGCGTCACAATGACCCAAAACACACGGCCAAGGCAACAGAGAAGAACCACATTGAGGTCCTGGAGTGGCCTGGCCAGTCTCCAGACCTTCATCCTATGAAACAGCGCTTCCCAAATGCGGTCCTCAAGTATCCACAACAGGTCAGGTTTGCAGGATATGTGAATCACAGGGGATCTGCTCAGGGATTGCAGGATTCAGTCTGCATTTCCCCAAGGGAATCCGTAAAACCTGTCCTGTTAGGGGGACCTGAGGACTGCGGTTGGGAACCACTGCCATAGAAAAGCTGTGGAGGAGCAGAAAGTTCCAGTCGCCAAACGTCAATGACTTGGAGAGGATCCGCAGAGAGGAGCGGGACGAAATCCCTCCTGAGACGCGGCCGACTACAAGGAACCTCTGTGATTTCAGGGTTTTACCACCAAGCGCTGAGTCCTGTTTTATGAAGGGGTTAATTAACTCATTAAATGCAAATCAATTCATAACTTTATTGAAACGGGTTTTTCTGGAGGTTTTTGTTGTTTCTTTCATTGTTACAATAAATTATAAACTGATCATTTCTTTATCAAACGTATAAAGTCACCCGCGGAGCTGTATGTGTGTGTGAGGAGGCTGTATGTGTGTGTGTGTGTGTGTGAGGAGGCTGTATGTGTGTGTGTGTGTGTGAGGAGGCTGTATGTGTGTGTGTATGTGTGTGTGAGGAGGCTGTATGTGTGTGTGTGTGTGTGTGTGTGTGAGGAGGCTGTATGTGTGTGTGTGTGTGTGTGTGAGGAGGCTGTATGTGTGTGTGTGTGTGTGTGAGGAGGCTGTATGTGTGTGTGTATGTGTGTGTGAGGAGGCTGTATGTGTGTGTGTGTGTGTGTGTGAGGAGGCTGTATGTGTGTGTGTGTGTGTGTGTGTGTGAGGAGGCTGTATGTGTGTGTGTGTGTGTGTGTGTGAGGAGGCTGTATGTGTGTGTGAGGAGGCTGTATGTATGTGTGTGTGAGGAGGCTGTACGTGATGCTCCAGCACAGGTTGATCTCTGGGTCCGGACACGGTGTCACCGGATCGGGCTGTCGGTGTTGCGGTGCCAGCCCTCGGTAAGGGATACAGAATATTTAGGAATCTCCTCCCCGGGGAGTAACACGACATGACTATGCAATTGGGTGGAATTTCTAAATATTGTGATTTAGTCAAATGTTCCCCTTCAGAAGTTGGGCCATACCATTAAGCACGGGGGGGGGGGTAACTCACCAGTAATCCCTCACACACCTCGGGCCCTATTACAATAGTAAAGCTAGCGTTAGCGCCCAGGCATGCGAGGGTTAAGTGGCCTTAGCACAGGCCGTCCATTATACAATCCAAACACTAATAGGTTGAAAAACCCAATAGTGCATCGGGGATTGCGCGCATGTTCGTGAGCTCCCTATGCTTAACATTGAGAGCGCAAAATCCTAACCCTAATTACATGCCGCTGCGGCTACTCAGACGTTACTCAGAGCTTGGAGCCGCTGCGGCTACTCAGACGTTACTCACAGCTTGGAGCCGCTGCGGCTACTCAGACGTTACTCAGAGCTTGGAGCCGCTGCGGCTACTCAGACGTTACTCACAGCTTGGAGCCGCTGCGGCTACTCAGACGTTACTCAGAGTTTGGAGCCGCTGCGGCTACTGAGACGTTACTCACAGCTTGGAGCCGCTGCGGCTACTGAGACGTTACTCAGAGCTTGGAGCCGCTGCGGCTACTCAGACGTTACTCAGAGCTTGGAGCCGCTGCGGCTACTGAGACGTTACTCACAGCTTGGAGCCGCTGCGGCTACTGAAACGTTACTCACAGCTTGGAGCCGCTGCGGCTACTGAAACGTTACTCACAGCTTGGAGCCGCTGCGGCTACTGAAACGTTACTCACAGCTTGGAGCCGCTGCGGCTACTGAGACATTACGCACAGCTTGGAGCCGCTGCGGCTACTGAGACGTTACTCAGAGCTTGGAGCCGCTGCGGCTACTCAGACGTTACTCAGAGCTTGGAGCCGCTGCGGCTACTGAGACGTTACTCACAGCTTGGAGCCGCTGCGGCTACTGAAACGTTACTCACAGCTTGGAGCCGCTGCGGCTACTGAAACGTTACTCACAGCTTGGAGCCGCTGCGGCTACTGAAACGTTACTCACAGCTTGGAGCCGCTGCGGCTACTGAGACATTACGCACAGCTTGGAGCCGCTGCGGCTACTGAAACGTTACTCACAGCTTGGAGCCGCTGCTCAGTGATGCGACTTCTGCGGAATCCTTTAACACCAGCTGAAAGCCCCCCACCACAAAATCACACCCTCGCCTCCCATCCCTCCGCTCGATCCGCCTCTTCTGTCCACCGGGGGCAGAGTGAGACTGGGGGTAAAAACTCTCAAATCACTCTGGCCCTACATGATCTTGTGAGAGCGAGCGACCCGGCAGCGCAACCTTCTATGGAATCCTATGGACCCCAGGAGGTGATAATCGCGGTGGCTTAATATCCAGGAGGTGATACTCGCGGTGGCTCAGTATCTGGGAGGCGATACTTTCGGTGGCTCAGTATTTGGGAGGCGATGCTCGCGGTGGCTCAGTATCTGGGAGGCGATGCTCGCGGCGGCTCAGTATCCGGGAGGCGATACACACGGCGGCTCAGTATCCGGGAGGTGATACACGCGACGGCTCAGTATCCGGGAGGTGATACACGCGACGGCTCAGTATCCGGGAGGCGATACACGCGACGGCTCAGTATCCGGGAGGCGATACACGCGGCGGCTCCGTATCCGGGAGGCGATGCTCGCGGCGGCTCAGTATCCGGGAGGCGATGCTCGCGGCGGCTCAGTATCCGGGAGGCGATGCTCGCGGCGGCTCAGTATCCGGGAGGCGATGCTCGCGGTGGGTCAGTATCCAGGCGGGTAGCAATGCTGAATTGGCGCCTGCCTCGTAATATGGTGCAGTAACGGTGCGGCCTCCCTGCTGGACACGTACCTGTAGCACCCAGTGTGTGCCCGTGGTGCGTTATTGACCCAGTTTGGCGGTCATGGTAGACATGGGACGGTGCAGCCTGCGGCACACAAGGGGTTAATCTTGGCATTAGTGAAACCCTGGATCTTTCCATTCAGAGAATAATGAGGAGGAAGCGGCAGAAGAATAGGATTTCCAGACAATGGGCCGCGGCCATGGGAGCCGCGCGGGATGTCACACGGGTTATCCATGGAGGAAGGGTGGGGGGCGCCAGGGAGACCCCCCCCCCCTCGAACCACTTCCTGGAAACAGAGCAGGAGGATCTGGGGGTAAACCCTCACGACACGCCGAGCCCGCTGGCACCGACACGCCGAGCCCGCTGGCACCGACACGCCGAGCCCGCTGGCACGACACGCCGAGCCCGCTGGCACCGACACGCCGAGCCCGCTGGCACCGACACGCCGAGCCCGCTGGCACCGACCCGCTGTGTGTGTGTCCTGCACACTTTGTGTCTGAGGGGATCCTGACAGTCTGTTAAGGTTGAGGTCATTCTGTTACCTGAGCGCAAGGATCCCCCTCACACACCTTTGCTCATGTAATGGCTCGGCACCTGCCCAACGTGTGCCGTGTAACTGGTGCAGGACTCGGGGGGGTCCTCTGCATGTTTGTTTAGTAAAGCAGGTTGAGTGAATGCGCTGAGGATTGTCAGGCTGTAATGAAGGTAAAGCCCTGCTTGCACACAGGTGAGTCAGTGACAGGTCAGGGCTGGCTGCGTCGCTGACTCAGTCCTGCAGCTCAGTCACTGTGGGCCCTTTGTCTGACATGTCGGGGCCCCTGGCTCCCCTCCCCCACACAGCCCTTTCCTTTAAGAGAGTTTTTGTGTTTTCGGCCCCTCTGCCACCCGCTCACTTTCCCCGCGTCCCTTTTATCCTCCACCTCAGGCTAAACATCTTCCAGCGGCACATTCCTGGCGTGTCTATCTGTCTGGCAGGGGGACATTTCCAGACAGACGCCCTGAGGCAATGAGATCACCTCCACCAGGTAACCGTCTGGATCCTGCTCGCCAGCCCCTGATTCACTGCTCACCTGGCACTCCCAGACACGCCAGCATCCCAGAGAACACCGGGTGCAGTGAGTGTGCCAACACATGGCATTACCTTGCTGCACTGTGCCCAACCATGATATCACCACACCATGTTAATGCCATGCTGCACAGTGCCCAACCGTGATATCACCATACCATGTTAATGCCATGCTGCACAGTGCCCAACCGTGATCTCACCACACCATGTTAATGCCATGCTGCACAGTGCCCAACCGTGATATCACCACACCATGTTAATGCCATGCTGCACAGTGCCCAACCGTGATATCACCACACCATGTTAATGCCATGCTGCACTGTGCCCAACCGTGATATCACCACACCATGTTAATGCCATGCTGCACAGTGCCCAACCGTGATATCACCATACCATGTTAATGCCATGCTGCACAGTGCCCAACCGTGATCTCACCACACCATGTTAATGCCATGCTGCACAGTGCCCAACCGTGATATCACCACACCATGTTAATGCCATGCTGCACAGTGCCCAACCGTGATCTCACCACACCATGTTAATGCCATGCTGCACAGTGCCCAGTCATGAAATCCCCATGCCCACTGTGCTCAACCGTGATATCGCCATGCACAATAATAATGCCATGCCACACCGCGCCCAACCATGATATGACCAGGCTGCACCATGTCCATCCATGATGGTACAATGTCGCATCATGCCCAACCATAACATGCCAAACTTTGACAAGACCATACTACACCATGTCCAACCATGATATCCCCAACCCACATGTGCCAATCTGATAGCACCATGCCATCGTGTGCCCACCCACAGTGAAACTGCTTCAGTTTGCCAACTCATGGAATCACGATGGCTTATGAGCTGCCACTCCACCATCATGGCCAGTTCCAGCGTTGCCCACACTACATACCATACGCAGGGTTAGTTGGCACTGACTGCCCCCGGGAGGGCAGAGTGGAGCATTTCCATACCCAAAAATGAATTGGTGGTGCTGTCTGCGCCCCCCCCCATGTCTCAGTCCCCTGTGTCTCACTCCCCCCTGTTTATTGTCCCCCTCCCATCTTTCGTGGCTCCTGGCGGGTCCCTCACACCATTTGATAAGAGGTGAGGGATTTGGTGAGGGACTCTGCGGGACCTTCAGTTCCCCAACAAACCCCGCAGGGACACACGTGCACCTGCCTGCGCGGCTCCTCATTAAACCTCTGCGAAAACCCGGCACGTCTGAGGCCGCACTCATTGTTTTCATGGAACCTGAGATGTCAGATCGAATGTCCTCCTTGTTGTTTCGCTCGTTCCCCTTTCCCCACGGCGCCTGAGTCACCACGCCGAAACCTGGCCCAGCCAGACATAACACAGCACCGTGTACATCATCTGCTGTACTCCCAATCCCTCCCCACGGTGCTCCGATACCCGCAATCCCTCCACGCGATGCACCGATACCCGCAAACCCTCCACGCGGTGCCCCGATACCCACAATCCCTCCACGCGATGCACCGATACCCGCAAACCCTCCACGCGGTGCCCCGATACCCGCAATCCCTCCACGCGGTGCCCCGATACCCGCAATCCCTCCACGCGGTGCCCCGATACCCGCAATCCCTCCACGCGGTGCCCCGATACCCGCAATCCCTCCACGGGTGACCCGATACCCACAATCCCTCCCCACGACGCCCGCAGCGCCCCAGCCACCGAGGTCCTGCTTATGGTCTGTGGTTGTAGTTTTGGTTGGTGTTGCGGGGGCAGGGTGTGCTGCAGGGGTATATTTTTGTGGATGGCATCTGTGTAGATAAACCGCGGTGTAATATGTCGGTGCCGCGCATTGTGCCGTCCTGTGTCTGTCACGGCGCTGCTCTCTGCCCGGCGAGGCCTATGAACGGTTTAGACCCTTATGTGCAGCGAGCAAACGATTCCATGTTTACAAAGGCCCAGTAATGGCCGCTTGCCCCTCACGGAGATCACCGCGCTAAAAGCTGAGGAAGTGACTGTATACACAGGATACGGCGTATACCCCGCGCCCTGTGACCTGCCAGGCGGCTATTGTCTCCGGGCCCAGAGACGCTGCAATATGGCACAAAGTCAACATGTCCCCTCCTGCTTTAAAGGGACAGGACAGCCGCCGCGTCACGCAACACTGGTGCCCTGTCCCCCTCCCGGTCCAGGACTCTGCGCAGTAGGCGGAGCCTGTCATGGTATGCGCCGTGTTAGATCTCGCGACATCCTGCCACGTTTGGAAATTTCTTAAGCTTTTTCTTTATTTAACAAAGTGCGAGAAACTATAAAACGAATGTGAGGAATAAACGAGAAAACACAGGGGGGGGGGCATTCTAAGAGCCCGGCACCACGTCCTGCTCCGAGCGCAACAAACCCGGGACTGTGTTTCTGGGGAAGACATTTCCAGCGCAACCTGTAAAAACCCCCCTCAGAGAAGCCTCTTCTATCTGCAGCATCACACCTGTAACCCCGAGCCATCACCACAAATAGCATGGCGGCTGCCCCCCCACTGGACACACTGCCCCCCCCACTGGACACACTGCCCCCCCCCCGCTGGACATGCTGCTGCCCCCCCCCTGGACACACTGCCCCCCCCCCGCGCTGGACATGCTGCTGCCCCCCCACTGGACACACTGCCCCCCCCCCGCTGGACATGCTGCTGCCCCCCCCACTGGACACACTGCCCCCCCCCCGCTGGACATGCGGCTGCCCCCCCACTGGACACACTGCCCCCCCCCCGCTGGACATGCTGCTGCCCCCCCCACTGGACACACTGCCCCCCCCCCGCTGGACATGCTGCTGCCCCCCCACTGGACACACTGCCCCCCCCCTGGACACACTGCCCCCCCCCCGCTGGACATGCTGCTGCCCCCCCACTGGACACACTGCTGCCCCCCACTGGACACACTCCCCCCCCACTGGACACACTGCCCCCCCCCGCTGGACATGCTGCTGCTGCCCCCCCCACTGGACACACTGCCCCCCCCCCGCTGGACATGCTGCTGCCCCCCCCCCCACTGGACACACTGCTGCCCCCCACTGGACACACTGCCCCCCCCCCGCTGGACATGCTGCTGCCCCCCCCACTGGACACACTCCCCCCCCACTGGACATGCTGCTGCCCCCCCCACTGGACACACTGCTGCCCCCCCCCGCTGGACACACTGCCCCCCCCTGCTGGACACACTGCCCCCGCTGGACACGCTACTGCCCCCCCCCACTGGACACACTGCCCCCCCCTGCTGGACACACTTCCCCCCCCCACTGGACACGCTGCTGCCCCCCCACTGGACACGCTGCCGCCCCCCCCTCCGACTGGACACACTGCCGTCCTCCGACTGGACACACTGCCCCCCCCCCCACTGGACACGCTGCGGCCCCATGACTGGGAGGAACATCAGACCCAACAAGTGACCTTATTTAGGAAAGATCATCCTACGACTCCTCCATACAGTCAGGTGCAGAAATATTGGGACATGGACACAATTGTAACATCTTTGGCTCTATACACCACCACAATGGAGTTGGAATGAAACAAACACAATGTGCTTTAACTGCAGACTGTCAGCTTTAATTTGAGGGTATGTACATCCAACTCAGGTGAACGGTGTAGGACTTACAGCAGTTTGCAGATGTGCCCCCACTTGTTAAGGGACCAAAGGTAATGGGACAATTGGCTTCTCAGCTGTTCCATGGCCAGGTGTGTGATATTCCCTCATTACCCCAATTACAATGTGCAGATAAAAGGCCCAGAGTTCATTTCAAGTGTGATATTAGCATTTGGAATCTGTTGCTGTCAACTCTCAAGATGAGATCCAAAGAGCTGTCACTATCAGTGAAGCAAGCCATCATTAGGCTGAAGAAACAAAACAAACCCATCAGAGAGATAGCAAGAACATTAGGTGTGGCCAAAACAACTGTTTGGAACATTCTCAAAAAGAAGGAACGCACCGGTGAGCTCAGCAACACCAAAAGACCCGGGAGACCACGGAAAACAACTGTGGTGGATGACCGAAGAATTCTTTCCCTGGTGAAGAAAACACCCTTCACAACAGTTGGCCAGATCCACTCTCCAGGAGGTAGGTGTATGTGTGTCAAAGTCAACAATCAAGAGAAGACTTCACCAGAGTGAATACAGAGGGTTCACCACAAGATGTAAACCATTGGTGAGCCTCAAAAACAGGAAGGCCAGATTAGAGTTTGCCAAACAACACCTAACAAAGCCTTCACAGTTCTGGAACAAGATCCTATGGACAGATGAGACCAAGATCAACTTGTACCAGAGTGATGGGAAGAGAAGAGTATGGAGAAGGAAAGGAACTGCTCATGATCCTAAGCATACCACCTCATCAGTGAAGCATGGTGGTGGTAGTGTCATGGCGTGGGCATGTATGGCTGCCAATGGAACTGGTTCTCTTGTATTTATTGATGATGTGACGCTGACAAAAGCAGCAGGATGAATTCTGAAGTGTTTGGGGCAATATTATCTGCTCACATTCAGCCAAATGCTGCAGAACTCATTGGACGGCGCTTCACAGTGCAGATGGACAATGACCCAAAGCATACTGCAAAAGCAAGCAAAGAGTTTTTGAAGGGACAGAAGTGGAATGTTATGCAATGGCCAAGTCAATCACCTGACCTGAATCCCATTGAGCAGCATTTCACTTGCTGAAGACAAAACTGAAGGAAAATGCCCCAAGAACAAGCAGGAACTGAAGACAGTTGCAGTAGAGGCCTGGCAGAGCATCACCAGGGATGAAACCCAGCGTCTGGTGATGTCTATGCGTTCCAGACTTCAGGCTGTGATTGACTGCAAAGGATTTGTAACCAAGTATTAAGAAGGGAAAGTTTGATTTATGATTATTATTCTGTCCCATTACCTTTGGTCCCTTAACAAGTGGGGGCACATCTGCAAACTGCTGTAAGTCCTACACCGTTCACCTGAGTTGGATGTACATACCCTCAAATTAAAGCTGACAGTCTGCAGTTAAAGCACATTGTGTTTGTTTCATTCCAACTCCATTGTGGTGGTGTATAGAGCCAAAGATGTTACAATTGTGTCCATGTCCCAATATTTCTGCACCTGACTGTACATTCCAGTAAGTGTCCTTGGGCGAGACACCTAACGGTACAGACTCACCATATATTCAGGGTGTGTTTTTAGGGGCTCCTCCATATATTCAGGGTGTGGGTGTCTTTTTAGGGGTTCCTCCATATATTCAGGGTGTGCGGGTGTGTTTTTAGGGGTTCCTCCATATATTCAGGGTGTGCGGGTGTGTTTTAGGGGTTCCTCCATATATTCAGGGTGTGCGGGTGTGTTTTTAGGGGTTCCTCCATATATTCAGGGTGTGTTTTTAGGGGCTCCTCCATATATTCAGGGTGTGGGTGTCTTTTTAGGGGTTCCTCCATATATTCAGGGTGTGTGGGTGTCTTTTTAGGGGCTCCTCCATATATTCAGGGTGTGCGGGTGTGTTTTTAGGGGTTCCTCCATATATTCAGGGTGTGTGGGTGTCTTTTTAGGAGCTCCTCAGGGGTGTGGGAATTGTATGGCCCGAAACCCGGGACATGAAGATCCGGGCGCCGGGCGAGTAGTTTTTTTTGAGATGCAGTCCGGCGGGCTAGAAGCCCGCCGGACTGCGGACTAATTCCAGGGACGCCCCCGATACCGGAAGCCGGCATTGAGCCGGCTTGCTGGCATCCGAATGGCTTGGGCGGCTGTTCGAATGATCTATCGGCATTCAGACAGCCGCCCCTGGAGCTCTCCGGCATACTTACCTTCCCGAGCGATGCCGGGAAAGTTTCCGCGCTTCTGCACGTTGAAGGACCCAGCCGCGATCACGTGGGAGTCCCACGTGATCGCGGCTGGGGGTCCTTCAACGAGCGCAGGTGCGAAGACTTTGTCGGCGCCGCTCGGGAAGGTAAGTATGCCGGAGAGCTCCAGGGGCGGCAGTCTGAATGCCGATAGATCATTCGAACAGCCACCCCATGTCTGAGCTGGGGGCAATATCCATGAGAGCGTGGGGGCAGTATACCATGAGCTGGGGCATATATCCATGAGCTGGGGCATATATCCATGTGCTGGGGCATATATCCATGTGCTGGGGCATTATCCATGTGCTGGGGCATTATCCATGTGCTGGGGCAGTATCCATGAGCTGGGGCATATATCCATGTGCTGGGGCAGTATCCATGAGCTGGGGCATAGAACCATGAGCTGGGGCATATATCCATGAGCTGGGGCATTATCCATGTGCTGGGGCAGTATATCCATGAGCTGGGGCATATATCCATGTGCTGGGGCAGTATCCATGAGCTGGGGCATATATCTATGTGCTGGGGCAGTATCCATGAGCTGGGGCATATAACCATGAGCTGGGGCATATATCCATGTGCTGGGGCATATATCCATGAGCTGGGGCATATATCCATGTGCTGGGGCATATATCCATGAGCTGGGGGCAATATCCATGTATCTCGGGGGGGGTATATACATGTGAGCTGGGGGCATTTTTATGAGGTCTGTTCTTATTGGAAAGCGGTCACATGACATAAAATAAAAGTATCGGTACTCGGTCTTAAAAACGTGGTATCAGTGCATTCCTAATATATACATACACACACACACACATACACATAGATACACACAACAAAATAGTGTTTAAATAAAGGTCTTTATTCATCACATGTATCTGACGCTGCCTCTATAGGCTGTTATGAATAAAGACCTCTATTTAAACACTACTTTGTTGAAATTATCAGGAGAAGTAGATCGTCCTGAGGGACAAGTAGATTTTTTTTAAATTTCCACACCCCTGCTCCTCCATATATTCTCGGTGTGTTTTTAGGGGTTCCTCCATATATTCAGGGTGTGCGGGTGTGTTTTTAGGGGTTCCTATATATTCAGGCTGTGCGGGTGTGTTTTTAGGGGTTCCTCTATATTCAGGGTGTGTGGGTGTGTTTTTAGGGGCTCCTCCATATATTCAGGGTGTGCGGGTGTGTTTTTAGGGGTTCCTTTATATTCAGGGTGTGTGGGTGTGTTTTTAGGGGTTCCTCCATATATTCAGGGGGTGTGGGTGTGTTTTTAGGGGCTCCTCCATATATTCAGGGTGTGCGGGTGTGTTTTTAGGGACTCCTCGATATATTCAGGGTGTGTGGGTGTGTTTTTAGGGGCTCCTCCATATATTCAGGGTGTGCGGGTGTCTTTTTAGGGGTTCCTCCATATATTTAGGGTGTGTGGGTGTGTTTTTAGGGGTTCCTCCATATATTCAGGGTGTGTGGGTGTCTTTTTAGGGGTTCCTCCATATATTCAGGGTGTGGGTGTCTTTTTAGGGGTTCCTCCATATATTTAGGGTGTGTGGGTGTGTTTTTAGGGGTTCCTCCATATATTCAGGGTGTGGGGGTGTGTTTTTAGGGGCTCCTCCATATATTCAGGGTGTGTGGGTGTGTTTTTAGGGGTTCCTCCATATATTGAGGGTGTGCGGGTGTGTTTTTAGGGGCTCCTCCATATATTCAGGGTGTGCGGGTGTGTTTTTAGGGGTTCCTCCATATATTCAGGGTGTGCGGGTGTGTTTTTAGGGACTCCTCCATATATTCAGGGTGTGCGGGTGTGTTTTTAGGGGTTCCTCCATATATTTAGCGTGTGTGGGTGTGTTTTTAGGGGTTCCTCCATATATTCAGGGTGTGCGGGTGTGTTTTTAGGGGCTCCTCCATATATTCAGGGTGTGCGGGTGTGTTTTTAGGGGTTCCTCCATATATTCAGGGTGTGCGGGTGTGTTTTTAGGGACTCCTCCATATATTCAGGGTGTGTGGGTGTGTTTTTAGGGGCTCCTCCATATATTCAGGGTGTGCGGGTGTATTTTTAGGGGTTCCTCCATATATTCAGGGTGTGCGGGTGTGTTTTTAGGGGCTCCTCCATATATTCAGGGTGTGCGGGTGTGTTTTTAGGGGTTCCTCCATATATTCAGGGTGTGCGGGTGTGTTTTTAGGGGCTCCTCCATATATTCAGGGTGTGTGGGTGTGTTTTTAGGGGCTCCTCCATATATTCAGGGTGTGCGGGTGTGTTTTTAGGGGTTCCTCCATATATTTAGCGTGTGTGGGTGTGTTTTTAGGGGTTCCTCCATATATTCAGGGTGTGTGGGTGTCTTTTTAGGGGTTACTCCATATATTCAGGGTGTGTGGGAGTCTTTTTAGGGGTTCCTCCATATATTCAGGGTGTGTGGGTGTGTTTTTAGGGGTTTCTCCATATATTCAGGGTGTGCGGGTGTGTTTTTAGGGGTTTCTCCATATATTCAGGGTGTGCGGGTGTGTTTTTAGGGGCTCCTCCATATATTTAGGGTGTGTGGGTGTTTTTTTTAGGGGTTTCTCCATATATTCAGGGTGTCCTTTCTGACCATATGACCAAATTGTTTGTGGTGGTTTGGGCTGGTGCAGGTGGGCACAGGGGGTAGGCTGGCATTCCAGCATGCAGGTGGCGTTGCGTGTCTGTGTCTCACGGTTCTCATGATTCCTTCGCTCCCTCAGGGCATTTCTCTCACCGTCTGCCAAGACTTCAATTATCCTCCCCTCCCCCGGCACCTGGAAGCAGACACGCCTGTGCCGTGTCATTTCCCGAGTCCCGTGGCCCTGCTAGGGCCGGCGTGTTCACGTGTCGGGGGTCCTGCGCCTCATGCCGGGAATCTCAGCCAGGAGAGTAGAGTGCGGCACCTCGTGGGGGTCAGTGACCCCAAAAATATCAGCACAACCCTCTATGAGATCGCAGAGTCAGGGCAGCAGCCCTCATGCCCTGCCCTCCTGCCCCTCGTGTTCTGCCCTGCCCTCCCGGCAGCCTCGCTCAGGTCTCACGAGCTTGTGGCTCGATGGAGGTGTTACCGTGTGTACATCAGCGTGTTATCACCCAGAACCCCCCAAACTATGAGCTGTGTGATGCGATGACGGGGAACCCCCACCCGCTGAGCCCAGTCACCGTGTATCAACGTGCACAGTGTGTCACACACAGCCACCGTGTATCAACGTGCACAGTGTGTCACACACAGCCACCGTGTATCAACGTGCACAGTGTGTCACACACAGCCACCGTGTATCAACGTGCACAGTGTGTCACACACCGGATGCATCTGTGTCGAGCCCAGTCCTGTCCTGAGAAAGACATTATTATGTGAGCCTGACCAGGCCTGAGCCGAGTACACAATGCAACACACACACACAATACCCGAGCCGAGTACACAACGCAACACACACTATTCTGCCTCGCTAGCAAAGCTGTGAGGCGTAGGTGCTTGAGACTGACTCTAAGTCTGTATTTGACCAGTACTCCCACAATGAAAGTTCGGCAGACAGCGTCAACTCAGCAAATCTGACACGTAGAAAGATTAATCCAGTTGAAACCTTTATTGATCAGACTGACCACCTTTATAATGTGTACAGCAATGCAGGTGAAAAGGCCTTGGCTCTGTCCGCATAGAGCTAAGATGGCTGCTAGGTGACCAGTAAATATTACCTCAGAAACTAGCCTGAGGAAAAAGGGGCGGAGCTAGCTGGATGCAGCAAAACTATGGTGACCCAGCAGGAACAAAAAGCTATGAAATCATTACTGTAAGCAGTAACACCTACCATTAACATATACAAATAAAACCTAATCATGGGGCATGACACACAATACCAGAGCCGAGTACACAACGCAACACACACACAATACCAGAGCCGAGTACACAACGCAACACACACACAATACCAGAGCCGAGTACACAACGCAACACACACACAATACCTGAGCCAAGTACACAACGCAACACACACACAATACCAGAGCCGAGTACACAACGCAACACACACAATACCTGAGCCGAGTACACAACGCAACACACACACAATACCTGAGCCGAGTACACAACGCAACACACACACAATACCTGAGCCGAGTACACAACGCAACACACACATAATACCTGAGCCGAGTACACAACGCAACACACAATACCTGAGCCGAGTACACAAAGCAACACACAATACCTGAGCCGAGTACACAACGCAACACACAATACCTGAGCCGAGTACACAATACACACACAATACCTGAGCCGAGTACACAATGCAACACACAATACCTGAGCCGAGTACACAATACACACACAATACCTGAGCCGAGTACACAACGCAACACACACACAATACCTGAGCCGAGTACACAACGCAACACACACACAATACCAGAGCCGAGTACACAACGCAACACACACACAATACCAGAGCCGAGTACACAACGCAACACACACACAATACCAGAGCCGAGTACACAACGCAACACACACACAATACCTGAGCCAAGTACACAACGCAACACACACACAATACCAGAGCCGAGTGCACAACGCAACACACACAATACCTGAGCCGAGTACACAACGCAACACACACACAATACCTGAGCCAAGTACACAACGCAACACACACACAATACACAACGCAACACACACAAAGCAACACACAATACCTGAGCCGAGTACACAAAGCAACACACAATACCTGAGCCGAGTACACAATACACACACAATACCTGAGCCGAGTACACAAAGCAACACACAATACCTGAGCCGAGTACACAATGCAACACACAATACCTGAGCCGAGTACACAATACACACACAATACCTGAGCTGACACACGCAATACCCAAGTCGAGGACACAACGCAACACACACACACACACACACACACACACACTAGCAGAGTCGAGTACACAACACAGTAACAAATGCCCAAGTCACTCAAATCAACACACAAGCAATACCCAAGCCCTGCACACCTTGCAACCTCACACTATACACAGGAGATTCTGCAGTGCTCACTCACACAGGCTGCAGTGAGATGGACCGGAGCGATAACTCTCATCACACACATACAGTGCCCATAAAAAGTATGTGAACCCTTCAGAAACGGCAGCATTTCTCTATAAATTTGTATAAGATCAGGTTTGCTTTTCAGTGTGTGATTACACAATAATCCTGCATACATTGAATATATTCAATCACACATTCCGTGTATGGGACAGAAAAGTATGTGAACCCTTAGAGTAACACTAATTAATGCTGGAAATGGTTAAACCTGGCGTCCAATCAGTGAAAGACGTTATTGATACAGTAACTTCTAACATGCAGACATTCTGAACAAAAGAATGGGGGGGGGGAATCGCCGGATACATCGATATAATATAACCTTAATCTGTCCATCCAGGAAAAACATATCATACGATAAAAATAATAAGGAAAAACCCTAATGTGGCGAATATAGCAGAAATCACACGTGTTGTCAAGAAGATCAGCACAAGGGGAGCGTCTGCTCACTGCTGTCAGATACTGTGTGTGTATATATATATAGGGGTGTATTCACTTCTGTCAGATACTGTGTATACAGTCAGGTCCAGAAATATTGGGACAGCGACACAATTGTATCATCTTTGGCTCTATACACCACCACAATGGAGTTGGAATGAAACAAACACAATGTGCTTTAACTGCAGACTGTCAGCTTTAATTTGAGGGTATGTACATCCAACTCAGGTGAACGGTGTAGGACTTACAGCAGTTTGCAGATGTGCCCCCACTTGTTAAGGGACCAAAGGTAATGGGACAATTGGCTTCTCAGCTGTTCCATGGCCAGGTGTGTGATATTCCCTCATTACCCCAATTACAATGTGCAGATAAAAGGCCCAGAGTTCATTTCAAGTGTGCTATTTGCATTTGGAATCTGTTGCTGTCAACTCTCAAGATGAGATCCAAAGAGCTGTCACTATCAGTGAAGCAAGCCATCATTAGGCTGAAGAAACAAAACAAACCCATCAGAGAGATAGCAAGAACATTAGGCGTGGCCAAAACAACTCTTTGGAACATTCTCAAAAAGAAGGAACGCACCGGTGAGCTCAGCAACACCAAAAGACCCGGGAGACCATGGAAAACAACTGTGGTGGATGACGGAAGAATTCTTTCCCTGGTGAAGAAAACACCCTTCAGAACAGTTGGCCAGATCAAGAACACTCTCCAGGAGGTAGATGTATGTGTGTCAAAGTCAACAATCAAGAGAAGACTTCACCAGAGTGAATACAGAGGGTTCACCACAAGATGTAAACCATTGGTGAGCCTGAAAAACAGGAAGACCAGATTAGAGTTTGCCAAACAACACCTAACAAAGCCTTCACAGTTCTGGAACAAGATCCTATGGACCGATGAGACCAAGATCATCTCGTACCAGAGTGATGGGAAGAGAAGAGTATGGAGAAGGAAAGGAACTGCTCATGATCCTAAGCATACCACCTCATCAGTGAAGCATGGTGGTGGTAGTGTCATGGCGTGGGCATGTATGGCTGCCAATGGAACTGGTTCTCTTGTATTTATTGATGATGTGACGCTGATAAAAGCAGCAGGATGAATTCTGAAGTGTTTGGGGCAATATTATCTGCTCACATTCAGCCAAATGCTGCAGAACTCATTGGACGGCTCTTCACAGTGCAGATGGACAATGACCCAAAGCATACTGCAAAAGCAAGCAAAGAGTTTTTGAAAGGACAGAAGTGGAATGTTATGCAATGGCCAAGTCAATCACCTGACCTGAATCCCATTGAGCAGCATTTCACTTGCTGAAGACAAAACTGAAGGGAAAATGCCCCAAGAACAAGCAGGAACTGAAGACAGTTGCAGTAGAGGCCTGGCAGAGCATCACCAGGGATGAAACCCAGCGTCTGGTGATGTCTATGCGTTCCAGACTTCAGGCTGTGATTGACTGTAAAGGATTTGTAACCAAGTATTAAGAAGGGAAAGTTTGATTTATGATTATTATTCTGTCCCATTACTTTTGGTTCCTTAACAAGTGGGGGCACATCTGCAAACTGCTGTAAGTCCTACACCGTTCACCTGAGTTGGATGTACATACCCTCAAATTAAAGCTGACAGTCTGCAGTTAAAGCACATTGTGTTTGTTTCATTCCAACTCCATTGTGGTGGTGTATAGAGCCAAAGATGTTACAATTGTGTCCATGTCCCAATATTTCTGGACCTGACTGTATAGGGGTGTATTCCTTCCTGTCAGATACTGTATATATCGGGGAGTAATCACTTCTGTCAGATAATGTATATATAGGAGTGTAATCACTTCTGTCAGATACTGTATATATAGGGGTGTATTCACTTCTGTCAGATACTGTATATATAGGGGTGTAATCACTTCTGTCAGATACTGTATATATATATATAGGGGTGTATTCACTTCTGTCAGATACTGTATATATAGGGGTGTAATCACTTCTGTCAGATACTGTATATATAGGGGAGTAATCACTTCTGTCAGATACTGTGTGTATATATAGGGGTGTATTCACTTCTGTCAGATACTGTATATATAGGGGTGTATTCACTTCTGTCAGATAATGTATATCTAGGGGTGTAATCACTTCTGTCAGATACTGTATATATATATATAGGGGTGTAATCACTTCTGTCAGATACTGTATATATAGGGGTGTAATCACTTCTGTCAGATACTGTATATATAGGAGTGTAATCACTTCTGTCAGATAATGTATAGGGGTGTAATCACTTCTGTCAGATACTGTATATATAGGGGTGTAATCACTTCTGTCAGATACTGTATATATAGGGGTGTATTCACTTCTGTCAGATAATGTATATCTAGGGGTGTAATCACTTCTGTCAGATACTGTATATATATATATAGGGGTGTATTCACTTCTGTCAGATACTGTGTGTATATAGGGGTGTAATCACTTCTGTCAGATACTGTATATATAGGGGTGTATTCCTTCCTGTCAGATACTGTATATATAGGGGAGTAATCACTTCTGTCAGATAATGTATATATAGGGGTGTAATCACTTCTGTCAGATACTGTGTATATAGGGGTGTATTCCTTCCTGTCAGATACTGTATATATAGGCGTGTAATCACTTCTGTCAGATACTGTGTATATATAGGGGTGTAATCACTTCTGTCAGATACTGTATATATAGGGGAGTAATCACTTCTGTCAGATACTGTATATATATATATATAGGGGTGTATTCACTTCTTTCAGATACTGTGTATATATAGGGGTGTATTCACTTCTGTCAGATACTGTGTATATATATATAGGGGTGTAATCACTTCTACTTCTGTCAGATACTGTATATATAGGAGTGTATTCACTTCTGTCAGATACTGTATATATATATTATTATATATAGGGGTGTATTCACTTCTGTCAGATACTGTATATATAGGGGTGTAATCACTTCTGTCAGATACATAGGGGTGTAATCACTTCTGTCTGATACTGTGTATATAGGGGTGTATTCACTTCTGTCAGATACTGTGTGTATATAGGGGTGTAATCACTTCTGTCAGATACTGTATATATAGGGGTGTATTCACTTCTGTCAGATACTGTATATATATATATATATATAGATAGGGGTGTAATCACTTCTGTCAGATACTGTATATATATATATATAGGGGTGTAATCACTTCTGTCAGATACTGTATATATATATATAGGGGTGTATTCACTTCTGTCAGATACTGTATATATAGGGGTGTAATCACTTCTGTCAGATACTGTATATATAGGGGTGTAATCACTTCTGTCTGATACTGTGTATATAGGGGTGTATTCACTTCTGTCAGATACTGTATATATAGGAGTGTAATCACTTCTGTCAGATAATGTATATATAGGGGTGTATTCACTTCTGTCAGATACTGTATATATAGGGGAGTAATCACTTCTGTCAGATACTGTATATATAGGGGTGTATTAACTTCTGTCAGATACTGTATATATAGGGGTGTAATCACTTCTGTCTGATACTGTGTATATAGGGGTGTATTCACTTCTGTCAGATACTGTATATATAGGGGTGTATTCACTTCTGTCAGATACTGTATATATAGGAGTGTAATCACTTCTGTCAGATACTGTATATATAGGGGTGTAATCACTTCTGTCAGATACTGTATATATAGGGGTGTATTCACTTCTGTCAGATACTGTATATATAGGGTGTATTCACTTCTGTCAGATACTGTGTATATATAGGAGTGTATTCACTTCTGTCAGATAATGTATATATAGAAGTGTATTCACTTCTGTCAGATACTGTGTGTATATATAGGGGATGTATTCTCTTCTGTCAGATACTGTATATATATATATATAGGGGTGTACTCACTTCTGTCAGATACTGTATATATAGGGTGTATTCACTTCTGTCAGATACTGTATATATAGGGGTGTATTCACTTCTGTCAGATACTGTATATATAGGGGTGTAATCACGTCTGTCAGATACTGTATATATAGGGGTGTAATCACTTCTGTCAGATACTGTATATATAGGGGTGTATTCACTGCTGTCAGATACTGTGTATATAGGGGTGTAATCACTTCTGTCAGATACTGTATATATATATATATATAGGGGTGTATTCACTTCTGTCAGATACTGTATATATAGGGGTGTAATCACTTCTGTCAGATACTGTATATATAGGGGTGTATTCACTGCTGTCAGATACTGTGTATATAGGGTGTAATCACTTCTGTCAGATACTGTATATATAGGGTGTATTCACTTCTGTCAGATACTGTATATATATAGGGGTGTAATCACTTCTGTCAGATACTGTATATATAGGGGTGTAATCACTTCTGTCAGATACTGTATATATAGGGGTGTAATCACTTCTGTCAGATACTGTATATATAGGGGTGTAATCACTTCTGTCAGATACTGTATATATATATATAGGGTGTATTCACTTCTGTCAGATACTGTATATATATATAGGGGTGTATTCACTTCTGTCAGATACTGTATATATAGGGGTGTAATCACTTCTGTCAGATACGTATATATAGGGGTGTAATCACTTCTGTCAGATACTGTATATATAGGGGTGTAATCACTTCTGTCAGATACTGTATATATAGGGGTGTATTCTCACTTCTGTCAGATACTGTATAATATAGGGGTGTAATCACTTCTGTCAGATACTGTATATATAGGGGTGTATTCACTTCTGTCAGATACTGTATATATAGGAGTGTATTCACTTCTGTCAGATACTTTATATATAGGGGTGTATTCACTTCTGTCAGATACTGTGTATATATAGGGGTGTAGTCACTTCTGTCAGATACTGTATATATAGGGGTGTATTCCTTCCTGTCAGATACTGTATATATAGGAGTGTAATCACTTCTGTCTGATAATGTATATATAGGGGTGTATTCACTTCTGTCAGATACTGTATATATAGGGGAGTAATCACTTCTGTCAGATACTGTATATATAGGGGTGTATTAACTTCTGTCAGATACTGTATATATAGGGGTGTAATCACTTCTGTCAGATACTGTATATATAGGGGTGTATTCACTTCTGTCAGATACTGTATATATATATATATAGGGGTGTAATCACTTCTGTCAGATACTGTATATATAGGGGTGTAATCACTTCTGTCAGATACTGTATATATAGGGGTGTAATCACTTCTGTCAGATACTGTATATATAGGGGTGTAATCACTTCTGTCAGATACTGTATATATAGGGGTGTAATCACTTCTGTCAGATACTGTATATATAGGAGTGTAATCACTTCTGTCAGATAATGTATATATAGGGGTGTATTCACTTGTCAGATACTGTATATAGGGTTGTAATCACTTCTGTCAGATACTGTGTATATATAGGGGTGTAGTCACTTCTGTCAGATACTGTATATATAGGGGTGTAATCACTTCTGTCAGATACTGTATATATAGGGGTGTATTCACTTCTGTCAGATACTGTATATATATATATATATAGGGGTGTAATCACTTCTGTCAGATACTGTATATATAGGGGTGTAATCACTTCTGTCAGATACTGTATATATAGGAGTGTAATCACTTCTGTCAGATAATGTATATATAGGGGTGTATTCACTTGTCAGATACTGTATATAGGGTTGTAATCACTTCTGTCAGATACTGTGTATATATAGGGGTGTAGTCACTTCTGTCAGATACTGTATATATATAGGGGTGTAATCACTTCTGTCAGATACTGTATATATAGGGGTGTATTCACTTCTGTCAGATACTGTATATATAGGGGTGTAATCACTTCTGTCAGATACTGTATATATAGGGGTGTATTCACTTCTGTCAGATACTGTATATATATATATATATATATATAGGGGTGTAATCACTTCTGTCAGATACTGTATATATAGGGGTGTATTCACTTCTGTCAGATACTGTATATATATAGGGTTGTAATCACTTCTGTCAGATACTGTGTATATATAGGGGTGTAGTCACTTCTGTCAGATACTGTATATATAGGGGTGTATTCCTTCCTGTCAGATACTGTATATATAGGAGTGTATTCACTTCTGTCAGATACTGTATATATAGGGGAGTAATCACTTCTGTCAGATACTGTATATATAGGGGTGTATTCACTTCTGTCAGATACTGTATATATATATAGGGGTGTAATCACTTCTGTCAGATACTGTATATATAGGGGTGTAATCACTTCTGTCAGATACTGTATATATAGGGGTGTATTCACTTCTGTCAGATACTGTATATATAGGAGTGTAATCACTTCTGTCAGATAATGTATATATATGGGGTGTATTCACTTCTGTCAGATACTGTGTATATATAGGAGTGTAATCACTTCTGTCAGATATTGTATATATAGGGGTGTATTCACTTCTGTCAGATACTGTATATATATATATAGGGGTGTAATCACTTCTGTCAGATACTGTATATATATATATATTATATATATATATAGGGGTGTAATCACTTCTGTCAGATACTGTATATATAGGGGTGTATTCACTTCTGTCAGATACTGTATATATATAGGGTTGTAATCACTTCTGTCAGATACTGTGTATATTAGGGGGTAGTCACTTCTGTCAGATACTGTATATATAGGGGTGTATTCCTTCCTGTCAGATACTGTATATATAGGAGTGTATTCACTCTGTCAGATACTGTATATATAGGGGAGTAATCACTTCTGTCAGATACTGTATATATAGGGGTGTATTCACTTCTGTCAGATACTGTATATATATATAGGGGTGTAATCACTTCTGTCAGATACTGTATATATAGGGGTGTAATCACTTCTGTCAGATACTGTATATATAGGGGTGTATTCACTTCTGTCAGATACTGTATATATAGGAGTGTAATCACTTCTGTCAGATAATGTATATATAGGGGTGTATTCACTTCTGTCAGATACTGTGTATATATAGGAGTGTAATCACTTCTGTCAGATATTGTATATATAGGGGTGTATTCACTTCTGTCAGATACTGTATATATATATAGGGGTGTAATCACTTCTGTCAGATACTGTATATATATATATATATATATATAGGGGTGTATTCACTTCTGTCAGATACTGTATATATAGGGGTAATTCCTTCCTGTCAGATACTGTATATATAGGCGTGTAATCACTTCTGTCAGATACTGTGTATATATAGGGGTGTAATCACTTCTGTCAGATACTGTATATATAGGGGAGTAATCACTTCTGTCAGATACTGTATGTATATATAGGGGAGTAATCACTTCTGTCAGATACTGTATATATATATATAGGGGTGTATTCACTTCTTTCAGATACTGTGTATATATATAGGGGTGTAATCACTTCTGTCAGATACTGTATATATAGGGGTGTAATCACTTCTACTTCTGTCAGATACTGTATATATAGGAGTGTATACACTTCTGTCAGATACTGTGTGTATATAGGGGTGTAATCACTTCTGTCAGATACTGTGTATATATAGGTGTATTCACTTCTGTCAGATAATGTATATATAGGGGTGTATTCACTTCTGTCAGATACTATATATATATATTTAGGGGTGTAATCACTTCTGTCTGATACTGTGTATATAGGGGTGTATTCACTTCTGTCAGATACTGTGTGTATATAGGGGTGTAATCACTTCTGTCAGATACTGTATATATAGGGGTGTATTCACTTCTGTCAGATACTGTATATATAGGGGTGTAATCACTTCTGTCAGATACTGTATATATATATATAGGGGTGTACTCACTTCTGTCAGATACTGTATATATAGGGGTGTATTCACTTCTGTCAGATACTGTATATATAGGAGTGTAATCACGTCTGTCAGATACTGTATATATATATAGGGGTGTAATCACTTCTGTCAGATACTGTATATATAGGGGTGTAATCACTTCTGTCAGATACTGTATATATAGGAGTGTAATCACGTCTGTCAGATACTGTATATATATATAGGGGTGTAATCACTTCTGTCAGATACTGTATATATAGGGGTGTATTCACTTCTTTCAGATACTGTATATATAGGGGTGTAATCACTTCTGTCAGATACTGTATGTATATATATATATATATATATATATATATATATATATATATATATATATATACACACATCGTTTGTTCTCGTTTCTGACAGATACTGTAGCTGTGTATATATACTGTATATAGGACGGTAACACTTGCTGTTTGGTTAGGCTTTGTCTATGTGTGTGCCCAGCGTTGGCAGTTCAACCCATGTTTAAGGCACACGTGCCAATTACACCACGATACCACGGAGCTCCTGGCACCCAGGCAGGTCGCTGCATTGCACAGCAGAGACCTACTATCCCATCATCCATGGTCACAACACCTGCAACAAGGTATTTGTATGTTGGAGGAGCCGTGACCTCAGTGAGGGCATAATGTGTGCGGAACAACGTGACAGCTGGGTCACTGCGCACAAACTAGCCTGGCCACCGTCCTATCGCATAAAGTTTCCCCACCTCCCACACCTGCGCCGTGTATTTACCGGCCTGCACCGATAACACAGCCACGTCAGTCCCCCACCAGCGAAATCCCTCTGCCCTCATCTCCATCTCCCCCGTCCCAAGCAGCGAGTGGCACCGCGTCAATATTTACCTTCTGAGCGATATCACAGCTTTCCATTAACCGATTGAGCGCGCAAGAACACCGCTACTCCGGCACACTGCTACACCGTGCCATGGTACAGCACCGGCACACTCCTACACCGTGCAATCGTATAGCACCGGTACAGTACTACACCGTGCCATGGTACAGCACCGGCACACTCCTACACCGTGCCATCGTATAGCACCGGTACAGTACTACACCGTGCCATGGGTACAGCACTGGCACACTGCTACAATGTGCCATGGGTAGAACGCTGGCACACCCATGGCCGGATTAACATAGGGGCAGATGGAGCAGCAGCTCATGCTCCAGAATAATGAAAGGATAACTATCTTTACATTGAGCATTTGGACCCCTATTTATCCAACTCCATAGCAGCTACAGAATCATGTGAGGTATCACTGGAAAGGCCAGAGCATGACCTTCCTAATGACACCAAACCTGACGAGGTTTTATGTAACAGTAAAAATAAAATAATAAATATTTATTTTTTTTATAATTGAAAAATATTACGGTGTTAGAAAGTAAACAATGCTGCTGCACTAACTCGCCATCTCATTTCTCATGTCACCAACAAGTGTGATGATACAATACGTTATTACGAATTGTTACATCAAAAACCTAAGCCCGCCGCACTGCAGCGAAGAGCCCAGGGTGGGGATTTGGGAACCCTGCGTCTCTAATCCTTATACCTCACAAGGTTAAGTGAGGTATCATTGGATAGGTCAGAGTCTGGCCTTTACCTTAATACCAAACGTGACCACGTAAAATCTAACTGAGAAGAAAACAAAAAAGCTTCTGTTTATTTATTTATTTTTAGTTTCAAAGCGATGGCATTGTCCATTTGTCACGTATAAAATGAGCAACGCCACTGCCATTACTCCTTCTCATTTCCCACACTGGGAGCAAGGTCAGTGTTTTATACATAGTCATATTATTCATAAGACACCACCCTCCAAAACACAAGGGAAACATTTCATTTTTAAAAAAAAAAAAAAATTCTCAGCAAAATGCAGTAAAAGCTTCTTCCCATTTCACTTTCTAATAAGAATTCCCTATATAATATATAATCACAAAGGTTTGGATGATAAAATGGGAAAAAATATTTTTACAAGCTTAGAATGATAGAAATCTGAATAAATAATTAATCACACCCGTATCTGCCTGGTTACATACACCTGTATCTGCCTGGTTACATACACCTGTATCTGCCTGGTTACATACACCCGTATCTGCCTGGTACATATACCTGTATCTGCCTGTTAATACACCTGTATCTGCCTGGTTACATACACCTGTATCTGCCTGGTTACATACACCTGTATCTGCCTGGTTACATATACCTGTATCTGCCTGGTTACATATACCTGTATCTGCCTGGTTACATACACTTGTATCTGCCTGGTTACATACACCTGTATCTGTCTGGTTACATACACCCGTATCTGCCTGGTTACATACACCTGTATCTGCCTGGTTACATATAGCCGTATCTGCCTGGTTACATACACTTGTATCTGCCTGGTTACATATACCCGTATCTGCCTGGTTACATATACCTGTATCTGCCTGGTTATATACACCTGTATCTGCCTGGTTACATACACCTGTATCTGCCTGGTTATATACACCTGTATCTGCCTGGTTACATACACCTGTATCTGCCTGGTTACATATACCTGTATCTGCCTGGTTACATATACCTGTATCTGCCTGGTTATATACACCTGTATCTGTCTGGTTACATACACCTGTATCTGCCTGGTTACATACACTTGTATCTGCCTGGTTACATACACTTGTATCTGCCTGGTTACATATACCTGTATCTGCCTGGTTATATACACCTGTATCTGTCTGGTTACATACACCTGTATCTGCCTGGTTACATACACCTGTATCTGCCTGGTTACATACACTTGTATCTGCCTGGTTACATATACCTGTATCTGCCTGGTTACATACACCTGTATCTGCCTGGTTACATACACCTGTATCTGCCTGGTTACATACACTTGTATCTGCCTGGTTACATACACCTGTATCTGCCTGGTTATATACACCTGTATCTGCCTGGTTATATACACCTGTATCTGCCTGGTTACATACACCTGTATCTGCCTGGTTACATACACCTGTATCTGCCTGGTTACATACACCTGTATCTGCCTGGTTACATACACCTGTATCTGCCTGGTTACATACACCTGTATCTGCCTGGTTACATACACCTGTATCTGCCTGGTTACATATAGCCGTATCTGCCTGGTTACATACACTTGTATCTGCCTGGTTACATATACCTGTATCTGCCTGGTTACATATACCTGTATCTGCCTGGTTATATACACCTGTATCTGCCTGGTTACATACACCTGTATCTGCCTGGTTATATACACCTGTATCTGCCTGGTTACATACACCTGTATCTGCCTGGTTACATACACCTGTATCTGCCTGGTTACATACACCTGTATCTGCCTGGTTACATATACCTGTATCTGCCTGGTTACATACACCCGTATCTGCCTGGTTACATACACCCGTATCTGCCTGGTTATATACACCCGTATCTGCCTGGTTACATACACCTGTATCTGCCTGGTTACATACACCTGTATCTGCCTGGTTACATATACCTGTATCTGCCTGGTTACATACACCTGTATCTGCCTGGTTATATACACCTGTATCTGCCTGGTTACATGAACCTGTATCTGCCTGGTTACATATACCTGTATCTGCCTGGTTACATATACCTGTATCTGCCTGGTTATATACACCTGTATCTGTCTGGTTACATACACCTGTATCTGCCTGGTTACATACACCTGTATCTGCCTGGTTACATACACTTGTATCTGCCTGGTTACATATACCTGTATCTGCCTGGTTACATACACCTGTATCTGCCTGGTTACATATACACCTGTATCTGCCTGGTTACATACACCTGTATCTGCCTGGTTATATACACCTGTATCTGCCTGGTTACATACACTTGTATCTGCCTGGTTACATACACCTGTATCTGCCTGGTTACATACACCCGTATCTGCCTGGTTACATACACCCGTATCTGCCTGGTTACATACACCCGTATCTGCCTGGTTACATACACCTGTATCTGCCTGGTTACATACACCCGTATCTGCCTGGTTACATACACTTGTATCTGCCTGGTTACATACACCTGTATCTGCCTGGTTACATACACCCGTATCTGCCTGGTTACATACACCCGTATCTGCCTGGTTACATACACCTGTATCTGCCTGGTTACATACACCTGTATCTGCCTGGTTACATACACCTGTATCTGCCTGGTTACATACACCTGTATCTGCCTGGTTACATACACCTGTATCTGCCTGGTTACATACACCTGTATCTGCCTGGTTACATACACCTGTATCTGCCTGGTTACATACACCTGTATCTGCCTGGTTACATACACCTGTATCTGCCTGGTTACATACACCTGTATCTGCCTGGTTACATACACCGTATCTGCCTGGTTACATATACCTGTATCTGCCTGGTTACATACACCTGTATCTGCCTGGTTACATACACTGTATCTGCCTGGTTACATACACCTGTATCTGCCTGGTTACATTACCTGTATCTGCCTGGTTACATATACCTGTATCTGCCTGGTTACATACACCTGTATCTGCCTGGTTACATACACTGTATCTGCCTGGTTACATACACCTGTATCTGCCTGGTTACATACACCTGTATCTGCCTGGTTACATACACCTGTATCTGCCTGGTTACATACACCTGTATCTGCTGGTTACATACACCCGTATCTGCCTGGTTACATACACCTGTATCTGCCTGGTTACATATACCTGTATCTGCCTGGTTACATACACCTGTATCTGCCTGGTTACATACACTTGTATCTGCCTGGTTACATACACCTGTATCTGCCTGGTTACATATACCTGTATCTGCCTGGTTATATACACCTGTATCTGCCTGGTTACATACACCTGTATCTGCCTGGTTACATACACTGTATCTGCCTGGTTACATACACCTGTATCTGCCTGGTTACATATACACCTGTATCTGCCTGGTTACATACACCTGTATCTGCCTGGTTACATACACCTGTATCTGCCTGGTTACATACACCTGTATCTGCCTGGTTACATACACCTGTATCTGCCTGGTTACATACACTTGTATCTGCCTGGTTACATATACCTGTATCTGCCTGGTTACATACACCTGTATCTGCCTGGTTACATACACCTGTATCTGCCTGGTTACATACACCTGTATCTGCCTGGTTACATACACCTGTATCTGCCTGGTTACATACACCTGTATCTGCCTGGTTACATACACCCGTATCTGCCTGGTTACATACACCTGTATCTGCCTGGTTACATACACCTGTATCTGCCTGGTTACATACACCCGTATCTGCCTGGTTACATACACCTGTATCTGCCTGGTTACATATACCTGTATCTGCCTGGTTACATACACTTGTATCTGCCTGGTTACATACACCTGTATCTGCCTGGTTACATACACCTGTATCTGCCTGGTTACATACACCTGTATCTGCCTGGTTACATATACCCGTATCTGCCTGGTTACATACACCTGTATCTGTCTGGTTACATACACCCGTATCTGCCTGGTTACATACACCTGTATCTGCCTGGTTACATACACCGTATCTGCCTGGTTACATACACCTTGTATCTGCCTGGTTACATACACCTGTATGCCTGGTTACATATACCTGTATCTGCCTGGTTACATACACCTGTATCTGCCTGTTACATACACCTGTATCTGCCTGGTTACATACACCTGTATCTGCCTGGTTTTACACCTGTATCTGCCTGGTTACATACACCTGTATCTGCCTGGTTACATACACCTGTATCTGCCTGGTTACATACACCTGTATCTGCCTGGTTACATACACCTGTATCTGCCTGGTTACATACACCTGTATCTGCCTGGTTACATACACCTGTATCTGCCTGGTTACATACACTGTATCTGCCTGGTTACATACACCTGTATCTGCCTGGTTACATACACCTGTATCTGCCTGGTTACATACACCTGTATCTGCCTGGTTACATACACCTGTATCTGCCTGGTTACATACACCTGTATCTGCCTGGTTACATACACCTGTATCTGCCTGGTTACATACACTTGTATCTGCCTGGTTACATATACCTGTATCTGCCTGGTTACATACACCTGTATCTGCCTGGTTACATACACCTGTATCTGCCTGGTTACATACACCCGTATCTGCCTGGTTACATACACTTGTATCTGCCTGGTTACATATACCTGTATCTGCCTGGTTATATACACCTGTATCTGTCTGGTTACATACACCTGTATCTGCCTGGTTACATACACTTGTATCTGCCTGGTTACATACACCTGTATCTGCCTGGTTACATACACCCGTATCTGCCTGGTTACATACACCCGTATCTGCCTGGTTACATACACCCATATCTGCCTGGTTACATACACCCGTATCTGCCTGGTTACATACACCTGTATCTGCCTGGTTACATACACCTGTATCTGCCTGGTTACATACACCTGTATCTGCCTGGTTACATACACCTGTATCTGCCTGGTTACATACACCTGTATCTGCCTGGTTACATATAGCCGTATCTGCCTGGTTATATACACCCGTATCTGCCTGGTTACATACACCTGTATCTGCCTGGTTACATACACCTGTATCTGCCTGGTTATATACACCTGTATCTGCCTGGTTATATACACCTGTATCTGCCTGGTTACATACACCTGTATCTGCCTGGTTACATACACCCGTATCTGCCTGGTTACATACACCTGTATCTGCCTGGTTACATACACCCGTATCTGCCTGGTTACATACACCTGTATCTGCCTGGTTACATATACCCGTATCTGCCTGGTTACATACACCTGTATCTGCCTGGTTACATACACTTGTATCTGCCTGGTTACATACACTGTATCTGCCTGGTTACATACACCTGTATCTGCCTGGTTACATACACCTGTATCTGCCTGGTTACATACACCTGTATCTGCCTGGTTACATACACCTGTATCTGCCTGGTTACATACACCTGTATCTGCCTGGTTACATACACCTGTATCTGCCTGGTTACATACACTGTATCTGCCTGGTTACATATACCTGTATCTGCCTGGTTACATACACCTGTATCTGCCTGGTTACATACACCTGTATCTGCCTGGTTACATACACCTGTATCTGCCTGGTTACATACACTGTATCTGCCTGGTTACATACACCTGTATCTGCCTGTTACATACACCTGTATCTGCCTGGTTACATATACCCGTATCTGCCTGGTTACATACACTGTATCTGCCTGGTTACATATACACTTGTATCTGCCTGGTTACATACACCTGTATCTGCCTGGTTACATACACCTGTATCTGCCTGGTTATACACCTGTATCTGCCTGGTTACATACACCTGTATCTGCCTGGTTACATACACCTGTATCTGCCTGGTTACATACACCTGTATCTGCCTGGTTACATACACCTGTATCTGCCTGGTTACATACACCTGTATCTGCCTGGTTACATATACCCGTATCTGCCTGGTTACATACACCTGTATCTGCCTGGTTACATACACCTGTATCTGCCTGGTTACATACACCTGTATCTGCCTGGTTACATACACCTGTATCTGCCTGGTTACATACACCTGTATCTGCCTGGTTACATACACCTGTATCTGCCTGGTTACATACACCTGTATCTGCCTGGTTACATACACCTGTATCTGCCTGGTTACATATACCTGTATCTGCCTGGTTACATACACCTGTATCTGCCTGGTTACATACACCTGTATCTGCCTGGTTACATACACCTGTATCTGCCTGGTTACATACACCTGTATCTGCCTGGTTACATACACCTGTATCTGCCTGGTTACATACACCTGTATCTGCCTGGTTACATACACCTGTATCTGCCTGGTTACATACACTTATATCTGCCTGGTTACATACACCTGTATCTGCCTGGTTACATACACCGTATCTGCCTGGTTACATACACCTGTATCTGCCTGGTTACATACACCTGTATCTGCCTGGTTACATACTACCCGTATCTGCCTGGTTACATACACCCGTATCTGCCTGGTTACATACACCCGTATCTGCCTGGTTACATACACCCGTATCTGCCTGGTTACATACACCCGTATCTGCCTGGTTACATACACCTGTATCTGCCTGGTTATATACACCTGTATCTGCCTGGTTATATACACCTGTATCTGCCTGGTTACATATAGCCGTATCTGCCTGGTTATATACACCCGTATCTGCCTGGTTACATACACCTGTATCTGCCTGGTTACATACACTTGTATCTGCCTGGTTACATATAGCCATATCTGCCTGGTTATATACACCTGTATCTGCCTGGTTACATACACCTGTATCTGCCTGGTTACATACACCCGTATCTGCCTGGTTACATATACCTGTATCTGCCTGGTTACATATACCTGTATCTGCCTGGTTACTAGGGATGAGCTGTTCGAGTTTGGACGGTTCGGAGTTCGGCCCGAACTTCGAACTTTTTGGGCGTGTTCGGTTCGAGTTCGAAAAAAAAAAATTGAAAAAGTATAGAAAATGCTTAAAAAATACTAAAAAATCTAGAAATAAAGAGACTCTTTACTGCAGAATATTATAAGCAACGATTTATTAGATATTGAATTAAAAACTAATGTGTACGTGGAAAGATTATCAACTCTAAGGCTGGGGTCAGACCAGCGCACTTTTAACGTGCGTTCTGGCGCACATAATTACGGCCGCACTAGCAGCAGATGACGGGCAATGACGGCCAATATACGATGTACGGCCGCACAAAAGTCCGGCCGTGCAACGCAAGTGGAATTTGAACACATTTTTCTGAGAACGCTGAACCGCTAGTACTGACGTACTGAGTGCGCAGCTGCGGCATAGCAGCGTGTGTGCGTGATTAGGAGATGTCAGACGCTGCTAATGTCCAGCCAACATAACGTCCTGACGCAAAAAGTGTTTTATTGACGATCCGTACAAAATCACGCCCGAAAATGCGCGTCGTCTGACCGTTTTTGCGCATTCCGTGAAAAAATACGTCAATGCGTTCGGACGCACTTTTTCACGTTCACGGGGAAAAATGCTTTCGTCTGACCCTAGCCTAAATGACCTCTGTTCGCAAACGGGCATAACACCAGGTGTTTTTAGTCTGGTAATGAATTTGATACATTGTACAATATACTGAGGGTGGAGTGGTGTCTGGTGTCTGCTTCCGATTGAGATTTGAGAATTAATTTCCCTAAAACATCCTAATATGCTGCATTTAACTGGTGTTTGAAAAAAATCTAAAGCAATGTTATTTTTCCCCTCGGGATTAAACATTCACAGGGTTATTCAGAGAGCGGTGAAAAGCAGGAGAATGACTGGAGAAGTGAAAATTCTAGGTCAAAATAGCCAAACCAGAAAAATTCTCCCATTTCACTCACTTTCCAAATCGACTATTTGGTCTAGATTGTTCTCTTCTCTTGCCAGTTCTCCTGGCTTTCATCTCTCTCTCAGGGTTGTTCAGAGAAAGGTGAAAACCAGGAGAATGGCAGGAAAAGAGAACAATCTGGACCAAATGGCCAATTTGGAAAGTGAGATAAGGCTAGGGTCAGACTAACGCATTTTTCACAGCGACCGAAAGTGCGTCCGAAAGCATTGCCGTATTTTTTCACGGAATGCGTGAAAACGGTCATACGATGTGCATTTTTGTGCGTGATTTTTTATGGATCCAAACCAGGAAACTTTGGGTGTCTGGACGTTATGTTGGCCGGACATGAGCAGGGTCTGACGTCTCCAAATCACGCACACACGCCACTAGTGGACGCAGCGCACTCTGTACGTCCGTACTGGCGGTTCTCGAAAAAATGCGTTCGTTTGCCACTTGCGTTGCGCTGCCGGACTTTCGTGCGACCGTACTTCGTATATTGGCCGTCATTGCCCGTCATTTGCTGCTAGTGCGGCCGTGATTAAGTGCGCCAGAACGCACGTTAAAAATTCTCTAGTCTGACCCCAGCCTAAATGGGAGAATTTTTCTGGTTTGGCTATTTTGACCTAGAATTTTCCATTCTCCAGTCATTCTCCTGCTTTTAGAGAAAACAGTAGATGGTCCTGGTGGCGCAGTGGTGTACTATAAATCGTATAAACCCTAGCCTGATATTAGGCCCTACAGGTGCTCGTACTAGAGTCTAAGATCTAAAAATGTCGCCGGGAACCTTCAGGTCCCGAGAGACGTACAAATAAAAATGAGAAGTGCAAATTACAATTGATACATAAATGCAGTAGCAAAGCCGAGAGACATGCAAGGATTATGTATAACAATAAAGTGCATGTGCTTATGAAACCATTCTTAAGTAAAGTGCATACACAGGTGGTGCGCTAAAAGCGCAAATCGCTGATTGTACAACCCTGCAAAGAACTGTCAATAAGTCCTAAGCCACAGTAAAGTGCAAATAGCATGAAAAAGAACCGGAAACTTTGTGGCCACTAGTGGTTGCACAGCGTATGAGCCGTGTTGTAGAGATAAACGGTCCTCTGCCACAGCTCTTCTCCTCAATGGGTGGTTTATATAAGGGGAGAGAGAAGAAAAAAATTATAATAGTGCAGACTGCTTCAGGTATTTATGGTGAGGATAGAACAAGAATCTCACTCACGGATTACAGAGCCCAGTGTGTCCCTGGCTCTGGGTTGAAGCGCCTCACACCAGATATAGGGTGGCGTATCCCTTCTTTGTCCTACGGTTGGCCTCAGATGAAATACAAGCAGAGAGACAGCGCTCCCATAGCGTAACACATTCGGTAAAAGTGGCAGCAAGTTAAAAAGCTGATCAATCTCACTCACCAATGGTGGAGCCTCGGTTTTCTCAGGGTCGGCTTGTAAGCATATGGTACCATTTAAATCGGTGTGTACCTCACCTCTCTCGCCTGGAACGTCTGTTTATTTCCTTCTTCTATGCTGGTACTCCACCTCCAGAAAAATTTAGGGAGGAAAGAGGGGGGAAAGACCAGGGTAATAAACTAGACGTGGCTCTTGTGGAGCAGCTTCCACAGTCTAGATGGTCTTTAATGAATAAAAAATCTAAATAAAATTAAAAAGCTGAGACCCAAGAATAAAATCTTCAAAGGGTTTATTAGCATTACATAAAATAAGTCAGGGGGGGGGAATTACACTGAACGCGTTTCGGCACTGAACCTGTGCCTTCCTCTAGCAGTGTGGTGTATGGGGGTAAACCGCCAAAAAATCAGTAAACTTTTTCTGCGTGTCTGAAAATGTCTCCTCTTTTCATACAGACTGCCGCCCCAAGCAATTGTTTAGGGATAGATTAAAGGAAAAGCATTTACCGTCATTTGAAATGTCATTTTTTGTTTTTGACATATTTCTATACATCCTAGAAATCCGCCACTTCACGGGCAGGTTATGGGGACCTCCTAGGCACGATATTTGAAGGAATTTTTCATTGTTATTTTTAACTCTGATTTCATGGAAAACTCAATGTCCCTTTAAAAACGTTTTTTTTTAAACTTTCTGTCCTTGTTTCCTGTCCCCCAGGGCACTACCCGGACCCCCATACACCTTTTATGGCAAATATCTAGCATATATGCCCTCTTGGAGGGCACTCTAAAAACCGAACTTTGAGTCCCATTGACTTGCATTGAGTTCGGGTTCGGCTCCGAACCGAACTCGGGGAGTGTTCGGCTCATCCCTACTGGTTACATACACCTGTGTCTGCCTGGTTACATATACCTGTATCTGCCTGGTTACATACACCTGTATCTGCCTGGTTACATATACCTGTATCTGCCTGGTTACATACACCTGTATCTGCCTGGTTACATACACCTGTATCTGCCTGGTTACATACACCTGTATCTGCCTGGTTACATATACCTGTATCTGCCTGGTTACATACACCCGTATCTGCCTGGTTACATACACCTGTATCTGCCTGGTTACATATACCTGTATCTGCCTGGTTACATACACCTGTATCTGCCTGGTTACATACACCTGTATCTGCCTGGTTACATACACCTGTATCTGCCTGGTTACATACACCTGTATCTGCCTGGTTACATATACCTGTATCTGCCTGGTTACATACACCTGTATCTGCCTGGTTACATACACCCGTATCTGCCTGGTTAGATATACCTGTATCTGCCTGGTTACATACACCTGTATCTGCCTGGTTACATACACCTGTATCTGCCTGGTTACATACACCTGTATCTGCCTGGTTACATATACCTGTATCTGCCTGGTTACATACACCTGTATCTGCCTGGTTACATACACCTGTATCTGCCTGGTTACATACACTTGTATCTGCCTGGTTACATACACCTGTATCTGCCTGGTTACATATAGCCGTATCTGCCTGGTTACATATACCTGTATCTGCCTGGTTACATATACCTGTATCTGCCTGGTTACATACACCTGTATCTGCCTGGTTACATATAGCCGTATCTGCCTGGTTACATATACCTGTATCTGCCTGGTTACATATACCTGTATCTGCCTGGTTACATATACCTGTATCTGCCTGGTTACATACACCTGTATCTGCCTGGTTACATACACCCGTATCTGCCTGGTTACATATACCTGTATCTGCCTGGTTACATATACCTGTATCTGCCTGGTTACATACACCTGTATCTGCCTGGTTATATACACCTGTGTCTGCCTGGTTACATACACCCGTATCTGCCTGGTTACATACACCCGTATCTGCCTGGTTACATATACCTGTATCTGCCTGGTTACATATACCTGTATCTGCCTGGTTACATACACCTGTATCTGCCTGGTTATATACACCTGTGTCTGCCTGGTTACATACACCCGTATCTGCCTGGTTACATATACCTGTATCTGCCTGGTTACATATACCTGTATCTGCCTGGTTACATACACCTGTATCTGCCTGGTTATATACACCTGTGTCTGCCTGGTTACATACACCCGTATCTGCCTGGTTACATACACCCGTATCTGCCTGGTTACATATACCTGTATCTGCCTGGTTACATACACCTGTATCTGCCTGGTTACATACACCTGTATCTGCCTGGTTACATACACCCGTATCTGCCTGGTTACATACACCTGTATCTGCCTGGTTACATACACCCGTATCTGCCTGGTTACATATACCTGTATCTGCCTGGTTACATACACCTGTATCTGCCTGGTTACATACACCTGTATCTGCCTGGTTACATACACCCGTATCTGCCTGGTTACATATACACCTGTATCTGCCTGGTTACATACACCTGTATCTGCCTGGTTACATACACCTGTATCTGCCTGGTTACATACACCTGTGTCTGCCTGGTTACATATAGCCGTATCTGCCTGGTTACATACACCTGTATCTGCCTGGTTACATACACCTGTATCTGCCTGGTTACATACACCTGTATCTGCCTGGTTACATACACCTGTATCTGCCTGGTTACATACACCTGTATCTGCCTGGTTACATACACCTGTATCTGCCTGGTTACATACACCTGTATCTGCCTGGTTACATACACCTGTATCTGCCTGGTTACATACATCTTTATCTGCCTGGTTATATATACCCGTATCTGCCTGGTTATATATTCCCGTATCTGCCTGCAGGGGTGTGGGAATTCTATCGCCTGACGCCCGGGACATTAAGATCCGGGCGCCGGGCAAGTAAATATTTTTGAGATGCAGTCCGGTGGGCTAGATGACTGCCGGACTGCTCCCGGCACACTAGTGCCATCGCTGAGCGCAGAGAGTGGAAGGAACGCCCACTCTCCCGGACGTTCCTTCCCCTCTCACTGAGCGGCACGATGAGGGGAGGGGCGAGGTATGTGCGGTGGCGAGTGCATCTCCCTGCTGCCCGCTACGAAGGGAAGGGCCTGCAAGGAGGATTGAAAAGCCCCAGATGCTGTTTATTTGGCCGACAGCACGTGGAACAAAATGCTGCCGTGCCCAGACGAGTCTCTGAGGCCGCCGAGTCGCCCGGCACCAGCTCAGTCACTCCAATCTCCCCGCGCCTGGACGGGATCTGCAGACTTCCTGCAGCCGAGCAGCTCCTTCCTGAAGATCGAGGAAGGCCCTGCATTTTGGTGGTGCCCCCCCCCCCTGTGACCTTTCTGTCCGTGTAACATTGCTGTTTCATTGCTCGGGGAGGTGTTTTGGGGGTCTGTGAAGGTGCAGGATTTATAGTGTTTCCCCACGTCTTGCCCTTTTCCTTTATTTATGGGTTTGTGTTTATGGGGTTTTATCTGGTCTGAGGTCTATATGTGGGCATTATCTGGGCTGAGGTCTATATATGTGGGCATTATCTGGTCTGAGGTCTATATGTGGGCATTATCTGGTCTGAGGTCTATACGTGGCATTATCTGGGCTGAGGTCTATATATGTGGGCATTATCTGGGCTGAGGTCTATATATGTGGGCATTATCTGGGCTGAGGTCTATATATGTGGGCATTATCTGGGCTGAGGTCTATATATGTGGGCATTATCTGGGCTGAGGTCTATATATGTGGGCATTATCTGGGCTGAGGTCTATATATGTAGGCATTAACTGGTCTGTTATATATATCTGTGGGCGATTTGGGCTGAGGTCTCTGTATATGTATGTTGAGTGGGCATGATCTGGTCTGTATATATGTATCTGGGCATGATACTATTTGGATTAAATTGGCAGTAATTTATATGTATTTAATTAATACAGCTTGCATTCTAACTCTCATTATGTGCGCGCGGTTACAAATAAAGACTCTAAACTCTATTTTGTTGAAATTATTTTTCTTATCGGGACAAGCAGATCGTCTTGAGGGACACGTACATATTTTTAAAATTTCCACACCCCTGTGCCTGGTTACATATTCCCCTTTCTGTCTGGTTATATACAGTTGTGTTCAAAATTATTCAACCCCCACTGAAATTGAGTGTTTTGGCCAGTTTGACATTGATTTTGATCATTCAGTCATCTTGCTTACAATTAAATCAAAGAGGCACGTGTAGGTCAGACAAATATAACATAACATTTATAATGAAATAACCACAAATGTCTTTTCTGTGCTCACATCATTATCAGTTTTATGGTTGAGGTTCTCAATCAGATTTAAGTCAGGTGACTGCGATGGCCACTCCAAAATGTTCCAGCCTTTAATCTGCAACCATGCTCTAGTGGACTTGGAGGTATGCTTGGGATCATTGTCCTGTTGAAAGGTCCAACGTCTCCCAAGCCTCAGGTTGTGACGGACTGCATCACATTGTCATCCAATATCTCCTGGTACTGAAGAGAATTCATGGTACCTTGCACACGCTGAAGCTTCCCTGTACCTGCAGAAGCAAAACAGCCCCAAAGCATGATTGACCCCCCGCCATGCTTCACAGTAGGCAAGGTGTTCTTTTCTTCATAGGCCTTGTTCTTCCTCCTCCAAACATAGCGTTGATCCATGGGCCCAAACAGTTCTAATTTTGTTTCATCAGTCCACAGAACACTATCCAAAACTTCTGTGGTTTGTCCACATGACTTTTGGCATACTGCAGTCGACTCTTCTTATTCTTTGGAGACAGCAAGGGGGTGCGCCTGGGAGTTCTGGCATGGAGGCCTTCATTACGCAGTGTGCGCCGTATTGTCTGAGCTGAAACTTCAGTACCCACATCTGACAAATCTTTCTCAGTTCCTCAGCAGTCACACGGGGACTTTTCTCCACTCTACGCTTCAGGTAGCGCACAGCAGTCGAAGTCAGCATCTTCTTTCTGCCACGACCAGGTAGCGTTTCAACAGTGCCCTTTGCCTTGAATTTGCGAATGATGCTTCCTATGGTCTCTCTTGGTATGTTTAACATCTTTGCAATCTTCTTATAGCCATTGCCCTTCCTGTGAAGAGTAATCACCTCTCTCTTGTCTTCCTGGACCATTCTCTTGACTTCACCATGTTTGTAACCACACCAGTAAATGTCTAGAAGGAGCTGAGTATCACAGTCATTTTAAAGCTGCCTAATTGGTGCTTATTATGCTTTATTGCTGCTCTGTGACATCCACAGGTGTTTTCAATACCTGATTGAAAACACTTGAATGAACCTCTGTTCTTCAGAGTGGTAGTCTTTAAGGGGTTGAATAATTGTGTCAATGAAGAATTCACAAAAGAAACATTTACTACTGTATTACAAAACCAATTGATGTCATTTTAGTTGCATATGGTTCTTTAAAAAGTCCTTGTAGGATTTCATTCTGAATACAATTACAAATGTCACTAAATTCCCTAAAACCCTTTACAGCATTGGGGGTTGAATCATTTTGAACACAACTGTATTCCCGTATCTGCCTGGTTACATACACCTGTATCTGGCTTAACGAGGAAAGCCAGACTTCTGAGAAAGACCAATACAGTTTTGTGATTGATTCTTTTTGGGGGTCTCCGCCATGGCGTAGCGCAGCTCTTATTTTGGTTTTGATATATAAGAAGAAACTTGGAAAAGGTTTATGGTAATTATAATTAATAATAGAATTTTTCACTGCCTGGTTACATATACCTGTATCTGCCTGGTTACATATACCTGTATCTGCTTGGTTACATATACCCGTAATCTGCGCCTGGTTACATATACCCGTATCTGCACTGGTTACATACACCTGTATCTGTCTGTGGTTACATACACCCGTATCTGCCTGGTTACATACACCCGTATCACATCCTGCCAGAACGTACACTGAATCTGTTTCCCGATCACTTGGTTACATAATCCCTGGTTATATACTATTACGATCCTTCCCATGTATCCGCCTGGCCTGGTACATACACCCGTATCTGCCTGGTTACATATATATCCCGTATCCGCCCCTGGTTCTATATTCCCGTATCTGCCTGGTATAGATGTACTATCGCATGGTTACATATTCCCGTATCTGCCTGGTTACATATTCCCGTTAGCTGTCTGACCTATCGTTGGTTAGATGTACCTATCTGCTTTACATGTATCGATAGTCCATATATTCCCCGTATCTGCCTGGTTACATATACCTGTATCTGTCTGGTTACATATTCCCGTATCTGCCTGGTTACATATTCCCGTATCTGCCTGGTTACATATACCCGTATCTGCCTGGTTACATATTCCGTATCCGCCTGGTTAGATATACCCGTATCTGCCTGGTTACATATTCCCGTATCGCGCCTGGTTACATATTCCCGTATCTGCCTGGTTACATATCCCGTATCTGCCTGGTTAGATATACCCGTATCTGCCTGGTACATATTCCCGTATCCGCCGTTAGATATACCCGTATCTGCCTGGTTAGATATTCCCGTATCTGCCTGGTTACATATTCCCGTATCTGCCTGGTTACATATTCCCGTATCTGTCTGGTTACATATTCCCGTATCTGCCTGGTTACATATTCCCGTATCTGCCTGGTTACATATTCCCGTATCCGCCTGGTTAGATATACCCGTATCTGCCTGGTTACATATTCCCGTATCTGCCTGGTTACATATTCCCGTATCTGCCTGGTTACATATTCCCGTATCTGCCTGGTTACATATTCCCGTATCTGCCTGGTTACATATTCCCGTATCTGTCTGGTTACATATTCCCGTATCTGCCTGGTTACATATTCCCGTATCTGCCTGGTTACATATTCCCGTATCTGTCTGGTTACATATTCCCGTATCTGTCTGGTTACATATTCCCGTATCTGCCTGGTTACATATTCCCGTATCCGCCTGGTTACATATTCCCGTATCCGCTTGGTTAGATATTCCCGTATCTGCCTGGTTACATATTCCCGTATCTGCCTGGTTACATATTCCCGTATCCGCCTGGTTACATATAGCCGTATCTGCTCTATTAAATAACCTAAAATATGTTTTCATTTCGCTAAATTCCAAAAAAAACACCAAAATCTTCAGCTCCCGCCCCATAGAGATCTTAATCCGGCCCTGGGCACACCCCTGTGCCAAGGGTACAACACCAACACACCACACACTGTGCCATGGGTACAATTGTTTTGGTTATCTTGATATTAATGCTGATGTGGTTATTATGTTACGAGTGTCGTATGGGCAGTTGCTGACGTCACGTCCCCTCTTTATTCCTACAGTCAACCTAATGAACACCAAGCTGGAGACCTCAGACCTAAAATGGACGGTTTTTCCCAAAGATGACCCTCAGGTAACTGCCCTGACGTGCACCGGCCCCTCCTGTCACCCATTCCCTCCTTTCACACGCTGCCCAGAACTTCCTGTCACATGCTGCCCCGTGCCCAGAACCTTCTGTCATGCACTGCCCGGGGTCTCCTGTCACATGCTGCCCACAACCTCCTCTCACATGCTGCCCGGTGCCCGGAACCTCCTCTCACATGCTGCCCGGTGCCCGGGGTCTCCTGTCACATGCTGCCCACAACCTCCTCTCACACACTGCCCAGGGCCTCCTGTCACACGCTGCCCGGGGCCTCCTGTCACACGCTGCCCCGTGCCCAGAACCTTCTGTCATGCACTGCCCGGGGTCTCCTGTCACATGCTGCCCACCACCTCCTCTCACATGCTGCCCGGTGCCCGGAACCTCCTGTCACATGCTGCCCACAACCTCCTCTGACACACTACCCGGTACCTCCTGTCAAATGCTGCCCGGGGCCTCCTCTCACACACTGCCCAGGGCCTCCTCTCACACACTGCCCAGGGCCTCCTTTCACACGCTGCCCGGGGCCCCCTGTCACACGCTGCCCGGGGCCCCCTGTCACACGCTGCCCGGGGCCCCCTGTCACACGCTGCCCGGGGCCTCCTGTCACACGCTGCCCGGGGCCTCCTGTCACACGCTGCCCGGTACCTCCTGTCACACGCTGCCCGGTGCCTCCTGTCACACGCTGCCCGGGGCCTCCTGTCACACGCTGCCCGGTACCTCCTGTCACACGCTGCCCGGGGCCTCCTGTCACACGCTGCCTGGTGCCCGGAGCCTCCTGTCACACGCTGCCCGGGGCCTCCTGTCACACGCTGCCCGGGGCCTCCTGTCACACGCTGCCCGGGGCCTCCTGTCACACGCTGCCCGGTACCTCCTGTCACACGCTGCCCGGTACCTCCTGTCACACGCTGCCCGGGGCCTCCTGTCACACGCTGCCCAGTGCCCGGGGCCTCCTGTCACACGCTGCCCAGTGCCCGGGGCCTCCTGTCACACGCTGCCCAGTGCCCGGGGCCTCCTGTTACACGCTGCCTAGGGTCTCCTTTCACACACGCTGCCCAGTGCCCAGAACCTCCTTTCACCCGCTGCCTGGGGCTTCCTGTCACTCGCTGCCCAGGGCTTCCTGTCACACGCAGCCCAGGGCCTCCTGTCACACGCTGCCCGGGGCCTCCTGTCACACGCAGCCCGGGGCCTCCTGTCACACGCTGCCCGGGGCCTCCTGTCACACGCTGCCCGGGGCCTCCTGTCACACGCTGCCCGGGGCCTCCTGTCACACGCTGCCCGGGGCCTCCTGTCACACGCTGCCCGGGGCCTCCTGTCACACGCTGCCCAGTGCCCGGGGCCTCCTGTCACACGCTGCCCAGTGCCCAGAACCTCCTCTCACATGCTGCAAGGGGCCTCCTGTCACTCGCTGCCCGGGGCCTCCTGTCGCTCGCTGCCCGGTGCCTCCTGTCGCTCGCTGCCCGGTGCCTCCTGTCGCTCGCTGTCCGGTGCCTCCTGTCGCTCGCTGCCCGGGGCCTCCTGTCGCTCGCTGCCCGGGGCCTCCTGTCGCTCGCTGCCCGGGGCCTCCTGTCGCTCGCTGCCCGGGCCTCCTGTCGCTCGCTGCCCGGGCCTCCTGTCGCTCGCTGCCCTGTGCCCCAGGCGTCTTGTCACACGCAGCCTGGGAGAAGATGTAATACCAGAGAGAATCCCTCCACATCGTGTTACACAACACTCCTCAAACTGTAACATACTCTAAAATGACCCCCCCCCCCCGACACCCAAACCCTGTGACCCCTAGATCCTAACACCCAAATCCCCTGCTGCCTCATGCTTCGCCTCACACAGGGGGATTCAGGCTTTATTACGTCTTCCCTGGTGAATTCTGGGCTACATAAAGAGTTTTCCATTCTGCTTCCTGTCCTTATTAACAGACTTCCTTTTTTCTCACGTGGTTTCCCTAACGCTGCTTCCTTCCTTTTTGTAGGTTACTTCCTTTCCGGCTTTCTGGCATTTCTGTGTAAAATTAATTCGCTCTCTACTTCCCTGAAATTACTGTTTCCTGTTCACTTCCTCTCTCACTTCTTGTTTTTATATAAGAGGTGATCTCTGCCTTCCTGCCTGCCATGTAGTTCCTGCCACCGGTCACACCTGCAGAGTCTTCATTAACACCTGTTTCTTTCCAGTTACTGCCATTTCCTTTATCTGAGCCTCTGTAGGGCCTCGCATGAAGGCCATAATATTGCTTCCTCTTCCAGCTCCTCACTTCCTGTTTCCAGTTTCACCTGGTCCAGGATAAGGTTTCACTGCTTCCTGCTGGTGCATGGTTTCTCTCTTTGCTTCCTGGTGGCCAGGGTTTCTTCCTGCTCTCTGAGTTTGTTTCCTCTTTGACCAGTAGATCATCTTTCCTGGTTTTGACTCCTTTTTCTCCCACCCTTCTAGTGGGACGAGACGTCTGGTCTGGACGAGGAGAAGACACCGGTTCGAAATTACGAAATTTGCAGTATTGGCCGCCCTGGGCAGAACAACTGGCTCCGCACGAACTACATCCCGCGCGGCCCCGCTGTCAATGTGTACGTCGAGCTGACCTTCACCGTGCTGGAGTGTGCGTCCATTGAACGTGCAGGTCGCTCTTGCAAGGAGACGTTCAATCTGTACTTCTACCAGGCCTCCACCGACCTGGCCAATGACCATTTCCCACCATGGATGGAGAACCCGTGGGTCAAGGTGGACACTGTGGCTGCTGACATCCTGGGACGATATGGGCCACGTGGAGCCTCCTCAAAGACCAACGTCAAGACCCTGAGGCTGGGGCCACTAACGGCAAATGGCTTCTACCTAGCGTTCCAGGACCAAGGGGCATGCATGGCGCTGCTGGCTGTGCGCGTCTTCTATAGGGTTTGCCCGGCTGTGGTGGCCTCACTGGCCAGTTTCCCTGAGACGGTGTCACATGGGCTGGTGGTGTCTGCGGAGGGGAACTGCGTGGATGGAGCTGAAAGCTCTATGGGGAGGCGACCGACCATGTACTGCCGGGAGGACGGAGAATGGGCAACGCCGGCGGTGGGAGAGTGCGTCTGCATGGCCGGGAGGGAAGAGAAAGAAGGACGCACAAGGTGCACAGGTAAGCGGTATACATGGGGTAGGGGTTATACAGAGGGGGCTGTGTGGCTCTGGTGGTATACATGGGGGGCGGTGTTATACAGAGCGGGCTGTGTGGCTTTGGGTCTGTTGGTATACAGGGAAGGATGTGTTAAACAGAGGGGGGGCTGTGTTATACAGAGGGGGCAGGGTGGATCCAGGGGGGGCAATGGGGCAATCCCCCCCCCCCGAAAATCGACGCTAGTGGCCGCTTTTCTCCCTACACGCGAGCGGCCCCTGGCATGCAGCTTGGCCGTTCGCCTGGGATGGGAACCACCTGACTAGCGTGCGAACTCGCGAGAACGCGACTGCGCTGGTGAGGTGGTTCCCGGCGAGCGGCCAAGCTGCATGCCAGCGGCCGCTCGACTCGTAGGGAGAAGAACGCCGGTGGATACGCGGAGCCTGGGGCCTGGCAGTGGCAGCAGAGGAGGTGAGAACTGGGGGCAAATATATCCATGTGAGCTGGGGCCAATATATCTATGTGAGCTGCCCGGGGCAATGTATATATCCATGTGAGCTGGGGGCTATATATATCTCAATTTAGCAAGAACGCCAGCACTCCAGGGATTTTTCAAAGATAATTCCATTTATTAGTCCATAGACATCAACGTTTCAGATCACCAAGGAGCCTTCACAAGTCCAAAATCCCTGGAGTGCTGGCATTCTTGCTAAATTGATATTAACTGAAGCCATCGCAGAAGCACCGGGTGAGGCTAAATCTTTGTGGTGAACCGTGAGTGCAGAACTTTCGTGTTTATATATACATATATATCCATGTGAGTTGGGGGCAATATATATCTGTGAGCTGCCTGGGGGCAATATATAAATCCATGTGATGGGGCAATATATATATATCTATACTATAAAAGAATAAGCTAAAAACTGTCCGTCGCCAAAAGCCGTCTGCGCATGCGCGACGGACATTTGAAAGCGGCCGTTAGAACACACAGGTAGCTGCGCGTGCCGGCCGCGTGGAAAAAAAAAAAACGCACGAGCCGCGCGCAGCTACCCGTGTGTTTACACGGCCAGATGCCCCGATCCTCCAGCGGTGACCGTCCTCCGGCTGCCGGCGGGCCTCCAGGCTCAGGCGAGCCCCCGGCTTGGTTTGGGCCTACAGGCCCAGCCGAGCCGGGGACTCGCCTAAGCCTAGAGGCCCGCCGAGCAGCCAGCGACAGCCGGAGGACGGTCACCGCTGGAGGATCGGGGCCAAAGTTCCCAAAACATAGTCCCCATAATCGGCCCTGAGCTCCAGCGGTGACCTCCTCCGGCCGAGCAGGCTGCTAGGCGGGCCCCCAGGCTCAGGCGAGCCCCCGGCTTGGTTTGGGCCTACAGGCCCAGCCGAGCCGGGGACTCGCCTAAGCCTAGAGGCCCGCCGAGCAGCCAGCGACAGCCGGAGGACGGTCACCGCTGGAGGATCGGGGCCAAAGTTCCCAAAACATAGTCCCCATAATCGGCCCTGAGCTCCAGCGGTGACCTCCTCCGGCCGAGCAGGCTGCTAGGCGGGCCTCCAGGCTCAGGCGAGCCCCCGGCTTGGTTTGGGCCTACAGGCCCAGCCGAGCCGGGGACTCGCCTAAGCCTAGAGGCACGCCGAGCAGCCAGCGACAGCCGGAGGAGGTCACCGCTGGAGCTCAGGGCCTAAATTCCCAAAACATACTCCACCAAATCGGCCCTGAGCTCCAGCGGTGACCTCCTCCGGCCGAGCAGGCTGCTAGGCGGGCCTCCAGGCTCAGGCGAGCCCCCGGCTTGGTTTGGGCCTACAGGCCCAGCCGAGCCGGGGACTCGCCTAAGCCTAGAGGCACGCCGAGCAGCCAGCGACAGCCGGAGGAGGTCACCGCTGGAGCTCAGGGCCTAAATTCCCAAAACATACTCCACCAAATCGGCCCTGAGCTCCAGCGGTGACCTCCTCCGCCGAGCAGGCTGCTAGGCGGGCCTCCAGGCTCAGGCGAGCCCCCGGCTTGGCTTGGGCCTACAGGCCCAGCCGAGCCGGGGACTCGCCTAAGCGTAGAGGCCGGCCTAGCAGCCTGCTCGGCCGGAGGAGGTCACCGCTGGAGCTCAGGGCCGATGTTGCCTAACACATACTCACCGACATCGGCCCTTAGCTCCTCCAGCGATGGCGGTCCCGCTTGCAGCATCCTCTCTCTCTCCGTTGTTCGCCGGAATGACGTCACGAAAGCCTTTGACCCCGGGGGTCAAAGGCTTTCGTGACGTCATCCTGGCGAGCAACGGAGAGAGAGAGGACGCTGGAAGCGGGACCGCCATCGCTGGAGGAGCTAAAGGTCGATGTCGGTGAGTATGTGTGGAACCGGTGGAGGACTCGAGGCCGATGTAGGTGAGTATGTGCTCTACACACACACACCCTGCTTGCTCGGCCGGTATCCAAGCTTAGGCGAGCCCCCGGCTTGGCTTGGGCCTAGAGGCCCTGCCGAGCCGGGGACTCGCCTGAGCATGGAGGCCGGTCGAGTTGCATGCTCGGGCGTCCTCCAGGCTCAGGCGAGTCCCCGGCTCGGCTGGGCCTCTAGGCCCACGCCAAGCCGGGGGCTCGCCTAAGCTTGGATACCGGCCGAGTAAGCAGGGTGGGTGTGGAGAGCACATACTCACCTACATTAGCCCTGAGCTCCAGCGGTGACTGTCCTCCGGCTGTCGCAGGCTGCTCGGCCGGCCTCCAGGCTCAGGCGAGCCCCCGGCTTGGCTTGGGCCTACAGGCCCAGCCGAGCCGGGGGCTCGCCTAAGCCTGGAGGCCGGCCGAGCAGCCTGCGACAGCCACCGCTGAGGCTCCGGGCCAATGTAGGGGATGTTGCCTACACATACTCACCTACATCGGCCCTTAGCTCCTCCAGCGATGGCGGTCCCGCTTCCAGCGTCTTCTCTCTCTCTCCGTTGGTCGCCGGTACGACGTCACGAAAGCCTTTGACCCCGGGGTCAAAGGCTTTCGTGACGTCATCCCGGCGACCAACGGAGAGAGAGAGAGAGAACGCTGGAAGCGGGACCGCCATCGCTGGAGGGCCGATGTAGGTGAGTATATCCACGAGCTGGGGGGCCAAATCCACGTGCTGGGGCAGTATCCATCCACGAGCTGGGGCAGTATCCATCCACGTGCTGGGGCAGTATCATCCACGTGCTGGGGCAGTATCCATCCACGTGCTGGGGCAGTATCCATCCACGTGCTGGGGCAGTATCCACGTGCTGGGGCAATATCCACGTGCTGGGCAGTATCCATCCACGTGCTGGGGCAGTATCCACGTGCTGGGGCAATATCCACGTGCTGGGGCAGTATCCACGAGCTGGGGCAGTATCCACGTGCTGGGGCAGTATCCACGTGCTGGGGCAATATCCACGTGCTGGGGCAGTATCCACGTGCTGGGGCAGTATCCACGAGCTGGGGCAGTATCCATCCACGTGCTGGGGCAGTATCCACGTGCTGGGGCAATATCCACGTGCTGGGGCAGTATCCACGTGCTGGGGCAGTATCCACGTGCTGGGGCAATATCCACGTGCTGGGGCAGTATCCACAAGCTGGGGCAGTATCCACGTGCTGGGCAGTATCCACGTGCTGGGGCAATATCCACGTGCTGGGCAGTATCCACAAGCTGGGGCAGTATCCACGTGCTGGGGCAGTATCCACGTGCTGGGGCAATATCCACATGCTGGGGCAGTATCCACGAGCTGGGGCAATATCCACGTGCTGGGCAGTATCCACGTGCTGGGGCAATATCCACAAGCTGGGGCAGTATCCACGTGCTGGGGCAGTATCCACGTGCTGGGGCAATATCCACGTGCTGGGGCAATATCCACATGCTGGGGCAGTATCCACGTGCTGGGGCAGTATCCACGTGCTGGGGCAATATCCACGTGCTGGGGCAGTATCCACGTGCTGGGGCAGTATCCACGTGCTGGGGCAGTATCCATCCACGTGCTGGGGCAGTATCCACGTGCTGTGGCAATATCCACGAGCTGCGGCAGTATCCACGTGCTGGGGCAGTATCCACGAGCTGGGGCAATATCCACGTGCTGGGGCAATATCCACGTGCTGGGGCAATATCCACGTGCTGGGGCAGTATCCACGTGTGGGGCAGTATCACGTGCTGGGGCAATATCCACGTGCTGGGGCAATATCCACATGCTGGGGCAGTATCCACGAGCTGGGGCAATATCCACGTGCTGGGGCAGTATCCACGTGCTGGGGCAGTATCCACGTGCTGGGGCAATATCCACGTGCTGGGGCAGTATCCACGAGCTGGGGCAATATCCACGTGCTGGGGCAGTATCCACGAGCTGGGGCAATATCCACAAGCTGGGGCAGTATCCACGTGCTGGGGCAGTATCCACGTGCTGGGGCAATATCCACATGCTGGGGCAGTATCCACGAGCTGGGGCAGTATCCACGAGCTGGGGCAGTATCCACGTGCTGGGGCAGTATCCGTGCTGGGGCAGTATCCATCCACGTGCTGGGGCAATATCCACGTGCTGGGGCAGTATCCACGTGCTGTGGCAATATCCACGAGCTGCGGCAGTATCCACGTGCTGGGGCAGTATCCACGAGCTGGGGCAATATCCACGTGCTGGGGCAATATCCACGAGCTGGGGCAATATCCACGTGCTGGGGCAGTATCCACGTGCTGGGGCAGTATCCACGTGCTGGGGCAATATCCACGTGCTGGGGCAATATCCACGTGCTGGGGCAATATCCACGAGCTGGGGCAGTATCCACGTGCTGGGGCAATATCCACTTGCTGGGGCAGTATCCATCCACGTGCTGGGGCAATATCACGTGCTGGGGCAGTATCCACGTGCTGGGCAGTATCCACGAGCTGGGGCAGTATCCACGTGCTGGGGCAGTATCCACGTGCTGGGGCAGTATCCACGTGCTGGGGCATATATCCATGAGCAGGGGCAGTATAAACGCAAAACAGAATAAACGCCACAGAGCCGAGCACAATAAAAACGCCACAGAGCCGAGCACAGTACCATAGACGGCACAGAGCCGAGCACAGTACCATAGACGGCACAGAGCCGAGCACAACAGAATAAACGGCACAGAGCACAGAACCAAGCACAATGCACCACACTTATCAATAGACTGCCCTCTGGGCAGGCTTTACACCTAGTATATATATAATATATATATTGCCCCCAGCTCACATTGATATATATATATATATATTGCCCCCAGGCAGCTCACATGGATATGTATTGCCCTCAGCTCAAATGGATATATATATTGCCCCCAGCTCAGATGGATATACCGTGTGTGTATATATTATATATATATATATATTAGCCCCAGCTCACATGGATATATATATTTGATCCCAGCTCACATGGATATATATATTGCCCCCAGCTCACATGGATATATTATTGCCCCCAGCTCACATGCTCACAATATCTATATCCATGTGCTGGGGGCAATATATATATTCATGTGAGCTGGGGGCAATATATATTATTATTATTATTCATTATTTATAAAGCGCCAGCATATTCCGCAGCGCTGTACAATAGGCACAGTATAGACAGGGTTACAATACATTGAACAACATTTGACAAACAGTACAGGAGGAGATGAGGGCCCTATTCCCGTAGGAACTCACAATCTAGGAGGGTTGGGGTTGGAAACAGGAGGAGAGGACTGTAAGGTGAGAGTGATTGATGGTTGCGTCAGTGAGTTGGGTGGTAGGCTTCCCTAAATAGGAATGTTTTCAGGGAGCGTTTGAAGGAAGAGAAGTTAGGGGAAAGTCTGACAGTACGAGGGAGAGCGTTCCAGAGAGTGGGGGCTGCGCGTGAGAAATCCTGCAGTCTATCATATATATATTCAGTCATATATATATTATAGCAGTCTATATATATATATATATTCATGTGAGCTGGGGGCAATATATATATATATATATTCATGTGAGCTGGGGGCAATATATATATATATCCATGTGAGCTGTGGCAATATATATATCCATGTGAGCTGGGGTCAAATATATATATCCATGTGAGCTGGGGTCAAATATATATATCCATGTGAGCTGGGGCAATATATATATCCATGTGAGCTGGGGCACTATATATATATATATCCATGTGAGCTGGGGCAATATATATATATCCATGTGAGCTGGGGCAATATATATATATCCATGTGAGCTGGGGCAATATATATATCCATGTGAGCTGGGGGCAATATATATATCTATGTGACCTGGGGGCAATATATAATTTAAAGGGTTAGGGCTAGGGCTAGGTTTAGGGGGGCAATATATATATATATCCATGTGAGCTAGGGCCAAATATATCCATGTGAGCTGGGGGCAATATACCCATGTGAGCTGGGGGCAATATACCCATGTGAGCTGGGGGCAAATATATCCATGTGAGCTGCCTGGGGGCAATATATATATCCATGTGAGCTGGGGGCAATATATATATATATATCCATGTGAGCTGGGGCAATATATATATATCCATGTGAGTTGGGGGCAATATATATCCATGAGAGCTGGGGGCAATATATATATATCCATGTGAGCTAGGGGCAAATATATCCATGGGAGCTGGGGCAAATATACCCATGTGAGCTGTGGGCAATACAGTTGTGTTCAAAATTATTCGACCCCCACTGAAATTGAGTGTTTTGGCCAGTTTGACATTGATTTTGATCATTCAGTCATCTTGCTTACAATTAAATCAAAGAGGCACGTGTAGGTCAGACAAATATAACATAACATTTATAATAAAATAACCACAAATGTCTTTTCTGTGCTCACATCATTATCAGTTTTATTCAACCCCCAAGTGACATTCAATCTTAGTACTTAGTACAACATCCTTTTACAGTTATAACAGCTTTTAAACGTGAAGCATAGCTTGACACAAGTGTCTTGCAGCCATCTACGGGATCTTCGCCCATTCGTCATGGGCAAAAGCCTCCAGTTCAGTCACATTCTTAGGCTTGCGCACTGCAACTGCTTTCTTTAAGTCCCACCGGAGGTTCTCAATCGGATTTAAGTCAGGTGACTGCGATGGCCACTCCAAAACGTTCCAGCCTTTAATCTGCAACCATGCTCTAGTGGACTTGGAGGTATGCTTGGGATCATTGTCCTGTTGAAAGGTCCAACGTCTCCCAAGCCTCAGGTTTGTGACGGACTGCATCACATTGTCATCCAATATCTCCTGGTACTGAAGAGAATTCATGGTACCTTGCACACGCTGAAGCTTCCCTGTACCTGCAGAAGCATGTCAGCTGGGGCACTATATATATATCCATGTGAGCTGGGGGCAAATATACCCATGTGAGCTGGGGCGATATATATACAGTTGTGTTCAAAATTATTCAACCCCCAATGCTGTAAAGGGTTTTAGGGAATTTTGTGACATTTGTAATTGTATTCAGAATGAAATCCTACAAGGACTTTTTAAAGAACCATATGCAACTAAAATGACATCAATTGGTTTTGTAATACAGTAGTAAATGTTTCTTTTGTGAATTCTTCATTGACACAATTATTCAACTCCTTAAAGACTACCACTCTGAAGTAGGGCTGTGCAATTAATTGCAATCGAATCGCGATTTCCGACCCTGCAATTTCTAAATCGCATAAGGCTGCAATTTTCGGCTCCCTGTTAACTTCCGGCGGCATGGTGCTTTGGGCGCTCGCAGGGGGAACCACGTGATGAGCCACGTTCTCAGCGGCTCGTCACATGGTTCCCCCAGGAGAGCGCCCAAGCTCCATGCCGCCGGAAGTTAACAGGGAGCCGAACACGTGGCGCACCGAGGTGAGCTGGGGCAGTATCCATGTGCTGGGGCAGTATCCATGTGCTGGGGCAGTATCCATGTGCTGGGGCAGTATCCATGTGCTGGGGCAGTATATCCATGTGCTGGGGCAGTAATTCCATGTGCTGGGGCAGTATATCCATGTGCTGGGGCAGTATATCCATGTGCTGGGGCAGTATATCCATGTGCTGGGGCAGTATCTCCATGTGCTGGGGCAGTATCTCCATGAGCTGGGGCAGTATATCCATGAGCTGGGGCAGTATATCCATGTGCTGGGGCAGTATCTCCATGTGCTGGGGCAGTATATCCATGTGCTGGGGCAGTATATCCATGTGCTGGGGCAGTATATCCATGAGCTGGGGCAGTATATCCATGTGCTGGGGCAGTATATCCATGTGCTGGGGCAGTATATCCATGTGCTGGGGCAGTATATCCATGTGCTGGGGCAGTATATCCATGTGCTGGGGCAGTATCCATGTGCTGAATACTGAATACATTTAGAATGTATGTAGCATGTTTGAAAAAGCAAAAACAATTGGCTAAATCGCAAATAAAATCGCAATCGCAATATGATTATTTTGTCAATATTGCACAGCCCTACTCTGAAGAACAGAGGTTCATTCAAGTGTTTTCAATCAGGTATTGAAAACACCTGTGGATGTCACGGAGCAGCAATAAAGCATAATAAGCACCAATTAGGCAGCTTTAAAATGACTGTGATACTCAGCTCCTTCTAGACATTTACTGGTGTGGTTACAAACCTGGTGAAGTCAAGAGAATGGTCCAGGAAGACAAGAGAAGAGGTGATTACTCTTCACAGGAAGGGCAATGGCTATAAGAAGATTGCAAAGATGTTAAACATACCAAGAGAGACCATAGGAAGCATCATTCGCAAATTCAAGGCAATGGGCACTGTTGAAACGCTACCTGGTCGTGGCAGAAAGAAGATGCTGACTTTGACTGCTGTGCGCTACCTGAAGCGTAGAGTGGAGAAAAGTCCTGTGTGACTGCTGAGGAACTGAGAAAAGATTTGTCAGATGTGGGTACTGAAGTTTCAGCTCAGACAATACGGCGCACACTGCGTAATGAAGGCCTCCATGCCAGAACTCCCAGGCGCACCCCCTTGCTGTCTCCAAAGAATAAGAAGAGTCGACTGCAGTATGCCAAAAGTCATGTGGACAAACCACAGAAGTTTTGGGATAGTGTTCTGTGGACTGATGAAACAAAATTAGAACTGTTTGGGCCCATGGATCAACGCTATGTTTGGAGGAGGAAGAACAAGGCCTATGAAGAAAAGAACACCTTGCCTACTGTGATGCATGGCGGGGGGTCAATCATGCTTTGGGGCTGTTTTGCTTCTGCAGGTACAGGGAAGCTTCAACGTGTGCAAGGTACCATGAATTCTCTTCAGTACCAGGAGATATTGGATGACAATGTGATGCAGTCCGTCACAAACCTGAGGCTTGGGAGACGTTGGACCTTTCAACAGGACAATGATCCCAAGCATACCTCCAAGTCCACTAGAGCATGGTTGCAGATTAAAGGCTGGAACATTTTGAGTGGCCATCGCAGTCACCTGACTTAAATCCGATTGAGAACCTCTGGTGGGACTTAAAGAAAGCAGTTGCAGTGCACAAGCCTAAGAATGTGACTGAACTGGAGGCTTTTGCCCATGACGAATGGGCGAAGATACCCGTAGATGGCTGCAAGACACTTGTGTCAAGCTATGCTTCACGTTTAAAAGCTGTATAACTGTAAAAGGATGTTGTACTAAGTACTAAGATTGAATGTCACTTGGGGGTTGAATAAAACTGATAATGATGTGAGCACAGAAAAGACATTTGTGCTTATTTTATTATAAATGTTATGTTATATTTGTCTGACCTACACGCGCCTCTTTGATTTAATTGTAAGCAAGATGACTGAATGATCAAAATCAATGTCAAACTGGCCAAAACACTCAATTTCAGTGGGGGTTGAATCATTTTGAACACAACTGTATATATATCCATGTGAGCTGGGGGCAAATATATCCGCCTGTCACTGCGAACCCAACACCAGCTCTTGGCCAAATCTGGTAGAATGCCCCCCCCCCCAAAACCTGTGTCTGGATCCACCCCTGGTTGGGGGGGCTGTGTTGCTCTGGGTCTGGTGGTGTGTATTGGGGGGGGGGTGTTATACATGGGGGGGGCTGTGTGGCTCTGGTGTATACATGGGGGGATGTGTTATACAGAGGGGGCTGTGAGGGTCTGGTGGTATACATGGGGGGATGTGTTATACAGAGGGGGGCTGTGAGGGTCTGGTGGTATACATGGGGGGATGTGTTATACAGAGGGGGGCCGCGTGTCACACACTGGGAGCTGGAATGTCAGGCATGTTGGGGGAGGGGAGAGAAGGAAGAGGGAAGTGAATACAATGTAAGTCTTCTTTCTTCCTTTAGCCCCTTAATGTCCAGCACTGCTGTCATTCTTTTAACCTCTTGCTGCCCAGCAGGGCAGACATGGGCTGGTTTAACCCTTTTGTGTCTGAGCTCTGCAGACATTCCTCCTCATTCTGCGCCTCAAAACATCTTTCCAGACTTTAACCCACTACATGTTCCTCTTTAACCCTTTCAATCTTATAGCAGTAACCGAAAGCTGGCTCTCCTCCTCTGACACCTCTCCTCTCGCCTCCTCTGGCGCAGCCTCCGTCGCTGCCCTCCCGCATCGCGGCCTCCGCCGCTGCCCTCCCGCATCGCGGCCTCCGTCGCTGCCCTCCCGCATCGCGGCCTCCGTCGCTGCCCTCCCGCATCGTGGCCTCCGTCGCTGCCCTCCCGCATCGCGGCCTCCGTCGCTGCCCTCCCGCATCGCGGCCTCCGTCGCTGCCCTCCCGCATCGCGGCCTCCGTCAATGCCCTCCCGCATCGCGGCCTCCGTCGCTGCCCTCCCGCATCGCGGCCTCCGTCGCTGCCCTCCCGCATCGCGGCCTCCGTCGCTGCCCTCCCGCATCGCGGCCTCCGTCGCTGCCCTCCCGCATCGCGGCCTCCACTTTAGTCACACTCCTAGGCTGGGTGAGAAGCTTGCATGTGGTGTTGGGATCCTGCTCTTTTCCTCCTGCACCTATCAGTATCTGCCCCCGTCCTTCTCCTCCTTTGAAGCTCATTGTATACTCCTGTTCTCCCTCCTCTATCATAGAACTCACATAACGCTCCCCGCATCAAACCCCAAGCCTTTTATTCCCATGTTCGAAAACCCCAAAAGACACAGACATTTGCCTGGGGAAAGATCTTCTATTCATTTATATTGCGTGGTGTATTTTAAATATATTGTAATTTGCTTGGTTATAGTTTAAATGTACTTTTATTACTTTATGTGAATGTGAACGAAGATGTGTTTGGAAGGTGCAGACCTTTCTTTCGTATAGAATGTAAAATAGGTTTGAGTAATGTGTGATTATGCAAGAGGGTTTTTCTCTTTATCTGGTTGCATGTTTGAGCAGTCAAGAGTCTGGGACAGTGTTTGTCTTTAATCTGATCTATTGGAACAATAGATTATGTAAATGATGTGTGATAGGAAGGCTAAAGAATGTTTATTGTAAATATATAACTGACATACTGTAATTAGAGTTTTAGTAGGTCAATGTTAGGTCATAACCTGCCCCAAACGTGCCGCATCTGGAACTATTATCTGCTACTTTTCCATATTAGCCCGGCTGGGTTAAATGTACAATTTCCTCCCAGAAAGTGACGGTTTCCCTTGAAAAATATATATGTTTAAATGGCTAGAGATAGAATTTAGGTGCCAGGACAACTCGGAACAAAATGGAGGTTTTATAATGTAATTAGGTTTGTGTAAGCTGTGATTATACAAGAATGTTATTGTCGGTGTGTATCTGTTTCTATTTGAATAGTTTGTAAATCTGCTGACTGTAATCTGTTATCCCGATTGCCATTGTCCTGCCTCATTTAGAAATGTTACATAATGTGATTTAATTGTCCCTAATCTAATTATGTTTCACCTTCCAAGAAGTAAATGTTTGTCCAATTATCTGTTTCGGTCTGGTAGGGTCCCCCCAGCAGTTTCTAGGGAGGTTTGTGTATGTAAATGACCCATGTGACCGTATAAATCTATGTGTGTGTGTCCCTGATTAAACCAGTTCCATTCTGACCCTACATGCAGTCACGTCTCATGGTTTGGGTAGCTGCTATATTCTGTTTGCAATTCCAATGCAAAGACCTCAGATCTACAGCCAAGGCGGGGGACGCTAGCAAGGTTCTCCATGTGTACCCATCTTTAAGCAGCGGCTAAGGACCGGGAGACAGACACGAGGAGAACCCGGGTGTCCAGCGAGGAAGCGGCATTGGCAGATGTGACCCTATCAAGGCACAGAGATCTGTTACACTGACTGTACCACATCCCACCATAACCTGTCCCGGCCTCGCCTCATCCCACCATAACCTGTCCCGGCCACGCCACATCCCACCATAACCTGTCCCGGCCACGCCACATCCCACCATAACCTGTCCCGGCCTCGCCACATCCCACCATAACCTGTCCCGGCCACGCCACATCCCACCATAACCTGTCCCGGCCACGCCACATCCCACCATAACCTGTCCCGGCCACGCCACATCCCGCCATAACCTGTCCCGACTGTGCCACATCCCACCATAACCTGTACCGGCCGCGCCACATCCCACCATAACCTGTCCCGGCCCCGCCACATCCCACCATAACCTGTCCCTGCCCCGCCACATCCCACCATAACCGGTCCCGGCCCCGCCACATCCCACCATAACCTGTCCCTGCCCCGCCACATCCCACCATAACCGGTCCCTGCCCCGCCACATCCCACCATAACCGGTCCCTGCCCCGCCACATCCCACCATAACCTGTCCCGGCCGCGCCACATCCCACCGTAACCTGTCCCGGCCGCGCCACATCCCGCCGTAACCTGTTCCGGCTGCGCCACATCCCGCCGTAACCTGTTCCGGCTGCGCCACATCCCGCCGTAACCTGTCCTGGCCGCGCCACATCCCGCCGTAACCTGTTCAGGCCGCGCCACATCCCGCCATAACCTGCCCCAACTGTGCCACATCCCACTATAATATCACTCTCTCCTTCATAAAAACGTCCGTCACAAAAACGGACCGTGTGGCCACTACCTTGTCGTCAGTCAGAAAGTGCATCCGTTGTGCATGGACGCACAGTGCGCTCAGAATGCGTTCGTCTGACCCTAGCCTAAGCAGACGCGCTGCTTGCAGAGATGCTCCCGCGCTGCTAACCGTGCTTGGAAGAAATCCCACTATGAAACTGACTTTATCAACTATAAGCTCCTTCTCCGCTCTTATACACAACTGCCCATCACCTCCCCAAACAAACTCACTTCTCCTCTCTTATATCTTCACTTTCTTCCAACCCCAAAAGATTGTTCTCAACCTTCAACTCGCTCCTCTACCCACCTGCACCACCTCCCCCATCCCACCTCAGCGCTCAAGATCTTGCTGACTACTTCATAACGAAAACACTCACAATCTGTAACAATATCCCAGCACAAGCATACAGCACTTCCCTCCCCCAGCCGACCCCACATCGACTCTCAGCCACTTTGCCCCTCACTACCTGTCCTCACTAATGCCGCCCCTCACTACCTGTCCTCACTAACGCCGGCCCTCACTACCTGTCCTCACTAACGCCGCCCCTCACTACCTGTCCTCACTAACACCGCCCCTCACTACCTGTCCTCACTAACACCGCCCCTCACTACCTGTCCTCACTAACGCCGCTTCACTACCTGTCCTCACTACACCGCCCCTCACTACCTGTCCTCACTAACGCCGCCCCTCACTACCTGTCCTCACTAACACCGCCCCTCACTACCTGTCCTCACTAACGCTGCCCCTCACTACCTGTCCTCACTAACGCCGCCCCTCACTACCTGTCCTCACTAACGCCGGCCCTCACTACCTGTCCTCACTAACACTGCCCCTCACTACCTGTCCTCACTAACGCCGCCCCTCACTACCTGTCCTCACTAACGCCGCCCCTCACTACCTGTCCTCACTAACGCCGCCCCTCACTACCTGTCCTCACTAACGCCGCCCCTCACTACCTGTCCTCACTAACGCCGGCCCTCACTAACGCCGGCCCTCACTACCTGTCCTCACTAACGCCGCCCCTCACTACCTGTCCTCACTAACACCGCCCCTCACTACCTGTCCTCACTAACGCCGCCCCTCACTACCTGTCCTCACTAACGCCGCCCCTCACTACCTGTCCTCACTAACACCGCCCCTCACTACCTGTCCTCACTAACGCCGCCCCTCACTACCTGTCCTCACTAACGCCGCCCCTCACTACCTGTCCTCACTAACGCCGCCCCTCGCTACTGTCCTCACTAACGCCGCTCCTCACTACCTGTCCTCACTAACGCCGCCCCTCACTACCTGTCCTCACTAACGCGCTCCTCACTACCTGTCCTCACTAACGCCGCTCCTCACTACCTGTCCTCACTAACCCCGTCCCTCACTACCTGTCCTCACTAACGCCGCTCCTCACTACCTGTCCTCACTAACGCCGCCCCTCACTACCTGTCCTCACTAACACTGCGCCCTCACTACCTGTCCTCACACGCCGCCTCACTACCTGTCCTCACTAACGCCGCTCCTCACTACCTGTCCTCACTAACGCCGCCCCTCACTACCTGTCCTCACTAACGCCGCTCCTCACTACCTGTCCTCACTAACGCCGCTCACTACCTGTCCTCAATAACACCGCCCTCACTGCCTGTCCTCACTAACGCCGCCCCTCACTACCTGTCCTCACTAACACTGCCCCTCACTACCTGTCCCACTAACGCCGCTCCTCACTACCTGTCCTCACTAACGCCGCCCCTCACTACCTGTCCTCACTAACCGACCAGCTACGCCGTCCTCACTACCTGTCCTCACTAACGCCGCTCCCCACTACCTGTCCTCAATAACGCCGCTCCAATCCTACCTGTCCCACTAAGGCGCGCTCCTCACTCCTCAACGCCTGTCCTCACTAACACGGCGCTCCTCACTACACTGTCCTCACTAACACTGCCCCTCACTACCTGTCCTCACTAACGCCGCTCCTCACTACCTGTCCTCACTAACGCCGCTCCTCACTACCTATCCTCTAAACGCCGCTCCTCACTACCTGTCCTCACTAACGCCGCTCCTCACTACCTGTCCTCACTAACGCCGCTCCTCACTACCTGTCCTCACTAACCCCGTCCCTCACTACCTGTCCTCACTAACGCCGCTCTCACTACCTGTCCTCACTAACGCCGCTCCTCACTACCTGTCCTCACTAACACTGCCCCTCACTACCTGTCCTCACTAACCCGCCCCTCACTACCTGTCCTCACTAACGCCGCTCCTCACTACCTGTCCTCACTAACGCCGCTCCTCACTACCTGTCCTCACTAACGCCGCCCCTCACTACCTGTCCTCACTAACGCCGCTCCTCACTACCTGTCCTCACTAACGCTGCTCCCACTACCTGTCCTCACTAACACGCCCCTCACTGCCTGTCCTCACTAACGCCGCCCCTCACTACCTGTCCTCACTAACACTGCCCCTCACTACCTGTCCTCACTAACGCCGCTCCCCACTACCTGTCCTCAATAACGCCGCTCCTCACTACCTGTCCTCACTAACGCCGCTCCTCACTAACGCCGCTCCTCACTACCTGTCCTCACTAACACTGCCCCTCACTACCTGTCCTCACTAACGCCGCTCCTCACTACCTGTCCTCACTAACGCCGCTCCTCACTACCTGTCCTCACTAACGCCGCTCCCCACTACCTGTCCTCACTAACGCCGCCCCTCACTACCTGTCCTCACTAACGCCGCCCTCACTACCTGTCCTCACTATGCGCCCCTCACTACCTGTCCTCACTAACGCCGCCCTCACTACCTGTCCTCACTAACGCCGCCCCTCACTACCTGTCCTCACTAACGCCGCCCTCACTACCTGTCCTCACTAACGCCGCCCCTCACTACCTGTCCTCACTAACACCGCCCCTCACTACCTGTCCTCACTAACGCCGCGCCCTCACTACCTGTCCTCACTAACGCCGCTCCTCACTACACCTGTCCTCACTAACGCCGCTCCCCACTACCTGTCCTCAATAACGCCGCCTCACTACCTGTCCTCACTAACGCCGCCCTCACTACCTGTCCTCACTAACGCCGCCCCTCACTACCTGTCCTCACTAACGCCGCCCCTCACTACCTGTCCTCACTAACGCCGCCCCTCACTACCTGTCCTCACTAACCGCCCCTCACTACCTGTCCTCACTAACGCCGCCCTCACTACCTGTCCTCACTAACGCCGCCCTCACTACCTCCTCACTAACGCCGCCCTCACTACCTGTCCTCACTAACGCCGCCTCACTACCTGTCCTCACTAACGCCGCCCCTCACTACCTGTCCTCACTAACGCGGTCCTCACTACCTGTCCTCACTAACGCCGCCCCTCACTACCTGTCCTCACTAACGCCGGTCCTCACTACCTGTCCTCACTAACGCCGACTCCTCACTACCTGTCCTCACTAACGCCGCCCCTCACTACCTGTCCTCACACCGCCCCTCACTACCTGTCCTCACTAACGCCGCCCCTCACTACCTGTCCTCACTAACGCCGCCCCTCACTACCTGTCCTCCTAACGCCGCCCCTCGCTACCTGTCCTCACTAATCACCAGATACACCCCAGCCTGTCCCCTAAGATCCAGCAATAACCTGCTCCTGGCATCCTCCATCATTACTAGGGATGCACCGAAATTTCGGCCACCAAAATTATCGGCCGAAAGTGGTGCTTTCAGTTTTGGCCGAAATGGAAAATTCGGCTGGAAAAAAACAGCCGAAAAACTGCCATTCAAACCAGAGCCTGGAGGCCTAGCTGAGCAGGGGGCTCGCCTGAGTCTGAAGCCCGGCCAAGCAGGTGGCTCGGGGGGGGCGAGAGCGTTACACAATCACAATCTCGCCTACATCGGTCCTGAGCTCCTCCAGCAGTGGCAATCCTCCTGCATCCAGTGTCCGCTCTCCTGCGTCAGACGCCGGTCACTGGTATTACGTCACGGAAGCGGAGGCCTTTGACCCGGCGACCGGCGTCTGACTGAGAGCGGACACTGGATGCAGGAGGACTGCCACCGCTGGAGGACCTCATGGCCGAAGTAGTTAAGAATGTGTAGGCAACATACTCGCCTCATCCACCTACTTTAGCCCTGCGCTCCTCCAACGTTGGCAGTCCTGTGGTGAGTGGTGACAGTCCTCCGGCAGTCCGTTCCTGCTCTCCGTCAGACGCAGGGATGACGTAGCGGAGGCGGAAACCTTTGACCCAGCTGTCTGCCGGAGGACTGTCAACACGGGACTGCCACTGTGGGAGGAGCTCAGGGCCGATTTTAGGTGAGTATGTGGATGTAGGTGCAACGCGATCTCACCCCCCCCCCCCCCAATCAGTCATCCGAACCTGGGCATGGAAGCCCGGGCAGCCTCCGGGCCCAGGCGAGTCCTCCAGGCCCAGGTTCTCATGACCGATTTTTGGTATTGGTTTTCTGCCGAACCGATCCTGAAATTTCAGATTCGGCCGGAAATTTTAATTTCGGTGCACCACTTGCCGCTTCACATGCCAGATTGCAGGACTTTTCTCGTGCGGCGCCGACCCTATGGAACGCGCTTCCTCGCAATATCAGACTGTCCCCAAATCTGGCTTCATTTAAACGCTCCCTAAAGATCCTTCTGTTTAGGGAAGAGACCACCCGACTCCGTAACAAGACATCCGACCGACCCAAAAACAGTCCTCACCTCTTCCTGTATTAACTCATCACTGCAGCCCCCCCCTGTTTCTATCCCCCCCTCACCATCTAGATTGTAAACTCCCGCGGGAATAGGGACCTCACGTCCTCCTGTATCTGCTGGCAGCAATAAGGACCTGTCTCCTGTATGTATTGTACAATTGTCCCGTCTTTACCCATTACATCTTGTACAGCGCTGCGGAATGTGTTGGCGCTTAACAAATAATAATAATTAGCGCCGGGCTCTGCACTCCTTACCCCCCTCCTCCCCCGTGCTGTATTTACTCTTTTAACCTGTTGTTGCTTGGGCTCTTGCTGATTTAACCCTTTCCTGCCTACAGATACTGAGTCCTTTATGCTCTGCGACCTGGAGCGATGTCTGCGCACACTGCGTTTGCTGAAAATCTGTTAACCCCTTGCTGTTTGGGAGCCATTCCCTTTGTCAGGGATTCATTAACCCCGAGCGGGAAATAGAAACAAAGAAAACTCTGTTACGGCTTCACTGAAATGCAAGATCGACCTCTGTACTGGACTCTTTCACTGCCAGGCCACTGTGTACAGCTGTTCTTTTAACCCTTACCCTGCCAGACCACTACGTCCCACCATTGTGTTAACCCTTACACTCTCAAGCCACTGCATAAAACTATTCTGTTAACCCTTAACCTGCCAGGCCACTGCATACAGCTGTTCTTTTCACCCTTGCACTGTTTTGGCCCTGGCAGTGTAAAGGTTAAACCAGCTATATACGTAGCTCTGCGGTCCTGTAATCTACATTGAACTGGGTTTAAAAGCTTACATTCACTTTTCCATCTTTGCATCCACAGCTTGTCTAATGGGGACTTTTAAGCCCAATGTGGGGGACAAGTCGTGCCAACTGTGTCCCCCCAACAGCCATACACCTGCCCCGGGGGGCACAGTATGTAACTGCAAGATTGGGCATTACAGGGCGATTACAGACCCTCCAACTGCTGCCTGTACCAGTGAGTATCACCTGTATGTAAACTCCTCCCTCACTTCCTGGGTCAGTATGTAAACTCCTCCCCACTTACTGTGTCAGTATTTAAACTCCTCCCTCACTTCCTGTGTCAGTATGTAAACTCCTCCCCACTTCCTATGTCAGTATGTAAAATCCTCCCTCACTTCCTGTGTCCGTATGTAAAATCCTCCCTCACTTCCTGTGTCCGTATCAGTATGTAATCTATTCCCTCACTTCCTGTGTCAGTATGTAAACTCCCTCACTTACTGTGTCAGTATGTATTCTCTTCCCTCACTTCCTGTGTCAGTATGTAAACTCCTCCCCACTTCCTGTGTCAGTATTTAAACTCCTCCCTCACTTCCTGTGTCAGTATGTAAACTCCTCCCCACTTCCTATGTCAGTATGTAAATTCCTCCCTCACTTCCTGTGTCCGTATGTAAAATCCTCCCTCACTTCCTGTGTCCGTATTTCAACTCCTCCCTCACTTCCTGTGTCAGTATGTAAACTCCTCCCTCACTTCCTGTGTCAGTATGTAAACTCCTCCCTCACTTCCTGTGTCAGTATGTAATCTCTTCCCTCACTTCCTGTGTCAGTATGTAAACTCCTCCTTCACTTCCTGTGTCAGTATCAGTATGTAATCACTTCCTGTGTGAGTATGTAAACTCTGTCGCTGTCTGTGGTTACACATCTTTTCTCTTTCTCTCCTTAGCCCCTCCCCATGCGCCACGCAGTATTGTTGCCCATGTCAATGGCTCCATGGTGGACTTGGACTGGAGCGAGCCCCTGGACTCTGGTGGTCGTGGGGATTTGTACTATGAAGTGCATTGCTTGGAATGTGCAGGGAACGGACCCTGCATCTCTTGCACCAGCCTCACCTACTACCCCCGTCCCAACCGCCTGGTGGAACGCAAGCTTCGCGTGTCTGGGCTCCGCCCCCGAATGACCTACAATTTCCGCGTACTGGCCCTGAATGGGGTGTCGGAGCGAAGCGGAATTGGAGCAATGGGAGAGGAGCTCAACGTCACTACTGACCGTGACGGTAAGAGCAGCAGGAACAGTTATTATCATGTGAAGCTTTTGCTCCTCGGGGGTGGGCCCAAGCTTCAGTGGTAGGCGTCAAACTGAAGTCTTCATCTTACTCAGTCCCCCCTGGAACAGCAGCTTCTTCACTCAGCAGTGGTACACTTGTCTCCACTACATCACTTCCAGTTGCCATCTAACCTCTTCCTTCTCTCCAGTTCCCCTTCCAGTCAGCGGCATCCAACAAATGGGGGCAACAGACAGTACTCTCAAGTTACGGTGGGCCCCACCGCATCCTCCCACCCTGACTGGGGGCAATATTTTGGACTACGAGGTCAAGTACTATGAGAAGGTGAGAAAGTTTGGTTATTTAGGACAACACGAGGACCTGTTGTGTTATAATGTGATTAGGTGATGGAGATGCCAACACATTTCACTTTGATTCTGTAGTCTTGGCAACTCAGCACCAGTGGCACCCTGCAAGGGGCCTGGAGATATCACTAAAGTGCACCATGTAACAACTGTCTTATGGCTCCACAAAGGGGTGGGGTGACTCGTGTTGTTGAAATAAGTAGCCACAAGCTCTTTCTCCTCATTGGTGGGATTAACAGCTGAATCCTTTCCATGCAGGACCAGGAGAAGCCCCTCATAATGTTCCTGAAGACCACAGCCAGTGAAGCTCACCTGGAGAAGCTTCGAGCAAACACTGTGTATGTGGTACAGGTGCGGGCAAGGACTGAAGCTGGATATGGGGCCTTCGGTGGAGACTCCTTATTCCAAACCTTGTCACAAGGTGAGCGCAGACACATACTGCCAGGTTCTACCCATAGTATAGAGGAGCTGCACACGTTATATACGCAAATAAAGGACTCCTGTGTATCTGGGTCACCCAGGTATAAGATCTGAGTCCAGGAAGCTTCCACGCCCTCACTCAGCCCAAATCGTGACCCTAACGACGCGTTTCGCAGTATAACTTTGTGGCACAAAGTGACAGCCATATGGGAGTTCCTGGTATTTTCGCAAGAGATAAATGTATCGGACTCCTTGTAGGCCACTGCATCATGTGTCTCTTGGAGCCCTCATGGTAACGCAGTATGAGGCTTCCACCCCCTGTAGCACCACGTCTGCTTATGTATGATTTCTCTTCTTCTGCTCCCCCAGACCCAGAGAAGGCGCAGCCGCAGGTGGCATTGATAGCGGGGACGGCAGGTGTGGGTATTCTCCTCGTCATTGCCGTTATCATCGTTGCCATTGTGTGTGTTCGGTGAGTAGGACGCCGCAATGTACATTAATATGGAAACGTGCACTGTGCGAAACGCGTGAATTCAGCCTTTTCTGAAAACTAGGATCTGTAATGTGTCAAACTCCGATTGGGAAGGCGTGACGAGTGACGGGCAAAGTGTTTCCTGTCCGTGCACTGGTTTGTGTTCATGTAACTACATGTGCACACAAAAAACACCATTATGACATGTGAGTGATTGTGTGTCTGGCTTTTCAGGAAACATGGGGTTAACAAGGAGACGGACTACAGCGACAAACCCCCGCAGTATCTCATCGGGCATAGTAAGTGTACACCTACGTCTCTGCATGGCACCTTACATTCCTGTGGTGCTGTAGCTACTGCGGTGTATGGGTCAAACAATAACACTCCACTTCCTGTAATACTCTCTCCACTTCCTGTTAAAGCATTCTACTTTCAGTAATAATCACTCTACATTCAGAAAAAATGGTCCATTTCCTATTAGAACACTCTACCTTCAGCACTGATCACACCACTTCCTAAAAGAATCATTCTGTATTATGTAAAAAATTTCCCTTCCTGTTAGGACAAATGACCCACTTCCTGTATTAGCCACACCACTTCTTGTTAGAAGGTGGGTCGGTTTTCCTGAGTTTAGAGTGTTCTTCCAGGAAGCAGACAGTTCTTACATACCCTTAGAATGATTATTTTAGGAAGTTGTGTGATCATTAGAGTGTTTTCTCTTTCAGTAAGAGATGTGATTATTACAGGAAGTGGAAAGTTTTCACAGAATATAGATGGAAAGGAAATAGATTATTAATGAATGTAGAGTGTGCTATTTCCTTTCCATCTATATTCTGTAAAAACATGCCACTTCCTGTAATAATCACGTCACTTCCTGTAAAAACACTCTATAACAGGAAGTGGACTATTAGTAAATGTAATCGCTCCATTTTCTTTTAATGACCCCTCACTTCCTGTAATCCTCACTTCTCCCTGCTTAATAATCATTTGATCGACCTCCCCATCAATAAACGTTTCTTCTTACAGTGACTGATCACTTCCCATAATAACTAAACATTTCCTGTAGTAACACACCACTTCCTGTAATAATCTATTTTTTCAGCCACAAGAACAGATCACTTCCACTTCCAATATTATTTCTGCTGACAAATGGCTCCTCTCTAGGGATGAGCCAAACACCCCCGAGTTCGGTTCGCATTCGAACTCGAACTTTTCAAATGTTCGAACTCGAACACGAACTCAATACAAGTCAATGGGACTCGAAAGTTTGATTTTTAGAGTTTCCCTCCAAGAGGGCATATACAGTTGTGTTCAAAATTATTCAACCCCCAATGCTGTAAAGGGTTTTAGGGAATTTTGTGACATTTGTAATTGTATTCAGAATGAAATCCTACAAGGACTTTTTAAAGAACCATATGCAACTAAAATGACATCAATTGGTTTTGTAATACAGTAGTAAATGTTTCTTTTGTGAATTCTTCATTGACACAATTATTCAACCCCTTAAAGACTACCACTCTGAAGAACAGAGGTTCATTCAAGTGTTTTCAATCAGGTATTGAAAACACCTGTGGATGTCACGGAGCAGCAATAAAGCATAATAAGCACCAATTAGGCAGCTTTAAAATGACTGTGTGATACTCAGCTCCTTCTAGACATTTACTGGTGTGGTTACAAACATGGTGAAGTCAAGAGAATGGTCCAGGAAGACAAGAGAAGAGGTGATTACTCTTCACAGGAAGGGCAATGGCTATAAGAAGATTGCAAAGATGTTAAACATACCAAGAGAGACCATAGGAAGCATCATTCGCAAATTCAAGGCAAAGGGCACTGTTGAAACGCTACCTGGTCGTGATAGAAAGAAGATGCTGACTTCGACTGCTGTGCGCTACCTGAAGCGTAGAGTGGAGAAAAGTCCCCGTGTGACTGCTGAGGAACTGAGAAAAGATTTGTCAGATGTGGGTATTGAAGTTTCAGCTCAGACAATACGGCGCACACTGCGTAATGAAGGCCTCCATGCCAGAACTCCCAGGCGCACCCCCTTGCTGTCTCCAAAGAATAAGAAGAGTCGACTGCAGTATGCCAAAAGTCATGTGGACAAACCACAGAAGGTTTGGGATAGTGTTCTGTGGACTGATGAAACAAAATTAGAACTGTTTGGGCCCATGGATCAAAGCTATGTTTGGAGGAGGAAGAACAAGGCCTATGAAGAAAAGAACACCTTGCCTACTGTGAAGCATGGCGGGGGGTCAATCATGCTTTGGGGCTGTTTTGCTTTTGCAGGTACAGGGAAGCTTCAGCGTGTGCAAGGTACCATGAATTCTCTTCAGTACCAGGAGATATTGGATGACAATGTGATGCAGTCCGTCACAAACCTGAGGCTTGGGAGACGTTGGACCTTTCAACAGGACAATGATCCCAAGCATACCTCCAAGTCCACTAGAGCATGGTTGCAGATTAAAGGCTGGAACATTTTGGAGTGGCCATCGCAGTCACCTGACTTAAATCCGATTGAGAACCTCTGGTAGGACTTAAAGAAAGCAGTTGCAGTGCGCAAGCCTAAGAATGTGACTGAACTGGAGGCTTTTGCCCATGACGAATGGGCGAAGATACCCGTAGATGGCTGCAAGACACTTGTGTCAAGCTATGCTTCACGTTTAAAAGCTGTTATAACTGTAAAAGGATGTTGTACTAAGTACTAAGATTGAATGTCACTTGGGGGTTGAATAAAACTGATAATGATGTGAGCACAGAAAAGACATTTGTGCTTATTTCATTATAAATGTTATGTTATATTTGTCTGACCTACACGTGCCTCTTTGATTTAATTGTAAGCAAGATGACTGAATGATCAAAATCAATGTCAAACTGGCCAAAACACTCAATTTCAGTGGGGGTTGAATAATTTTGAACACAACTGTATATGCAAGATATTTGCCATAAAAGGTGTATGGGGGTCCGGGTAGTGCCCTGGGGGACAGGAAACAAGGACAAAAAGTTAAAAAAAAAAACGTTTTTAAAGGGACAGTGAGTTTTCCATGAAATAAGGGTTAAAAATAAAAACGACAAATTCCTTCAAATATCGTGCCTAGGAGGTCCCCATAACCTGCCCGTGAAGTGGCGGATTTCTAGGATGTATAGAAACACTTAAAAACAATGTCCGGGTCCGGGTAGTGCCCTGGGGGACAGGAAACAAGGACAAAAAGTTAAACAAAAAAGACGTTTTTAACCCCTTCACTGCTGACGACGTGTGGGACACGTCCTCAGTTACTCCCGCTGTATGCTGAGGAGGACGTGTCACGTCATCAGCTTTGTGGGACCCCCGGCGGAGATACTCACCTCTCTGTCCGGGGTCCCGCGGCGTTCTGACTTCAGCGTCCTCAGACGCTGAAGTCAAGCTCCTCCCGACGTAAATTACGTCATTGCGCCATGCGCGATGACGTCATTTCCAGGCGACCCCCCCGGCAATGCCGGGAGATCGCCTGGAAGGGAGGGGGCGTCCGTTCGGATCCCTCTCCCTCTTGATCGGGAGGTCCCACAAAAAAAAAACAGGCACCGCTTAAAAGTAGAGAGTCTCACCTTTTAAGCGGTGCTTGGCTTTAACCCCTTAGGCACCGGGTCGCACTTCGGCGCCTTGCGGTGCCGAAGTGTGGCCTAGCTCCGGTGGGGGCCGCCATCTTGGGTCCCCCCTCACTGCCTGACATCCTCACGCATAGCGTGATGATGTCAGATAGCCGGGGAACCCCTAGCTGCCCGGAATCCCCTGGTGGAGATAAGGCGTTCATTTGAGGGTTCACAGAAATGCTGTGAGGCTGTGTATAGAGATGCTGTGTATAGAGATGCTGTGAGGTTGTGTATAGAGATGCTGATGGGGTTGTGTATAGAGATGCTGTGAGGCTGTGTATAGAGATGCTGTGAGGCTGTGTATAGAGATGCTGTGAGGCTGTGTATAGAGATGCTGTGAGGCTGTGTATAGAGATGCTGTGAGGTTGTGTATAGAGATGCTGTGAGGCTGTGTATAGAGATGCTGTGAGGTTGTGTATATAGATGCTGATGAGGCTGTGTATAGAGATGCTGTGAGGCTGTGTATAGAGATGCTGTGTATAGAGATGCTGTGTATAGAGATGCTGTGAGGTTGTGTATAGAGATGCTGATGGGGTTGTGTATAGAGATGCTGTGAGGTTGTGTATAGAGATGCTGTGAGGCTGTGTATAGAGATGCTGTGAGGTTGTGTATAGAGATGCTGTGAGGCTGTGTATAGAGATGCTGTGAGGTTGTGTATAGAGATGCTGATGAGGCTGTGTATAGAGATGCTGTGAGGCTGTATATAGAGATGCTGTGAGGCTGTGTATAGAGATGCTGTGAGGCTGTGTATAGAGATGCTGTGAGGTTGTGTATAGAGATGCTGTGAGGCTGTGTATAGAGAGGCTGTGTATAGAGATGCTGTGAGGTTGTGTATAGAGATGCTGTGTATAGAGATGCTGTGAGGCTGTGTATAGAGATGCTGTGAGGCTGTGTATAGAGATGCTGTGAGGTTGTGTATAGAGATGCTGTGAGGCTGTGTATAGAGATGCTGTGAGGCTGTGTATAGAGATGCTGTGAGGCTGTGTATAGAGATGCTGTGAGGCTGTGTATAGAGATGCTGTGAGGCTGTGTATAGAGATGCTGTGAGGTTGTGTATAGAGATGCTGTGTATAGAGATGCTGTGAGGCTGTGTATAGAGATGCTGTGAGGCTGTGTATAGAGATGCTGTGAGGTTGTGTATAGAGATGCTGTGAGGCTGTGTATAGAGCTGCTGTGAGGCTGTGTATAGAGATGCTGTGAGGCTGTGTATAGAGATGCTGTGAGGCTGTGTATAGAGATGCTGTGAGGCTGTGTATAGAGATGCTGTGAGGTTGTGTATAGAGATGCTGTGAGGCTGTGTATAGAGATGCTGTGAGGTTGTGTATAGAGATGCTGATGAGGCTGTGTATAGAGATGCTGTGAGGCTGTGTATAGAGATGCTGTGTATAGAGATGCTGTGTATAGAGATACTGTGAGGTTGTGTATAGAGATGCTGATGGGGTTGTGTATAGAGATGCTGTAAGGTTGTGTATAGAGATGCTGTGAGGCTGTGTATAGAGATGCTGTGAGGTTGTGTATAGAGATGCTGTGAGGCTGTGTATAGAGATGCTGTGTATAGAGATACTGTGAGGTTGTGTATAGAGATGCTGATGGGGTTGTGTATAGAGATGCTGTAAGGTTGTGTATAGAGATGCTGTGAGGCTGTGTATAGAGATGCTGTGAGGTTGTGTATAGAGATGCTGTGAGGCTGTGTATAGAGATGCTGTGAGGTTGTGTATAGAGATGCTGATGAGGCTGTGTATAGAGATGCCTTGCGGCGCCGAAGTCCGGTCTAGCTCTGGTGGGGGCTGCCATCTTGAATGGTGGCTCCACCCCCGGGTCCCCCCTCACTGCCTGACGTCCTCACGCATAGCGTGATGACGTCAGATAGCCGGGGAACCCCTAGCTGCCCGGAATCCCCTGGTGGAGATAGGGGGTTCATTTGAACCCCGATATCTCCAGAACCGTGGCAGCTAGGGGGTCATGGAGGGTGTCAATCGAAAGGCCTGAGCATGATACCCAACATGACCAGGTATAAAGTAAAAGAAAAAAAAAGTATTTTTTTTGTGTTGTTTTTATTAATGCAGCAATATTGTTCACATTTCAATTATAATGTGATCAATGATGCTGCACTAATGATTTTTTCTATGGGGTGCGGTTTTTCTAAAAATCACGTAATTCCCCCCACAAAATGTAACAAGTCCCCATTTCTAATTTTTGTACAAGCGCACCCCATAGAAAACATAACCGCAAACGCTCATGTGCTAAAATGTGAAAAAAAAAAAACACTTTACACGCTGCAGATGATTAAATATTCAATTTTTATTGCATTTTTTGTCATAATATACAGGCAGGACATGACATGACGTATACATATAAAAATGATATATTCTGAATCTGCGGAGTCTGCCGGAAAGAGTCATTTAATAAAATGTGGCTTCAAATCGCGTTTAAACATGATGAGCGAAAGCGGTAAAAATGAGCTGAGCACACAGCAGTTAGTTAAGGGGTTAAACAGCATATCAGAGGAAGATGTAGTAGATAAATGAACACTTCTCAGAGGCACAGGTGTTGTTTGATACATGTTCAGATCAGAAGACACCACACCCTCAGTCTGTATACAATGTATCAAATTCATGAGACCGGACTAATTAGAAGCACATGTTATTTCCAAGCACTAATTAACACCTGTTGTTTACGGCGTTTGAGAGCACAGGTCATTTAGAGGTGAGAATCTTTGCACGTAGACATTAGTTTTTAATTCAATATCTAATAAACCGTTGCTTATAATATTCTGCAGTAAAGAGTCTCTTTTATTTCTAGATTTTTTTTTTTGTATTTTTTAAGCATTTTTTATACTTTTTTCAAAAAAAAAATTTTGCTAACTCGAACCGAACACGCCAAAAAGTTCGAAGTTCGCGAACTAGCGAACAGCCAAAGTTCGAATCGAACTCCGAACTGATCGAACCGAACAGCTCATCCCTACTTCTCACTTCCTATAATAAACAGTTGCTTCCAGGAGTGACCTTCCACTTCCTGTAATAATCACATCTTAATTTCCTGCTTGCTTTAATAAACTTTTATTACTGCAATGACCGATCACTTCCACAACTATTCAATCAATTCCTGTAAGAACCTTCCACTTCCTATAATCATAACCTTCCTGTATGCAGCGGATCACTTCCTGTATGATCCAGTTGTATTTCCTGGATGAATCACTTGTCTTCATAAAATTATATCACTTAAAAGTTACTACTATGTGTAATAACCTTTTTCTTCCTGTAATGACTGATCACTTCCTGTAAGAAGTGACCATTTCCTCTAAAGCCTAATCACAACCTGCAAAAGCGTATTTCCTGTAAATGCAATTACTTCCCGTAGTAACTGACCCCTTCCTATATTAACAGATCACTTCTTGTACTAACTGATCACTTCCTGCAGTAACTTGTCACTTCCTGTAATGGCAAACTACTTCCTGCAGTAACTTGTCACTTCCTGTGGTAAATCCCCACACGTTGTGCTCATTTGTTGCAGACGCCAAGTTGTACATCGATCCTTTCACCTACGAGGATCCTAATGAGGCCGTTCGAGAATTTGCCAAGGAAATAGACGTGTCCTACGTGAAGATCGAGGAAGTCATAGGCGCAGGTGAGTGCCTCCCACTCAGCAGCAGGAAGTATGGTCTCCAGTGCTGTAGGCATGGCAGTCGTTGTAGCAGTGTGTTGGGGCCTCGTGCCAGTAAGACACATCAGTGGTGGCGTAAAGTTGGGTGAAAGGATATTTTGGAGGAAGTATTGCGGGCGATGGTAACGTAAGTCAATGGTTTCTTAAAAGGAAATTAATTTAGGAAGTTGTGGATGAGAGCCGAGGAGGGACAATAATGAATCATTGGCTTCAATTACCCGCAATGACACTGGATTTATGGAGGGTGTTTGGGACGGAGATATCAAAGAGGGTGGTGGGTGACATGGGAGTTAATTATCTGGAGAGGTTTAGAGATGGGGGGAGGGTGAGAGCAGCGTGGTTGGAGGCTCTAATGGAATGATGGGGGGACTCAGCCAGCCTCTGGTAACTCTGTGCTATCCTTTTCCAGGTGAATTTGGGGAAGTGTGCCGCGGACGCCTCAAGGTGCCCGGGAAGAAGGAAAACTACGTAGCTATAAAAACCCTAAAAGGAGGCTACACGGAGCGTCAACGCAGGGAGTTCCTCAGCGAGGCCAGTATCATGGGCCAGTTCCAGCACCCCAACATTATCCACCTGGAAGGGGTGATCACAAACAACTGCCCCGTCATGATCATCACAGAGTACATGGAGAACGGAGCCCTGGACTCGTTCCTGAGGGTGAGTGTGACTCTGGATGTGAGTGTGTGCGGCTGCCCTTCATCGCAATCGATATTACATGGGGTGAGAGAAATAAGAGGGTGACGCGGCCGTGTGAGGGGAAGTAATGGAAGGACGAGGCTCAGGGAGAGGGAAGTAATGGAAGGACGAGGCTCAGGGAGAGGGAAGTAATGGGAGGATAAGGCCACATGAGTGGGGAGCAATGGAAGGACGCAGCTGTGTGAGCGGGAAGCAATGGAAGGATGCAGCTGTGCGAGCGGGAAGCAATGGAAGGATGCAGCTGTGCGAGCGGGAAGCAATGGAAGGACGCAGCTGTGCGAGCGGGAAGCAATGGAAGGATGCAGCTGTGCGAGCGGGAAGCAATGGAAGGATGCAGCTGTGCGAGCGGGAAGCAATGGAAGGATGCAGCTGTGCGAGCGGGAAGCAATGGAAGGATGCAGCTGTGCGAGCGGGAAGCAATGGAAGGATGCAGCTGTGCGAGCGGGAAGCAATGGAAGGATGCAGCTGTGCGAGCGGGAAGCAATGGAAGGATGCAGCTGTGCGAGCGGGAAGCAATGGAAGGATGCAGCTGTGCGAGCGGGAAGCAATGGAAGGATGCAGCTGTGCGAGCGGGAAGCAATGGAAGGATGCAGCTGTGCGAGCGGGAAGCAATGGAAGGATGCAGCTGTGCGAGCGGGAAGCAATGGAAGGATGCAGCTGTGCGAGCGGGAAGCAATGGAAGGATGCAGCTGTGCGAGCGGGAAGCAATGGAAGGATGCAGCTGTGCGAGCGGGAAGTAATAGAAGGATAAGCCCACGTGAGAGGGAAGTAATGGAAGGACGAGGCTCAGTGAGGGGGAAGTAATGGAAGGACGAGGCTCAGTGAGGGGGAAGTAATGGAAGGACAAGGCTCAGTGAGAGGGAAGTAATGGAAGGACGAGGCTCAGTGACAAAGTAATGGAAGGATGAGGCTCAGTGACAAAGTAATGGAAGGACGAGGCTCAGTGAGAGGGGAGTAATGGAAGGACGAGGCTCAGTGAGAGGGAAGTAATGGAAGGACTAGGCTCAGTGACGAAGTAATGGAAGGACGAGGCTCAGTGAGAGGGAAGTAATGGAAGGACGAGGCTCAGTGACAAAGTAATGGAAGGACGAGGCTCAGTGAGAGGGGAGTAATGGAAGGACGAGGCTCAGTGAGAGGGAAGTAATGGAAGGACGAGGCTCAGTGACAAAGTAATGGAAGACGAGGCTCAGTGAGAGAAGTAATGGAAGACGAGGCTCAGTGACAAAGTAATGAAGGACGAGGCTCAGTGACAAGTAATGGAAGGACGAGGCTCAGTGAGAGGGAAGTAATGAAGGACGAGGCTCAGTGAGAGGGTAGTAATGGAAGGACGAGGCTCAGTGACAAAGTAATGGAAGGATGAGGCTCAGTGACAAAGTAATGTAAGGACGAGGCTCAGTGAGAGGGAAGTAATGGAAGGACGAGGCTCAGTGAGAGGGAAGTAATGAAGGACGAGGCTCAGTGACAAAGTAATGGAAGGATGAGGCTCAGTGACAAAGTAATGGAAGGACGAGGCTCAGTGAGAGGGGAGTAATGGAAGGACGAGGCTCAGTGAGAGGGAAGTAATGGAAGGACTAGGCTCAGTGACGAAGTAATGGAAGGACGAGGCTCAGTGAGAGGGAAGTAATGGAAGGACGAGGCTCAGTGACAAAGTAATGGAAGGACGAGGCTCAGTGAGAGGGAAGTAATGGAAGGACGAGGCTCAGTGACAAAGTAATGGAAGGACGAGGCTCAGTGAGAGGGAAGTAATGGAAGGACGAGGCTCAGTGAGAGGGTAGTAATGGAAGGACGAGGCTCAGTGACAAAGTAATGGAAGGATGAGGCTCAGTGACAAAGTAATGGAAGGACGAGGCTCAGTGAGAGGGAAGTAATGGAAGGACGAGGCTCAGTGAGAGGGTAGTAATGGAAGGACGAGGCTCAGTGACAAAGTAATGGAAGGATGAGGCTCAGTGACAAAGTAATGTAAGGACGAGGCTCAGTGAGAGGGAAGTAATGGAAGGACGAGGCTCAGTGAGAGGGAAGTAATGGAAGGACGAGGCTCAGTGAGAGGGAAGTAATGGAAGGACGAGGCTCAGTGAGAGGGAAGTAATGGGAGGATAAGGCCACATGAGTGGGGAGCAATGGAAGGACGCAGCTGTGTGAGCGGGAAGCAATGGAAGGACGCAGCTGTGCGAGCGGGAAGTAATAGAAGGATAAGCCCACGTGAGAGGGAAGTAATGGAAGGACGAGGCTCAGTGAGAGGGAAGTAATGGAAGGACGAGGCTCAGTGAGAGGGAAGTAATGGAAGGACGAGGCTCAGTGACAAAGTAATGGAAGGACGAGGCTCAGTGACAAAGTAATGGAAGGACGAGGCTCAGTGAGAGGGAAGTAATGGAAGGACGAGGCTTAGTGACGAAGTAATGGAAGGACGAGGCTCAGTGAGAGGGAAGTAATGGAAGGACGAGGCTCAGTGACAAAGTAATGGAAGGATGAGGCTCAGTGACAAAGTAATGGAAGGACGAGGCTCAGTGGGAGAGAAATAATGGAAGGACGAGGCTCAGTGACGAAGTAATGGAAGGATGAGGCTCAGTGAGGGGGAAGTAATGGAAGGACGAGGCTCAGTGAGGGGGAAGTAATGGAAGGACGAGGCTCAGTGAGGGGGAAGTAATGGAAGGACGAGGCTCAGTGAGGGGGAAGTAATGGAAGGACGAGGCTCAGTGAGGGGGAAGTAATGGAAGGACGAGGCTCAGTGAGGGGGAAGTAATGGAAGGATGAGGCTCAGTGACAAAGTAATGGAAGGACGAGGCTCAGTGGGAGAGAAATAATGGAAGGACGAGGCTCAGTGAGGGGGAAGTAATGGAAGGACGAGGCTCAGTGAGGGAGAAGTAATGGAAGGACGAGGCTCAGTGAGAGGGAAGTAATGGAAGGATGAGGCTCAGTGAGGGGGAAGTAATGGAAGAACGAGTCTCAGTGAACGGAAACACGCATTTTCTGGACCTTTGTGAGTGCCATGAGTTCCAGATGATTTGCAGAGTCCTTGGTGTTGGGTTGTTGCTGTGGAACGCCTCTCCCACGCACAGTACTTGCCGGAGCTGTTCCAGGGCTGTTTGTTCGTGCTGTAAGGTGCAGTCAGCGTCTCGCAGGGATATTATACTTTGTTTATTCTCTACTTATCCGAATCCTCACCCCGTCGGCAGCAAACGTGCGATAGAGATTAGGATCAGGTGAAATCCGGCGCGTGATCCGGCAGGAGGATTTCTGAGGGCTTGGAGGATCTGCCATTAAGAAGCAATGGTCCTTTACATGTAAACATATAGACCGAGGGGCTTAGTCCCACACGCTGAGCGGGGAGGGGGTTTTACACCTCCAGCAGACGCCCGCCCTCTATTTGCTCCTGAACTTTCTTTTTTGGCTGACTGAGCTGGTTTTTGGTCTTTTTTTGTAAATCTTTATTGCTGAGGAAGCTTCGGGTTCTGCTGGTCAGCGGCGCGGACATCCAGGTATTTAGGATCAGTTTGGTATGTCGAAATAAAATCCGGCATCCGGATCGGAATATGCGAACAGGAGGAGACACGGGGGCCTGGTGATGACCTGTCCACGCTCACTGACCCACAGCTGCTGTCCATCCACATGGAGGAGGTCTCCTCTAGATACATCGATGTGGAGGCCCCAGCCAGGACTTCCTGTGCGCCCAGTAATTCTGCCCTCACCATGTTGATGTGTTACACTTTGGTCATCCATGAGGGGCAGGACACTGACTGTCCATGAGACCTTCTCCACTTGGGGTGTCCTGTTTTTGGGTTCTTTCACCCAAGAAAGCTTTGTCCTCTTATATTCCAAGCTGTGACAAGCATTGTATCAATCTACTCAGAAAGTCTCACCATCTGATGCCACTTCGTATTATGTGGCAGTTAACCCCTCATGCCCCAGGCCTCCTTCCTGCAGGAACATGTTTCTCGTCGTGAGGTCGCCCACCTTCACCCTCAGGATTGTTCTTCAGGTCACTGGTTCATGGTCATTGGGGTTGCAGAGCCGTCGTCCCGCTCCCTGCGTGGCTGGTGCCCGCGATGATGTGTAAATGCTTATTGACGCACGTGCCGGTGTTTGTTCCGCAGCTGAATGACGGTCAGTTCACGCCGATCCAGCTGGTGGGGATGCTGCGCGGGATCGCCTCGGGGATGCGCTACTTGGCCGAGATGAATTATGTTCACAGGGATTTGGCTGCACGAAACATCCTGGTGAACAGTAACCTGGTTTGCAAAGTGTCGGACTTTGGACTGTCCCGGTTCCTCCAAGAAGGATCCACTGATCCCACGTACACGTCCTGCCTGGTGAGTGGGGAGAGCCGGTGTGGGGGAGGGGAGGCCGCAGGGTCAAACTGACTGGCGGGGCAGCTCTGACCAGAGCCCAGACCGGATAACTTATCTGTCTTTCTGTGTTTGTGTCGTCTGTGTGTGTGTCTTTGTATCCCTGTCTGTGTGTGTGTCTTTGTATCCCTGTCTGTGTGTGTGTGCTTGTCTGCCCATGTCTGTCCTCTGTGTGTGTGTCTGTGTATCCCTATTTGTGTGTTGTCTGCCTCTATCATGTGTGTGTCTGTGTATCCCTGTCTGTGTGTTGTGTCTGTCGTGTGTGTGTGTCCCTGTCTGTTTATGTCTGTCCTCATTGTTTGCGCTGTCTCTGTATGTATTGGTCTGTCCTCCTTTGTGTGGTTTCTGTGTGTGTCTCTGCCCATGTCTCGTGTGTGTGTCTGCTCGTGTAGGTGTCTGCCCATGTCTGTGTGTGTGTGACTGCTCGTGTGTGTGTCTGCTCGTGTGTGTCTGCCCATGCGTGTGTGTGTTTGTGTGTCTGCTCGTGTATGTGTCTGTCCATGTCTGTGTGTGACTGCTCGTGTGTGTGACTGCCCATGTAGTGTGTCTGTTCGTGTGTGTGTCTGCCCATGCGTGTGTGTGTTTGTGTGTCTGCTCGTGTGTGTGTTTGTGTGTCTGCCCATGTTGTGTGTGTGTCTGCTCATGTGTGTGTCTGCCCATGTTGTGTGGTGTTTGTGTGTCTGCCCATGTTGTGTGTGTTATGGCCGCATGCTCCGGGCCAGTTAATCTCTTCTCATGGTGGAGTTTTCGTCTCCCTCACATTCTCTGTTCTCTCAGGGAGGTAAAATCCCGATCCGCTGGACGGCCCCCGAAGCCATCGCCTTCCGGAAGTTTACATCTGCGAGTGACGTCTGGGGATACGGGATCGTCATGTGGGAAGTCATGTCCTTTGGAGAGCGGCCCTACTGGGACATGTCTAACCAAGACGTGAGTCTATCCTTCCCGTTACTCCTCAGCGGGCGAGGCCGCGATGCTCGAGAGGGACAGAGATTGATTTAAACATCCGTCGAGGGGACACGGGGGACTCAGTCATGATGCATCGTCCTCCCCTCTCAGATTGCCGGGTAACGTTTTGTCTCACGGGTGTATCAACCTTCTACTTTTAGGTGATCAACGCCATCGAGCAGGATTACCGTCTTCCGGCTCCGCCGGATTGCCCGACTGCACTGCACCAGCTGATGTTGGACTGTTGGCAGCGAGAACGAGCAGCCAGGCCTCGATTCACAGAGATTGTCAGCTCTTTGGACAAACTTATCCGTAACCCAGCCAGCCTGAAGATCACCACACGCGAGCAGCATGGGTATGGCTGATCGTTCATGGGGGTAGAGTGTTCCTCAGGGAAGGAGGAAGCCATTGAGGCTCCCTTCTCTCCAGACAAGCTGATCCGCAGCAGCTTTCCTTCTCACAACCCTCAGCCGGTACTTGAGGCAGTGCTGTATATTCTATGCATCTCCCCCAAACACCAGACACCGCTTAATGGAGGGAAGAAGAATGATCTTTAATGTGAAACGGGGAGCAGTTATATGAGAAACCGAAAGGAAGGGGGGGGGTCACATGACCGAATCTGCAGATACATTGTCTACATGAGAGGGGGGTGAATTCCTTCAGAAAACACAGAAACCTGATCAGTTGCACGAGACGAGATTAGCAAACACACAGCATCAGATCAATCTAAAGACAGATAGCAAGAACAATAAGTCTACATTGTATCAATAACACAAACCAAGACATTTAACACCTTAACCCTTAGGTGCCCCTTTATGCCCATTGTCTGCTAGCGTTTGCTTTGACACATTGCTCCGCGGTCCCTTGGCAGGAGGCCAGTATCCACACTTCAACAACCACAGAGGCCATGTATAGTGTGGGCAAGGGTGCCAAGGAGGGCGAGGGCACAAAGATGGAGGAAGCTTCAGTTACATCCCCTGTCGGACTCCTCTTTCCCTCTGTCCCTTACTGACCACTGCGTTTTCTCCTGCAGGACGTCGCAGCCTCTCCTGGACCAGCGCACCCCGCACTACTCTTCCTTTGCTACAGTGGGTGAGTGGCTCCAGGCCATCAAGATGGGACGATACGAGGAGGGATTCAGAAATGCAGGGTTCACCACATTCAGCCGAGTCCGGCAAATAACCACAGAGTAAGTGGAGTGTTGGTGTGAATGCCGGCACATGTTGAGTGTCAGTTGATGAGGATGATATGTGCTGAGTGGCAGTTGATGGTGGGGAGAGAGATGTTCTATAATGCTGAGTGGTGTGGGAGAGGGATGTTGAGTGACGGTGGGTGATGGGGGAGAGGGATGTTGAGTGGCGGTGGGTGATGGGGAGAGGGATGTTGAGTGGCGGGGGTGATGGGGAGAGGGATGTTGAGTGGCGGGGGTGATGGGGAGAGGGATGTTGAGTGGCGGGGGTGATGGGGAGAGGGGTGTTGAGTGGCGGTGGGTGATGGGGAGAGGCATGAAGTTGAGTGGCTGTGGGTGATTGGGAGAGGGATGAAGTTGAGTGGCGGTGGGTGATGGGGAGAGGGACCGGTTGGTTGGAAGGTAGGGATACAGAAACCTGGTGAGGGAAAGTGATTGATTGTGCAGATGATGCTCATGTGGAAGTGAGATGTTGATGACTGTAGACCTGTCACTGACCATCTCTCCGTCTCCCACCTCAGAGACCTCTTACGGATGGGGATCACGCTCGCCGGGCACCAGAAGAAGATACTGTCCAGCCTCCAGCAGATGGTCCCTGCTGAGAAGGTTTCCTCCGGCCCCGGCTCCTGCTACTAGTTCTATTCGTTGCACCATTGGACTAGAGACCGCCAATCCCAAACTCTTTGTTGAGCAAGCCAGGGTGCTGATTGGTTGCAAATCTGTGATGTCATCTGTGACCTCATCAGCCCCTAGCTCTGCATTAAGTGCCTGGTATATAGTATGGTGTATATGAGAAGCAGAGTTTGGGGCGCGCGCACCCGCACACAGCACTGTGAAGGTCTCGGTTATATCCCTGTACAGTATGTATATAAATACATTGCAAGGCGTCATTTTTGTTTCCTCATTTTTATATTAAATTATTTGATTAATAAAATCGATGGAAAACTGTCTTTCATTGTGTGAATCGAGTGTGTGTTTATAGTGTGTGTTTATAGTGTGAGTGTGATTGTGTTTCTAGTGTGTGTGTGTTTATAGTGTGAGTGCGTGATTGTGTTCCAGTGTGAGTGTGTGTGTGCGCATGTCCTCTGATCAGGCTTTGGCTCAGGAGTTTGGCCTTTTCGCATCGGGTATATATTGTTCTGGGTTAGATGGTGCAGGCGGTGGCTTCTATCTTGGGTGCATCTACCATTTATTGGAGCCAATTTCCACCGTTTCTCGAGGGACCGGCGAACCGAGAGGCCTCCTGTTCCATCTGCTCCCCAATGCATAATCAAGCTCTATCCTGGACCACAAAACCAGAGCTCGCACAGTTATGATCTCCCAGACAGCCCGTACATTGAAATCATTCGGTGGGATCATTCAGGGGTCCTGGATAGTGGAGGCTCTAAAAACAGTGACTTTTAACAGACATTCCTTTTGACATCTTGTAGCAAAGATTAAAGTGCCTCATCTGACACCTTGACAATACTGGGACCAGGCTGGGATGCCCCTGGTCACCTCTACTATCTGCACCAATTCCAGACGCATTCTATAAAGTTACCGCATATAGTCACCACGAGATGGAAAGCTCCTCAGCCTTACGAATGGACATTGATCTCCCCTTGATAGACGCTTCCAGTCCAGGCATGGAAAATAAATTTTCCATATACAGGGAAAGCTCGAATTTCTATATGTAGACGTTAAATCGGGAGTTCGGTATTAATCTCCCATTGGCCAGTGTGAAAGCCGACATGAGACATGAAACACTCCAGGACACAAAGCGAGTCCTCCACATTCTGCTAGTGAATTCATGAAAATGGAATGTGAAGCTCCTCATCTCTGTCTGGACACCATCTTCTATCAGCACCAACGTTGCTTCAGTAATTTAATGTCTGCTTTTCCAAAAACAAATGCAGTAAGAAGAATGAACCTCCTGGCCGGCTTCCGGTGGCTCCAGATCTGGGCGGTGCTGCCACTTACCATGGATTCGTTTTTGTCCCAGTTTGCTTTCTGGAAGGTACGAGAACCTGCCTGGCCAGGAAAGTCCAGTTGTGTCTGACATCACCAGATGACGTAATGCTCCCGTAAAACCACTGGTATACATAGATCAGGGTCATGATCTGCCAATGGTGGAGACCCTAGACCTGGGAACTCAGACTCTGGCATTCAAAGGATTCTGGGAGTTATAGGCAATCGGAGGGGGGGCAGCAGGGTGTGAGATCCCTGCTTTAGATCTTCCCCCAGGTGCACAATAGTCCAACTTACCTTCTTGAAGACATGGATTCCATACCATCCACCATGCATGTTATAGCTCCCAGTGGTTGAATTAGTTCTGTTCCTTGGTTTAAGCAATTTGGGTCCATAAGTGTTCAGCTAATGAGGTATTCAGGTATTCCCAACTTCCATTAACTGCAAACTTCTGTTACCCACCATCTTAAAGATCAAAGCCTAATGAGACATACGCAGCAGTAGGTGACACCTCCTCCAAGCTTAAGTCTAATCAGAACTAAACGTACATTATGAGCAGGTTCTCCAGTAGATGGGAAGTCCATGACTGTGTCACATGGACGTAGACCTGGCGATATTTGGCTTCTAACATAGCTCTCAAGGCCACAGAGTCTGCCCACGCTGGTCCAAGGTAGACATATTTAGGATGGACATGTCCTCTTTCACATTTCACTACTACTTATTCTTCCCAAAATTCAGTCCCCAATGTGGCCACATCAGTGCCAGACAAGTCATTGGAAGATGTCAATCCCTGCGTTACAGGAGCAGGCCTGGGCAGCAGAGGACCTGATGGCAGTTTAGGAATCACTCATGATGAAAGACTTTGGTCTCTCTTCTTTACTCCTGGATTTTATGTCTGAATTTCTGCCTGTACCAGAAGGTCTCTGGAGACTGGAATGGTCTTCCCTCAGCCCCACCACACTCCTCCCCACACACTGGGCCAGCGTTTATTATCCCACTCCCCTGGGAAGGTTCTGGGAGCTTCTCATCACAAGCTTCATTGGTTTTGTTGTTTTCTTTCTCCTGTGTTCATAAACCATCAAACAGCCGCCATCTTTTATGATGCTTTCAGTTGGAGGGTTATTGCTCCTGTTACTTGGTCTTCCTTTTCTGTTCCTCTTCCTTGTTTGCTTGTCTCATGGTGGAATGGCCTGGTGGAGAGGCCAATTCACTTTATTACCTCTAATAAAACGGATTTACCAACAAAGCCACACAATTGTCTTCTCTCCATGAAGGACTGTTATAGAGGAAGGAGGTGATTATTAAACACGAGGCCAGGATTCAGGGAGGTCACCATAAATGTCCCACGCCAAAGGTATGGAGAGTTGGGAGGCCAGAGAGCAACAGGAAGGCCGAGCATCGAGAACGCAGAGAGCAACAGGAAGCCCAGGTCATCGAGAAGGCAGAGAGTGACCGGAAGGCCAGAGCATCGAGAAGGCAGAGAACGACAGGAAGGCCAGGGCATTGAGAAGGCCGAGAGCGAACGGAAGGCCAGGGCATTGAGAAGGCCGAGAGTGAACGGAAGGCCAGGGCATCGAGAGCGCAGAGAGCAACGGGAAGGCTGGGGCATCGAGAAGGCAGAGAGCGACAGGCAGGCCGGGGCATTGAGAAGGCAGAGAGCGACAGGAAGGCTGGGGCATCGAGAGCGCAGAGAGCAACGGGAAGGCTGGGGCATCGAGAAGGCAGAGAGCGACAGGAAGGCCGGGGCATCGAGAGCGCAGAGAGCGACGGGAAGGCCGGGGCCTTGAGAAGGCCGAGAGCGACCGGAAGGCCAGGGCATTGAGAAGGCAGAGAGCGACAGGAAGGCTGGGGCATCGAGAGCGCAGAGAGCAACGGGAAGGCTGGGGCATCGAGAAGGCAGAGAGCGACAGGAAGGCCGGGGCATCGAGAGCGCAGAGAGCGACGGGAAGGCCGGGGCCTTGAGAAGGCCGAGAGCGACCGGAAGGCCAGGGCATTGAGAAGGCAGAGAGCGACAGGAAGGCTGGGGCATCGAGAGCGCAGAGAGCAACGGGAAGGCTGGGGCATCGAGAAGGCAGAGAGCGACAGGCAGGCCGGGGCATTGAGAAGGCAGAGAGCGACAGGAAGGCTGGGGCATCGAGAAGGCAGAGAGCGACAGGAAGGCCGGGGCATCGAGAGCGACAGGAAAGTCAGCGCATCAAGAAGGCAGAGAGCGACAGGCAGGCCGGGGCATTGAGAAGGCAGAGAGAGACAGGAAGGCTGGGGCATCGAGAAGGCAGAGCGACAGGAAGGCTGGGGCATCGAGAAGGCAGAGCGACAGGAAGGCTGGGGCATCAAGAAGGCAGAGAGCAACAGGAAGGCTGGGGTATCGAGAAGGCAGAGAGCAACAGGAAGGCTGGGGCATCGAGAAGGCAGAGAGCAACAGGAAGGCTGGGGCATCGAGAAGGCAGAGAGCAACAGGAAGGCTGGGGCATCGAGAAGGCAGAGAGCAACAGGAAGGCTGGGGCATCGAGAAGGCAGAGAGCGACAGGAAGGCAGGGGCATCGAGTGACAGGAAGGCTGGGGCATCGAGTGACAGGAAGGCTGGGGCATCGAGAAGGCAGAGAACGACCGGAAGGCTGGGGCATCGAGAACGCAAGAAGCACCGCCATGTTTATCTTTCCTTATCATACCCTGTGTGCCCTTCCATTCCTCCGCTGCGCCTTAGTCTTTGCCCCACACCAGGGTTATCTGTTCCCCTCCCTCTGTTTCTCCTCATTGCTTCTCATTTTCCTTCCTCTTCCTCCCCTCTCTCTCTCTATGAGCACTTTCCCTCCTTCATGTTCTTTTCTCTGATTCCAATTCCCATCTCCATTCTCTCTGCACTTTGCCTCGGATTCCTCCTCCTCCAATTCTCCGTTCACTCGCTCAACCCTTTATCTTTCTCTTAACTAACTTCTCCTCTTTTTCACTCTTTGTTTCTCTTTTGTCTCTTTCTCTTCTCGGTATCTCTCATCCTTCCCCCCCCCCCCGAGATTCCTCTCCTGCCGTTGCCCGCTTCTCTCTCTGAGATTCCTGCTTCCCTCCTCCTTCCTCTCGGTTTCTTCCCCCCCCCCCTCTTTTCACCTTTCTCTCTCCCCTCCCCCCTCGCTGGTATCATTTTTCACTTTAGGTCTCTGCACCTCTTTCTCCTTTTTTTAACCATTTCTCTCCCTCAGGCTCCTGGAAGGCAGCTTTATCTCCAGATTGAATGGATGACAGCGGCAGTGTGCTGGAGGCAACCATGGTGCACCCGGCGTATTATCAGCGGCCTCCACAGTGCACCCGACGTATTATTATTATCATCATTTATATAGCGCCAACAGTTTCCGCAGCGCTTTACAATAACCAAAAGGGAACAAAATACATATAAATGGACATAAGAAAACAAGAGGTGTAGAGGGTCCGGCTCATAGGAGCTTACAGTCTAGAGGGATTGGGGGTTGAGGAAGACGAGAGGAATTGCACTAGATAGCAGGATCATTAGTGCCAGTGGTTTGGGAATGGTGGGGCTATAAGAGCGGCTTCAATCAAGTGTGAGTAGGTGAGCAGAGGGAGGAGTTGTGTCAGTAGTGTGGTACAATAATCTGAAGAGATGGTTTTGAGGGATTTCTTGAAGATCAGGGGAGAGTTTGATAGGGCGAGGCAAGTCATTCCACAGGACTGGCGCTGCCTTTGAGAAGTCTTGGAGACGAGAGTTGGCTGTGTGTGTGTGTGTGTGTGTGTGTGTGTAGACCGATAACAGGAGGAGATCACCTATTGAACCGAGTCGTCTAGATGGGACGTGCTTGCGGAGTAACAAAGACATGTAGGGAGCGGTTGAGTTATTGAGCGATTTGAACATGAGCATCAGTATTTTAAACTATATCCTGGAACGTACAGGAAGCCAATGGAGGGACCGGCAGAGGGGGGAGGTACAGGAAGGCAATGGAGGGACCGGCAGAGGAGGGAGGTACAGGAAGGCAATGGAGGGACTGGCAGAGGGGGGAGGTACAGGAAGCCAATGCAGGGACCGGCAGAGGGGGGAGGTACGCGAGTTGCGTCTCATGGGAAAAATAAGCCTGGCGCCTGCATTCATTACAGATTGCAAAGGGGCGATACGGGATTTGGGGCCAATAAGGAGCGAGTTGCAGTAATCAAGTCGTGAAATGACAAGAGCATGAACCAGCACTTTCGCGGTATCTTGTGTCAGAAAGGGGCAGACACGGGCAATGTTTTTGAGTTGAAAGTAACAGAATTTGGTCACTGTCTGGATGTGGGAAGAGAATGTTAGGTCAGAATCGAAAGTGACACCACGGCAGTGAGCTTGGGGTGTTGGACTAATGAGCGTCCATTTACTCGTAGAGAGATCGGTGGTATTGGGTTCGTCTTGGAGGGAGGAATGAAGAGAATTTCAGTTTTGGCAAGATTGAGTTTAAGGAAGCGGGAAGCCATCCAATTTGAGACGGCAGAGAGACAGTCAGTGACTCAATCCAATTTGAGACGGCAGAGAGACGGTCAGTGACTCGATCCAATTCGAGTCAGCAGAGAGACCATCAGTGACTTGATCCAATTCGAGACGGCAGAGAGACAGTGACTCGATCCAATTTGAGACGGCGGAGAGACTGACTCGATTCAATTCGAGTCAGCAGAGAGACTGACTCGATTCAATTCGAGTCAGCAGAGAGACAGTGACTCGATCCAATTTGAGATGGCAGAGAGCCAGTCAGTGACTCGATCCAATTCGAGACGGCAGAGAGACAGTCAGTGACGCGATCCAATTCGAGACGGCAGAGAGACAGTCAGTGACTCGATCCAATTCGAGACAGCAGAGAGACAGAGCAGAGAGCGATGGGAACACGCTTTGTGCCATCCTATGCCAATTTATTTATGGCGCATTGGGAAGAGTCCTTTCTGTCCACATATCAGGATAACTTGGTATGTTACAAACGTTACATAGATGATATTTTTATAATTTGGCGAGGAGGGATAGAGAAGTTACAGGAATTTTTAACCATACTTGATGAAAATGATAGAGGAATTACACTAACTACGGTGTGGAGCAATGAAGCGGTTTATTTCCTAGATCTCAACATATACATAGATAGGAACGTAATCAAGACCAAGACACATTTTAAAAAGTGGACGTGAACAGTTTCATTAAGAGGACAAGCTGCCATCTCCCACAATGGTTGGATGGGGTCCCCAAGGGACAGTTCTTGAGGGTCAAGAGAAACTGTACAGACCAAACTTTATATGACCAGCATGACTGCCTAAACACCCGCCATAACAAACCATAACATAACTCCATTTTAACTGCCAAGCCCCCCACACCATATCCCCAGGAAATACGACATGACACTCAATAATGTGGAAAAGGCTTGGCCACAGCTTTATTGAAAAAAAGAAAATTTTTAAATAACATATAACCACCTGACCAGCGTTCAGCATTTTTTATTAGATGATCATAAATACCAGCTGCCGGCTGCATGGGACCAATCCCAGCAGGCAGTTAAATAAAGTCCCAGAGTTCGGCTCCTGCAAAGATATTTTGAGCAGAAACCCCCTCTCCAAAGCTCCCTTCACGGAGTTCCACCATCCTTCCTCGCTGGCCAGGGGCTTCCAAACCGTCATATGAGCTGTGACAATCCTGAAAAGAAGAAAACAAAAAACCAGCAAGAAAACAAAACAAAGGGGCGGGAGGGCGGGAAAGAATGTTGTCTTGACAGATTTCTCCTACAGTGAAATGACCACCCCTCCTTCTCCTTATATACATTGTAACCTGCAACATTTAAAAATTCCCAACAGCCAATCCTAATAAAACCATGCCTAACCATCCCTTAATTTTGGAGGGCATTTCTGTCAGTCATGGCCCATTTAGCCCATGGCCATGATTAATGGGTTAAATGGGCCATCTATCTGAGAAACTAAAGAATGACTTTGTGCAGAAGGGGTACCCTCCTGAAGAACTTGAAAAAATAAGGCTAGGAGTACCCGAGACTGACCGAGACACCTTATTGAGGAAGAAAACTCATGCACACCAAGGGAACACTGAAGATGTCCCATTTATTTTTTCCTATAGCGCCCAAAATGGGGCTATCAGGAAGACCGTGGGAAAATATTGGCACATTTTACGGAAGGACCCAGTATTGAAAGACGTCCTCCCTGAGAATCCGAGAATGATTTGCAGAGGCGTAAATAATTTAAAAATGAGTTTGACACACAGGTATACGAGAAAGATCAAGAAGACGAACCACTTCGGAATACAAAAAGAATTTCATCAGTGCGGGAATTGCCTGAACTGCCGCAATACACGAAGCCGCCAACAAATCGTCACCCAAATTGAAGGCACCACTGGGAATATCAAAATAAAAGAAGTCATCACGTGTTTCACGAGAAACGTGATTTACTTATTGATCTGCCCTTGCGGTTTAAAATATGTGGGGAGAACCACCAGACCTTTAAACCTCCGCATCCAGGAGCAATTCGCAATATAAGAAACGGCTGCGATAAACATAGCGTCCCACTACATTTTAAAGTCAAACATGAACAGAATCCCGAAGGCCTCAAGTATATCGGTATTAAAGAAGTAGAGGTACCATGGAGAGGTGGGAATTTCGATAAGATAATTGGAAGAAATGAGCTGGATCTACAGAATGGGATCACTCCAACCCCAAGGACTGAACGCAGATTTCGAGCTGTGCCATTTTTTTAATTATCCATCATAATATCTCATGAGCGGTAGAAATCTCTGCACCAAACGAGACAAACCCTTCTACCTAACATCTGTCATTAAATCATGACCACATCTATCATGAGCCATAAAACAAAGCCGTCTGCTCACAGAGGATCCCACCTCTTCTCTTTCCCTCTGCCCCGTCTATATATTTTTAGCCAATAAAATCGCGATATTTATCGACGGCGCAAATAAACGTATATTACATTTCCCTCCTCTCTTGATTAAATCTGGAGTATTGTCCAAATTCCCTCCACTATTTACACAACTCCGTATATACTACGGCATAAATATAGGCGTAACCCTGAATCTACATCATAAGGACCCCTTATTATAAGGGCATATACATATTCATTTTTATTTTAACTATTCATTGTCAGCTAAGAGTGCACGCGATTTAGCACAAGCTTAACCCTTCCCTATACACGGGAAACGGCATAAGGCTACTTTGCATCTTTATTTTAATCACATATTCATCTATGGTTCTTTTGATCCATTCTCCTTGTTAGCCCCCTCCCCCCCCCTCTGCAGGGACAGGCGAAACACCATTAACCCAATTACATGGAGTGTACCCCAATTTCCAAATCCAATCCGTTATACTAATGTCCATAAATCTCCATTCGTTGATTTTATACCCCCCCCTCCTTTTAGATTACTTATGGTCAGTAAAACTATTTGTGTTGTAACGTTTATGAATTGGATGCGAATCCTCTTTTAACCTAAAGCACTTAATTATAAATTGTACAATTAGACTGGAAACCATGGAGAATTCATTTTACTTACACTTGGCAACGTATGAACGGAGGGACTATTTATATCTCTATGTGCTAAACGCTGTTGTGTTGCTAGGTACAATCATGGGCGTCACGAGGGGGGTGCGGGGGGTGCGGCCCGCACCAGGTGACACCAACCCTAGTGACGCCACTGGGTACAATGCTGAATGGTCCCACATCGAGATCTTTACAAATAATACGAGTTCTGAAGTGTCTATTTTTCATTAAATCCAATGAGTCGGACGTAATGGTTCCCACAAGCAAATACTCTGGACTCTAACATATAGAAACCAGGCTGGAACGCAAAAACAAGATGGCCGCGACGCATCTTGATGACATCATAGCGACCATGTTACCGCTCTCACCGCAACCCAGAAGTCAGCAATGATTAGAAAATTTGAAACAGCTGAACTAATTTCAAACATAAAGTACTTAAAGGAGACATTAAGTACACCCTCCCCTAACCCCCCATGCCATACTGCATGAGGAAGGCACAGGCTAAAGTGCCGAAACACGCGTTCAGTAACCCCCCCCCCCCTAATGTTTTAACCCACAAATAAACATAGGAATTTTTCTTTATTTTTATTATCTCTCGGATCACCATCTTCACCCTCTCAGACTGATGCAGAGAGTCTGAAACCAGCACACCTGAAGAAAGGGCCCCCCCCCATCCTGCCCTCATCCTGACATCAACGCTGATCCAAAGACCGGAGCTGAAAGACATCCTGAGGAAGAGGGGTCAGGTACTCACCTAATAAAGCAGTACCATTCGCCCACAAGCAGAGCCTGATCTATCCGAGGCTCCAACATCGGCCAACTGGAGGATATAAAGAAGGGGAGTGTCACCCTCATATGGTGTAAGGCCCTTCAACCTAAGAGCTGGGAATTTTGGGCTCAGTAATTTGTGAGTGAGTTTTTTACAATACACTCATCAAAAAAATCATTTGAATCAGTCTGCACTGTTGTTGTTTTCTCTCTTTCCCCTCGCATTTACATCGAGATTTGCCCACTGAAGAGAAGGAATTGTGAAGGCAGGATATCGGATCCCACCGCGCAACGTTCATCCAATAAAGAGACTTGCGGACAATTATATGGTTTAAATTTCCATCTATTTGCACGTGCACTTTATATGGTTTTATTAATGAACTATTCCGGTTTATAGAAGGACATTCTTCGACCCTGGTGCATATCACTTTGACACTTTTTGTGTTTTGCACTTTATTATAGGGATATACTTGAGCACATGCACTTTATAAAAGCTTTGGTTTGAGTGATTTTATGACATATTTCCAAATAGTAGAACTATTTTATGTCTGTTTTAGAAGTTTGTCAACCCAGTCAATTTTTATGACTTTGTGAACTTGCACTAGCTCGGAAGCCAATGATCAATAGGAGAGCATTATTTCATGCCAGTGATCACTGTGTAAAATGCAGACTTAGGCCTGGTATAAGCACTTTATGGACGTAAGACAATTGTCTGGATTTAATTTCCATATATCTAAAAAAAAAATCTGAATTAATTAATTACGCCACTTGGACTTTCCCACCAACCACGCCAGCTTCAGCTGGGAATGGTCGTCTGTGATAATGGCAGCAACCTTCTTTCCACCATACGCCAGGGTAAGTTGACGCACGTACCATGCCTAGCACAGGTCCTAAATCTGGTGGTACAGCGTTTCCTAACCAGGTACCCAGGACTGGCAGAGCTTCTCAGCCAGGCCAGAAAAGTCTGCAGCCACTTCAGACGGTCATTCCAGCAAGAGTTTGCCTGGCAGAAATTCAAAGAGAATTCCACCTTCCCACAAACCGTCTGATCTGTGACATGCCCACCAGGTGGAACTCGACATTTGCAATGCTGCAGCGTCTGCACAAGCAGCAGAGGGCCATCAATGAGTACCTGTGTGAGTATGGCACAAGGACAGGTTCAGGTCAACTTGTTTCCCCCCCCCCCAGTGGCTGATGATCAAGGATGCATGCACTGTACTGTCACCATTTGAGGAGGCAACGAGGATGGTGAGCAGGGACAGTGCATGCATCAGTGACACAATTCCTTTAGTGTTCCTGCTGGAGTGCACTCTGCGGGGAATTATAGGTGTGGCTCTAGAGGCAGAGCAGCGGGAGGAAGAGGAGGCCTTCCCTAGCTCTCAAGGCCCCAGTCTTTACGCAGACAGCATTCCTGCGGGTCCTCAGATCAGACAGAAGGATTATGAGGAGGAGGAGGAATATTTAAGTAGTGGGGGCATTGAACGTGGGGTTTCCTCAAGGGAGGGTTTTGTGTGCCCAGAAACCCAAGGACTAGTACGTGGCTGGGAGGAGGAAGTGCACGATGGGGTCATCCTCATTGACCAGGAAAACTCGGAAGCCAATGCCACCTCCAAACTATGCTGCATGGGCTCCCTTATCCTGCAAAGCCTCCTAAAGGACCCCAGGATTCGTGCTATCAAGGAGAGGGATCATTACTGGTTGGCAAGCCTTCTTGATCCACGATACAAGGGTAAAGTTGCAGAGCTCATCCTGCCCGCACAGAGGGAGGACAGGATGAAACAACTTGAGGACGCTCTAAAGCGACACTTGTGTAACACCTTTCCAGGCACTGGTAGGTTACCAAGTGATGACACAGATGCTTCTGAGGCTGCGGATGATCAGAGGAATAGCGGTGAAGGCCAGGGCCGCTTGACTGATGCCTATTTAAATTTTTTTAGTCCACAATGCCCAGGGACGTCAAATGTAGGCACCCATTGCCAGCGTCTTCACCATATGGTGCAGGACTACCTAGGGGCAAGGGCAGACTTGGATACCTTTCAGCAGATGATCCACTGGCTTACTGGGTGTTGAGATTGGCTCACTGGCCAAAACTTAGCCAATATGCTATGCAGCTACTAGGTTGCCCTTTATCCAGCGTGCTTTCTGAAAGGACATTCAGTGCCGCTGGAGGTTTTGTCACAGACAAAAAAAGAGTGCGTCTGTCCACCGACTCTGTAGACCGGCTGACATTTATAAAAATTAATCAGTCCTGGATCAGCAGCTATCAATCCCCTGATGCTGACGTAACTGAATAGATTGGGGATCTCTTCTGCATTCCCAAAACCTCCACCACTGCACTCTTCCACAATACCTCAGAGGGATTACGTTGTGAAGGCACTAGCTGGCACCAAAAGGCAGAATATTTGGGTGCACTGCCACTGACGCCTATACCAGATTCATATCATTTTAATATTGGACCGCAAGTTCCAACCCTGCACTCTTCCACAATACCACAGAGGGGTTACGGTGTGACGGCACTGTTGCCGACACTAAAGGCCCAATTTTAAAGCACCTATTGTTACTTTCATCCAAAGCCTGCATAAGTTTCACCATAATTTAGCCCAAAAAAAATCACTAAACTTGTTCTGCATGTCCTAAAATGTCTTTTCATACAGGCTGTCGCCCCAAGCAATTGTTTATGAATAGATTAAAGGAAAAGCATTTACCGTCATTTTAAACATCATTTTTTTGTTTTTAAATGTTTCTATACATCCTAGAAATCCGCCACTTCACGGGCAGGTTATGGGGACCTCCTAGGCACGATATTTGAAGGAATTTTTCGTTTTTATTCTTAACCCTTATTTCATGGAAAACTCACTCTTCCTTTAAAAACGTTTTTTTTTAAACTTCTTTTTGTCCTTGTTTCCTGTCCCCCAGGGCACTACCCGGACCCCCATACACCTTTTATGGCACATATCTTGCATATATCCCCTCTTGGAGGGCACTCTAAAAATCTAACTTTCGAGTCCCATTGACTTGCATTGAGTTTGGTTCGTGTTCAAGTTTGAACTTTTGAAATTGTTCAAGTTCGAATGCGAACCGAACACGGGGCTGTTCGGCTCATCACTAGTTGAGATCAGGGCTCTGTATTTCTCCCAGTACTACTTGTTCTTCTTTACGCTGAAGATAGTTCTTAATGACTTTGGCTGTATGTTTGGGGTCGTTGTCCTGCTGCAGAATAAATTTGGGGCCAATCATACGCCTCCCTGATGGTATTGCATGATGGGTAAGTATCTGCCTGTATTTCTCAGCGTTGAGAACACCATTAATCCTGACCAAATCTCCAACTCCATTTGCAGAAACGCAGCCCCAAACGTTCATGGAACCTCCACCATGCTTCACTGTTGCCTGCAGACACTCATTATTGTACCGCTCTCCAGCCCTTCCACCAACAAACTGCCTTCTGCTACAGCCAAATATTTTACATTTTGACTCATCAGTCCAGATCACTGTCATGGAGCTGATGTATCGCTCCATGCTTCAAACCCCAAGAGACTTTATGTTCAATTGTATCGTGTGATTTTAAAATATATTACATCGTTTGGTTTTAGTTTAAATTAGTTTAGTGTAAAATGGCATAGCTTTAGTTTTAAATATACTTATATTCCTGTAGGTAACTGTGTTTCTGTGTAACCAGTAAACAAGCTTTACTGCTGTGTAATTTATGCAACAGGGCTTTTCCCCTTATCTGGCTGCATGTTTAATTCAAGGGATCTGTGATAGTGTTTGTCTTTAATCTGATGTGTTAGAACAATAGGTTATGCAAATGTTGTGTGAGCTAAAGAATGTAAAGAATGTTTATTGTAAATATCTAACTGACATAATGTAATTAGCATATTGGTAGGACGAGGTGCGTCATTTATGCAAATTATGACTGTTGGATTTCAGCATAAATGGTGGCGTTTTTGTTCATTAAAAGTCAGAACTCTCAGAGCTCAGAGAGAGAGAATCCTGTTTTAAAGCATACAGCCGCACCTGGTGTTTTTATTTCAGCGGCGCTACACTATACACTCAACCTCAGAAGGCACCGAGCGGCCTTCTGGAGATTCCTAACGGCTCCAGGGCAGAGGAACAGAGGCAGGCGGGTCAAGCTGCTCGAGGCACTGAGGACAGCGCTCCCAGTAGCCGGGCTGACTGCAACAAAGGGGTGTCTGGAGAGCCAGGACAGACGGAAGAGAACGGTTCCATCACAATCACCTGCTGCCATTGTTCTGCACCCCAGTTCCTATGTTTTCGTGAATACATTAGTCGCTTGGCCTTGTTCCCACGTCGCAGGTATGGCTTTTTGGCTGCAACTCTTCCATGAAGACCACTTCTGGCCAGACTTCTCCGGACAGTAGATGGGTGTACCTGGGTCCCACTGGTTTCTGCCAGTTCTGAGCAGATGGCACTGCTGGAGGGAAATAAGCTTGTTGTGTCTTTCTTCTGCTGCTCTAAGTTTCCTTGGCCGACCACTGCGTCTACGATCCTCAACATTGCCCGTTTCTTTGTGCTTCTTCAAAAGAGCTTGAACAGCACATTTATTTATTTATAAAAGGTTTTTACCAGGACGGACACATTGAGATTTCTCTCGTTTTCAAGTATGTCCTGGGTACAAGAACATTGAAATGTTACAGAAATACAAAGTAATAAATGCAAGATATTAAAAACACAAATATACAGATTAACAGAAAATAAATATGTAGGAAATAGTTATTATGTTACAGTGGCAAGAAAAAGTATGTGAACCCTTTGGGATTACGTGGAGTTTTGCATGAATTGGTGATAAAATGTCTCTGATCTTCATCTAAGTCACAACAATTTGAAAAACACAGTCTGCTTAAAATAATACAACACAAACATTATATGTTTTCATGTGTTTATTGAACAGAACATGTAAACATTCACAGTGCAGGGTGGAAAAAGTATGTGAACCCCTAGCCTAATGACTTCTCCAAGAGCTAATTGGAGCCAGGAGTGAGCCAACCTTGAGTCCAATCAGTGTGATATTATTGGATGTGTTGCTGAAAGCTGGCCTGCCCTTTAAAAACACACACCAGTTTTGGGTTTACTGGTTTCAAGAAGCACTGCCTGATGTGAACCATGCCTCGCAGAAAAGAGCTCTCAGAAGACCTACGATCAATAATTGTTGACTTTCATGAAGCTGGAAAGGGTTACAAAAGTATCTCCAAAAGCCTTGATGTTCATGTGTCCACGGTAAGACAGACGGTCTACAAATGGAGAAAGTTCAGCACTGTTGCTACTCTCCCTAGGCGTGGTCGTCCTGTAAAGATGACTGCAAGAGCACAGCGCAGAATGCTTAATGAGGTAAAGAAGAATCCTAGAGTGTCAGCTAAAGACTTACAGAAATCCCTGGCACATGCTAACATTTTTGTTGACACATCTACAATAAGGAAAACATTAAACAAGAATGGAGTACATGGGAGGACACCACAAAGGAAGCCATTGCTGTCCAAAAAGAATATTGCAGCACGTTTGAAGATTGCAAAAGAGCACCTGGATGTTCCACAGCACTACTGGCAAAATATTCTGTGGACAGATGAAACCAAAATTGAGTTGTTTGGAAAAAAACACACAACACTATGTGTGGAGAAAAAAAGGCACAGCACACCAACATCAAAACCTCATCCCCACTGTAAAACATGGCGGAGGGAGCATCATGGTTTGGGGCTGCTTTGCTGCCTCAGGGCCTGGACGGATTGTTGTCATTGATGGAAAAATGAATTCCAGAGTTTATCAAGACATTTTGCAGGAAAACGTAAGACCATCTGTACGCCAACTGAAGCTCCGCAGAGGATGGGTGATGCAACAGGACAATGACCCAAAGCATACAAGTAATTCAACAAAAGAATGGCTTCAACAAAACAAAATACACCTTCTGGAGTGGCCCAGTCAGAGTCCTGACCTCAACCTGATTGAAATGCTGTGGCATGACCTTAAGAGAGCGATTCACACCAGACATCCCAAGAATATTGCTACACTGAAACAGGTTTGTGAAGAGCACAGGGGCGGATCCAGAGACTAGTCTCGGGAGGGGCACTGACAGAAAAAAAGGTGTTTTAGCAGAGAGCCCGACTCACGAGAATTTACAGAGGGCCCGGCTCACAGGAGCTTACAATCTAGAGGAGCAGAGGGCCCGGCTCACAGGAGCTTACAATCTAGAAGAGCAGAGGGCACCCAGGAGTTTACAATCTAGAGGAGCAGAGGGCACCCCGGATTTTACAATCTAGAGGAGCAGAGAGCCCCCAGCTCACACATGGATTTGCCCCCAGCTCATGGATTTGACCCAGCTCATGGATTTGCCCCAGCTCACACATGGATTTGCCCCCAGCTCACACATGGATTTGCCCCCAGCTCACACATGGATTTGCCCCCAGCTCACACATGGATTTTCCCCAAGCTCATGGATTTGCCCCCAGCTCATGGATTTGCCCAGCTCATGGATTTGCCCCCAGCTTACACATGGATTTGCCCAGCTCTCACCTGGATATTGCTCCAGCTCCGGCAGGGGTTGAGGGGACCCAGATGCCGGGCAGCGCGGGAGTGCCTGCCCGGTCCTGAAGAGTCCGTCCTGTTGAAGGGGAGGCGGCTGCGTGGCGTGCGTGCGCAGGTCACGCGGTCCGGCCAGTCAGGTGGTACAGAGACTCAGTACCACCTGATTAGCCGGACCACGTGACCGGCTGCACCTGCACACAGCCGCTTCCCTTTAACAGGACGGACTCTTCAGGACCAGGCAGGCACTCCCGCACTGCCCGGCATCTGGGTCCCCGGCTCAAATCTCGGGGGGGGGGCAATTGCCCCGTTGCCACCCCCCTGGATCCGCCCCTGGAAGAGGAGTGGTCCAAAATTACTCCAGATCGTTGTGCAGGTCTGATCTGCAACTACAGGAAACGTTTGGTTGAGGTTATTGCTGCCAAAGGAGGGTCAACCAGTTATTAAGTCCAAAGGTTCACATACTTTTTCCACCCTGCACTGTGAGTGTGAATGTTTACATGTTCTGTTCAATAAACACATGAAAACATATGTTTGTGTTGTATTATTTTAAACAGACTGTGTTTTTCAAATTGTTGTGACTTAGATGAAGATCAGAGCACATTTTATGAGCAATCCATGCAAAACTCCACGTAATCCCAAAGGGTTCACATACTTTTTCTTGCCACTGTACATGTTTACAGGTGTATTCTGTATTGAGGTATGTTAGTAAGGACCTCTTGAGTGACTTTAGACTGGGGGAAGATTTGATGGTGTCTGGGAGGTTATTCCATAATTGTGGTGCTCTGTAGGAAAATGAGGATGGAGCCACTTTCTTTTTGTATTGCGGTATTGCAAGTAAGGTGCTGGTCCTGGATCGGAGGTTATAGGATGAGGGAGCTGCTGGGGGAAGCAGTCTATTCAGTAGGGATGAGCCGAACACCCCCCCCCCCGAGTTCGGTTCGGGGCCCGAACCCGAACTTCCCATTTGTTCAGGTCCAAACCCGAACCCCCATGCAAGTCAATGGGGCTGAAAATTCGTTTTTTTTAGAGTGCCCTCCAAGAGGGCATATATGCTAGATATTTGCCATTAAAGGTGTATGGGGGTCCGGGTAGTGCCCTGGGGGACAGGAAACAAGGACAAAAAGTAAAAAAAAAAAAACGTTTTTAAAGGGACAGTGAGTTTTCCATGAAATAAGGGTTAAAAATAAAAATGAAAAATTCCTTCAAATATCGTGCCTAGGAGGTCCCCATAACCTGCCCATGAAGTGGCGGATTTGTAGGATGTATAGAAATACTTAAAAACAAATAAATGACATTTCAAATGACGGTAAATGCTTTTCCTTTAATCTATCCATAAACAACTGCTTGGGGCGGCAGCCTGTATGAAAAGAGGAGACATTTTCAGACACGCAGAAAAAGTTTACTGATTTTTTGGCGGTGAAAAGCAGGAGAATGGAAACATCTAGACCAAAAAGCCGATTTGGAAAGTGAGATAAAAGGGAGAATTTTTCTGGTTTGGCTATTTTGACCTAGAATTTTCCATTCTCCAGTCATTCTCCTGAGTTTCACCTTTCTCTGAATAACCCTTAAACATGATGAGCGAAAGCGGTAAAAATGACCTCAGCACAGAGGTGTGAAAAGGGTTATTCAGAGAGCGGTGAAGAGCAGGAGAATAACTGGAGAAGTGAAAATTCTAGGTCAAAATAGCCAAACCAGAAAAATTCTCCCATTTAGGCTGGGGTCAGACTAGCGAATTTTTAATGTGCGTTTAGGTGCACTTAATCACAGCCGCACTAGCAGCAAATGACGGGCAATGACGGCCAATATACGAAGTACGGTCGCACGAAAGTCCGGCTGCGCAACGCAAGTGGAAAATGAACGCATTTTTTCGAGAACGCAGAACCGCCAGTACGGACGTACAGCTTGCGCTGCGTCCGCTAGCGGCGTGTGTGCGTGATTTGGAGACGTCAGACCCTGCTCATGTCCGGCCAACATAACGTCCAGACACCCAAAGTTTCCTGGTTTGGATCCGTAAAAAATCACGCACAAAAATGCGCATCGTATGACCGTTTTCGCACATTCCTTGAAAAAATACGGCAATACGTTCGGACGGAATTTTTTGACGGTCGCTGCGAAAAATGCGTTAGTCTGACCCTAGCCTTATCTCACTTTCCAAATCGGCTATTTGGTCCAGATTGTTCTCTTTTCCTGCCATTCTCCTGGTTTTCACCTTTCTCTAAACAACCCTGAGAGAGAGGTGAAAGCCAGGAGAACTGGCAGGAGAAGAGAACAATCTAGACCAAATAGCTGATTTGGAAAGGGAGTTAAATGGGAGAATTTTTCTGGTTTGGCTATTTTGACCTAGAATTTTCACTTCTCCAGTTATTTTCCTGCTTTTCACCGCTCTCTGAATAACCCTGTGAATGTTTAATCCCGAGGTGAAAAATAACATTGCTTTAGATGTTATTTTGAATTTTTTTCAAACACCAGTTAACCACTTGGCTGCTATGGACGCGCTCAGCGCGTCCAGCCAAGTGGTTCTCCTGTGCTATGGACGCGCTGAGCGCGTCCATGCACAGGAGGCAGCAATCCGCCGGATTCCGGCGGATTGCTGCACCCCCCGGTGCGGGCTGACATCTTGGATGTCAGCCCAGCACACCGGGACCCCGGCGGAGCAAATAGATGTCATCGATGACATCTAATTCAGGCGCCCCCCCACATGTACGGAGGAAGCGCCTGAAAGGGAGGGGGAGGTCCTTCGGACCTCTCTCCTTCCCGATCGCTGGGGGGCAGAGGGTTAAACCAGGCACCGTTTGGAAGGGCACAGCCTGCCCTTCCAAACGGTGGCTGTGATTAACCCCTGGGGAGCCGGATCACGAATCGGCGCTGAAAAGAGCCGGATCGTGATCCTCTCCTGGAGCTGGCGGACATCTTGGATGTCAGCCAAGCCTCCAGGAACTCTCCCTGAGGACTGGCGTCATCATGCATAGCACGATGATGCCAGTCCTGGAGTTAACCCCTAGCTGCCACCAATGGTGGAGATAGGGGGTTCCAATGAACCCCCTATCTCCCGATCCGTGACAGCTAGGGGTTAATGTTTGATATCGTTGGATCGGCCAGAGCATGGCCTTTCCACGGATACTAAACATGAGCATGAAAAATGTTTTTTATAAAAAATAAAAAAAATCTAAATATATAAAAAAAAATAAAAAAAAAAAATAAACAAGTTTTTTTGTTAGTTTTTGTTTTGTTAATGCAGCAATATTGTTCCAATTTCAATTATAATGTGAACAATAATGCTGCACTAACGATTTTTGTATGCGGTGCGTTTGTTAAAAAAAGCTAAATTTTCCCCAAAAAAAAATGTAACGAGACCCCATTTCTAATTTTTTTAACAAGCGCACCCCATACAAAATATAACCGCAAATGATCGCATGTTAAAATGTGAAAAAAAAACACTTTACACATAATAAATTGAAAATTCTAATTTTATTGCATTTTTTGTTATAATATACAGACATGACATAACGTATACATATAATAATGACATATTATGAATCTGCCAAGTCTGCCGGAAAGAACGATATATAATATGTCTGGGTCATATATCAAAATATAGCTACAAAACGCTGTTAAACATGATGAGCGAAAGCGGTAAAAATGACCTCAGCACAGAGGTGTGAAAAGCCTCAGCAGCGAAAGGGTTAAATGCAGCATATTAGGATGTTTTAGGAGGGAAATTAATTCTCAAATCTCAATCAGAAACAGACACCACCCCACCCTCAGTATATTGTACAATGTATCAAATTGATTACCAGACTGAAAACACCTGGTGTTATGCCCGTTTGTGAACAGAGGTCATTTAGAGTTGATAATCTTTCCACGTACACATTAGTTTTTAATTCAATATCTAATAAACCGTTGCTTATAATATTCTGCAGTAAAGAGTCTCTTTATTCCTAGATTTTAGTATTTTGTTAAGCATTTTCTATACTTTTTTCAAAATTTCTTTCGAACCCGAACCGAACACGCCCAAAAAGTTCGAAATTCGCGAACTTTCGAACTGCCAAAGTTCGGGACGAACTCCGAACCCGAACAGCTCATCCCTACTATTCAGATAGGGTGGCAGCTTCCCAGAAATGCTCTTAAACACCAGGAAGTAAAGGTGAAGGGTGCGTTTAGATTCCAGCGACGGCCAGTTTAGTTCTTTTAACATGTCACAATGGTGGGTCATGTAGTTACATTGTAATGCAAAGCGGCAGAATGAGTTATACAATGTAGTAAGTTTCTGGAGGTGTGTTTGAAGGGCAGCTGCATACACTACATCTCCGTATTCAATAGCCGGCATAAGCATTTGTTGTACAATCTGCTTTGTTACCGCGGGGCTCAGGCAGGATTTGTTTCTGTACAGGGCGCCTAGTTTGGGGTAAAGTTTAGATGAGAGTTTTTCGATGTGGGGCCAAAGGATAGATTAGGGTCCAACCACATACCTAGATATTTGAGAGAAGTGACTGTGGTCAGCGTGTCATTTGATTTTGTCCCATCACATAAGTGGGGATTTTCCAATTTGTGTAGTTTAGGTTTTGTTCCAAAGAGCATCGTTACAGTTTTATCATTATTTAAAAAAAGTTTGTTGTGTTTGATCCACTTTTCTACCTCTGTGAATTGTTCTTGCAGCGCGGCCTCCAGCTGCGGGAGATTTGGTTGGCTGGTATAGGTTACGGTGGCGTCTGCGTACATGTGTACAGTTGAGGCTTTGCTGGTATAGGTTGTGGTGGCGTCTGCGTACATGTGTACAGTTGAGGCTTTGCTGGTATAGATCACAGTGTCGTCTGCGTACACGTGTACAGTTGAGGCTTTGCTGGTATAGATCACGGTGGCGTCTGCGTACATATGTACAGTTGAGGCTTTGCAGACGTTGGGCAGATCATTTATGAATATTGTGAATAGCAGGGGGCCTAGTATTGGGCCTTGGGGTACACCGCAAGTGACAGCGAGGGGGAGGGAGGAGCTGCCAGAAATTGACACATATTGCGATCGGTCGGATACATATGATTGGAACCAGGTTAACGTGCGATCACCAATGCCAGAGTTTTTAAGTTTTTCTAACAAGATGCCATGGTCTACCGTGTCAAAGGCCTTGAAAGCCCAGTCTGCTTTGAAATCTTTGGGAGAGACCTTGTTGATGCAGTATAACTGCCTTGTGTCTTGTTGCTGTGCTCAATCTTGCCATGACATGAAACTGTCTTTCACAACCTCACCTTGGTAGCAGAGTTTGGCTGTCCTGTTCTTCACCCAGTTTTAAGCCTCCTACACAGCTGTTTCAGTTCATGACTGGGTTTCAACCTACGTGTGACATTGATGATCATTAGCACCTGTTTGGTGTAACTGGTTGATCATACACCTGACTATAATCCTACAAAATCCCTGACTTGTGCAAGTGGACCTATGAGAATTGATAGAAAATGTGAACCAAGTGAAAGAACAGCGCTCCTTCCTAATATACAATCATGCATCCCGCGCAATAACACCAGAGTGCACAAAGGATTAACAATTGTTTTACGTTTCTGTAAATCTTGGGGGGGGGGGAATACCTCCAAGGGTAATCATTCAGTGGGATTAAACGGATAAACACACAATCTGACCCTCCAATACACAAAGAAAGAGAAGGTACAATAGTGCAGATCAATCAATATCGATTTATACAGAATATAACCAGAGTTCAGTGGTATATTGAATTCACACTTTTTGAGAGCTCCCTAGCTCTATTGTAGTCACGTCACGAACTGTTAAAGACTAGTCCGTCGGCCAGGCTCCTTTCTTTCCCCGGTATCACTTTTCTTTAGATATCAGGAAGAAAGGGGAGAGCTCTCACGGCAAAGTATTGTATCCTTTTGTTAAAGATATATATCCTCAAAAGAATATTACTCACCCTCTGAGGAGCTGCACCGAGCTGTAGGGGTCCAGCACGTACAGATTGTTAAGACACAATCTTAGAAAGCCGCTTTCAGAAAAAGTTCTGTAAAATCGCCAGAATCTCGAGTAAAAGTAGGTTTAATTCATAAAACCAATAATAACATTTAAAAATAGAACTAAAAGGCCAGACGCGTTTCGCGCATCAAGCGCTTCTTCAGTGACAAGAAAGAAAAAGATTACATTCCATATCTACAACACATGAATATATATGTCCCTCTTAACTGAGATAATGTTCCACATTGGTCTGTTATTTTCGCACCCAAATCCGCTTCCGCTTGTAGTTTACCCCATCACGGTGTGTGCATAGGACCCAGAAGTGGAGGTCCGAGCGTACGGAGTGCCGATCCGGAAGGGGAGTCTGGCCACCACACCGTGATGGGGTAAACTACAAGCGGAAGCTTGTGAACATTATCTCAGTTAAGAGGGCTGTAGTTAGGCCGTGTTAGTCCAGATGCCAAAATGTATATGATCCAGTGCACTGTCTGTGAAAAGGGCTGCTATATTGGTGAAACTAGCCTTAAATTGAATCTCAGGATGAACCTGCAAAGACACTCCATCAGGAACCACCAGGAAAATACATATTGTACCCCAGTGGGACATCACTTCAATCTAACAGTGTCAGGAAACGTGGGGGTGGCACCGGGGTGGCACCTGGATGGCAGGGGTATGAGCCCAGGATGCAGTGGTATGCACTGATAAACAGAGGATATGGATGGTGGAGGGTGAATGGAAATAAAGACTAACCAGGTTGATTGCAGAGGATGATGGGGATGATGGTTGTAATTGCAGGAACCAGAAATGGGGAATCAGGATCAGGTAGCAACAAAGCAACGATGTTCACTCTTCGTGAGCATGAGCTGTAATGAACCAGCAAAGTGTGAGTGCGGGGCAAAGCCCTTTATTTCGTGAGTCACATGTGTTTGGTGTTTAACTCTTACACTGCTGGATGCTGGTTGCTGGCTGCAGGGCAGGAACAGGATGGAAGTGAACCACCAGGGGGGTTTCAGGATGGCTACAGCCTGGGATCCTGACAGTACCTCCCCCTTCAGGTCACGCTCCGCGTGACCAAGGATGGCAGCAGGACTGTCCATGACCAGGCACGGGTCACTCTAGTGGGTGCTGTTTCCAATAGTCGTAGCACCACTGGAGGGCAGAACGAGGGTCAGGAGTGGTAGTACAGGGTGGGGCACGTGCCTTCCTCTGACGCCGCCGTGCCTTGGTCTTGGTCTTCTTGTGGATAGCAGATACCTCGGGAAGGAGAGTGCCCATGTACCCAGATGGCAGTCTCTCTTCATCGTCTTCAGTCGCAATGGGTGAAAAGCAATCACGAGATAAAATAAAGTCCACATCAGAGTCTTTAGGGATCCTGGGGTTAGGCTCTTTTCTCATAGGTGATGCATCAGGAATGAGGGTGCCCACGTAATCGGATGGCACGAAGGTGGGTATAGCATAGATGCCCTGCACCGTATAAGGAGCTGGATCCTCAGGTAAGGAATCTGGAGCAACAGGAATGTCCTGGAACGTCTGGCGTTGGCGACAGAGGGCAAGAGATAGGAGGTAGAGTCACCCTCGAACCTGGTGCCCACATAGGAAGAAGGCATCAGAGTAGGCATCTTCTCCATTTCTCCCGGTTCTCCTTCTAAACATGATCCATCACTAAGGGAAGGATAGTCGCACAGCCAGGACTTAATGCCCTCGTCCTCTTCTTCTTGCTCTTCCCAGCCACAATCCCTTTCTGATACAGATCCATCGCTGGATGAAGAACAGAAGCCTCGCCATGCCTTTATAGGGGTGTCAGACCCCTGGTGTTGACCTGGGGGTCCCTTTGAGCGTCGGGCTGTCTGTCTCGGTGGGCTCTCCTTAGAGACAGCGATGTCCTCTGGGTCATATTCAGGCAGGGAAGAAACACAGGAAGACAGCGGCGGATTGTGCTGGCTGGGAGTGATGGGAGTTGTGATCGCCATAAGGGAGTTCTTAATCTTCTGGGCTTTCTTCAGCCTGGCCTTCATTACCGGTTTGAAGGGGATCTGTGTCACAGTAGAAACTGGCATGGACATGATCTCCATAGGGGTTGGTAGATCTGTCTCCACAGGTACGGTGGTCTCCAGATCCATGGGAAGGACAGGTTCTATGGGCACAGTGTAATCAGTCTCCATAGGCATTACAGGGTTCGCATACTCCTCTTCTGAACTGACCTCCAGAGATGTCACATGCCTGGGTACAGCAGGTACAGTTCGTCTGGGGACAGGTGTAGGTGCATGAGTTGTTCGAGGTGCAGGTCTGGGTTCAGGAAATCTCTTGGGGGCCGGTCTGGGTAGGGGTACCGGCTTAGGAACGGCAGGTCTCATAGAAGCAGGTGTATACACATTGGCTGTAGCAGGCCTGGAAGCCTGGGACTGCTTCGGAGATCTACGCACCTGAGCGTGCTTGGAAGTTGCAGCTGGTTTGGAAACCGGTGCTGGTTTGACAAACGCTGATCTGGGGGGTTTTTCTGGGCAATTCGATATCCAGTGCGATCCTGCCCCGCAGTACAGGCACAAATTACTATTTTGTCTCCTGACACGCTCTTCAGGAGACAAGGGATCATGGTGTTTATTTGGAGGAGCGCACACCTTAGTTGAGGTGCCCAGAAAAGTTTGCAGCATTTGCATCAGGGTATCAGCCAGGTTCTTGAATAGCTCCTGGAAGGTGGTTTTCAGTAGCTCCACCATTAAGTGCAGCACTGCGGGCTCATTAGTATTAGGCTGGTTCATTCTGTCAGGAAACGTGGGGGTGGCACCAGGGTGGCACCTGGATGGCAGGGGTATGAGCCCAGGATGCAGTGGTCTGCACTGATAAACAGAGGATATGGATGGTGGAGGGTGAATGGAAATAAAGACTAACCAGGTTGATTGCAGATGATGATGGTTGTAATTGCAGGAACCAGAAATGGGGAATCATGATCAGGTAGCAACGATGTTCACTCTTCGTGAGCATGAGCTGTAATGAACCAGCAAAGTGTGAGTGCGGGGCAAAGCCCTTTATTTCGTGAGTCACATGTGTTTGGTGTTTAACGCTTACACTGCTGGATGCTGGTTGCTGGCTGCAGGGCAGGAACAGGATGGAAGTGAACCACCAGGGGGGTTTCAGGATGGCTACAGCCTGGGATCCTGACAAACAGGCCCCTCCATCCAGAACCTCAGAATTCAAATCAAAGGACATTTTAAAGACTACCGTGAACGCAATACTATTTGAAATAAAAATGATCACATATTTGAACACTATAAAAGAAGGACTCAATGTGGATTCTGGATTTCTAACCCATTATCATAACGTCACATAACATTAGAATTCTGGCTGGTGCTCCGTTCTCTTTTCGGTTTTCCTTTTTTTTTGTGTCTTTTTCAGCCTTCACTGACTTGTGTTATTTTTTTTTTTCTTTTCTTTAAAGTTGTAAATGATCTTATCTCTGCTGTTTTTTATTACTGTTGGTTTATGGGCCTAAGATCCCTCATGTGGTTATTTTCCCACTTTGACCATACCATTTGACTCTCAGCATTTATGACACCTACCCCCACCCATGTGCCCCTTAATGTTCAATTTTAAGATACTGATCAGTAAAGCTTCCAGACCAGAGGAAGAGAGGAATCCTTTCCAAAGCTTGTTTTATACAGTTGTGTTCAAAATGATTCAACCCCCAATGCTGTAAAGGGTTTTAGGGAATTTAGTGACATTTGTAATTGTATTCAGAATGAAATCCTACAAGGACTTTTTAAAGAACCATATGCAACTAAAATGACATCATTTGGTTTTGTAATACAGTAGTAAATGTTTCTTTTGTGAATTCTTCATTGACACAATTATTAACACCTTAAAGACTACCACTCTGAAGAACAGAGGTTCATTCAAGTGTTTTCAATCAGGTATTGAAAACACCTGTGGATGTCACGGAGCAGCAATAAAGCATAATAAGCACCAATTAGGCAGCTTTAAAATGACTGTGATACTCAGCTCCTTCTAGACATTTACTGGTGTGGTTACAAACATGGTGAAGTCAAGAGAATGGTCCAGGAAGACAAGAGAAGAGGGGATTACTCTTCACAGGAAGGGCAATGGCTATAAGAAGATTGCAAAGATGTTAAACATACCAAGAGAGACCATAGGAAGCATCATTCGCAAATTCAAGGCAAAGGGCACTGTTGAAACGCTACCTGGTCGTGGCAGAAAGAAGATGCTGACTTCGACTGCTGTGCGCTACCTGAAGCGTAGAGTGGAGAAAAGTCCCCGTGTGACTGCTGAGGAACTGAGAAAAGATTTGTCAGATGTGGGTACTGAAGTTTCAGCTCAGACAATACGGCGCACACTGCGTAATGAAGGCCTCCATGCCAGAACTCCCAGGCGCACCCCCTTGCTGTCTCCAAAGAATAAGAAGAGTCGACTGCAGTATGCCAAAAGTCATGTGGACAAACCACAGAAGTTTTGGGATAGTGTTCTGTGGACTGATGAAACAAAATTAGAACTGTTTGGGCCCATGGATCAACGCTATGTTTGGAGGAGGAAGAACAAGGCCTATGAAGAAAAGAACACCTTGCCTACTGTGAAGCATGGCGGGGGTCAATCATGCTTTGGGGCTGTTTTGCTTCTGCAGGTACAGGGAAGCTTCAGCGTGTGCAAGGTACCATGAATTCTCTTCAGTACCAGGAGATATTGGATGACAATGTGATGCAGTCCGTCACAAACCTGAGGTTGGGAGACGTTGGACCTTTCAACAGGACAATGATCCCAAGCATACCTCCAAGTCCACTAGAGCATGGTTGCAGATTAAAGGCTGGAACATTTTGGAGTGGCCATCGCAGTCACCTGACTTAAATCCGATTGAGAACCTCTGGTGGGACTTAAAGAAAGCAGTTGCAGTGCGCAAGCCTAAGAATGTGACTGAACTGGAGGCTTTTGCCCATGACGAATGGGCGAAGATACCCGTAGATGGCTGCAAGACACTTGTGTCAAGCTATGCTTCACGTTTAAAAGCTGTTATAACTGTAAAAGGATGTAGTACTAAGTACTAAGATTGAATGTCACTTGGGGGTTGAATAAAACTGATAATGATGTGAGCACAGAAAAGACATTTGTGGTTATTTCATTATAAATGTTATGTTATATTTGTCTGACCTACACGTGCCTCTTTGATTTAATTGTAAGCAAGATGACTGAATGATCAAAATCAATGTCAAACTGGCCAAAACACTCAATTTCAGTGGGGGTTGAATTATTTTGAACACAACTGTATATACAGTCAGGTGCAGAAATATTGGGACATGGAGACAATTGTAACATCTTTGGCTCTATACACCACCACAATGGAGTTGGAATGAAACAAACACAATGTGCTTTAACTGCAGACTGTCAGCTTTAATTTGAGGGTATGTACATCCAACTCAGGTGAACGGTGTAGGACTTACAGCAGTTTGCAGATGTGCCCCCACTTGTTAACCCTTTCGCTGCTGAGGCTTTTCCCGCCTCTGTGCTGAGGTCATTTTTACCGGTTTTGCTCATCATGTTTAAACGTGTTTTGAAGCTTATTTTAGTATATGACCCAGACGTATTATATATCGTTCTTTCCGTCAGACTCGGCAGATTCATAATATGTCATTATTATATGTATACGTCATGACCTGTCTGTATATTATAACAAAAAATGCAATAAAATTAGAATTTTCAATAATTTACAATGTGTAAAGTGTTTTTTTTCACATTTTAACATGCGATCGTTTGCGGTTATATTTTGTATGGGGTGCGCTTGTTAAAAAAATTAGAAATGCTGGTCTCGTTACATTTTTTTTTGGGGAAAATTTTGCTATTTTATCAAACGCACCCCATACAAAAATCGTTAGTGCAGCATCATTGTTCACATTATAACTGAAATGGGAACAATATTGCTGCATTAACAGAACAAAAAAAAAAACTTGTTCATTTCTTTTTACTATTTTTTTAAGATTTGTTTATTTTTATTTTTTATGTTTAAATTTTACATGGTCATGTTTGGTATCGTTGGAAAGGCCGTGCTCTGGCCGATCCAGCAGTAAACCAAACATTAACCCCTAGCTCTCACAGATCGGGAGCTAGGGGGTTCATTGGAACCCCCTATCTCCACCATTGGTGGCAGTTAGGGGTTAACTCCAGGACTGGCGTCATCGTGCTATGCATGATGACGCCAGTCGTCAGGGGGCATTCCTAGAAGCCTGGCTGACATCCAAGATGTCGGCCAGCTCCAGGAGAGGATCACGATTCGGCGCTTTTCGGCACCGAATCGTGATCCGGCACCCAAGGGGTTAAAGACAGGCACGGTTTGGAAGGGCAGGCTGTGCCCTTCCAAACTGTGCCTGCCTTCAGCCGCAGGACCCCGGCGATCGGGAGGGAGAAAGGTCCGAAGGACCCCCCTCACTTTCAGGCACCTCCTCTGCACTCGCGGGGGGGGGGGGGAGGCGCCTGAAATAGATGTCATTGCGCCGCCGCGATGACATCTCTCCCCCCCTGGTGTCCCGGAGTGCCGGGCTGACATGCAGAGGTCAGCCCGCACGGGGGGGGGGCAGCAATCAGCCGGAATCCCGGCTGATTGCTGCCTCCTGTGCTAGGACGCACTCAGCGCGTCTGTAGCACAGGAGGAACACTTGGCAGGACGCGCTGAGCGTGTCCTTAGCAGCCAAGTGGTTAAGGGACCAAAGATAATGGGACAGAATAATAATCATAAATCAAACTTTCCCTTCTTAATACTTGGTTACAAATCCTTTGCAGTCAATCACAGCCTGAAGTCTGGAACGCATAGACATCACCAGACGCTGGGTTTCATCCCTGGTGATGCTCTGCCAGGCCTCTACTGCAACTGTCTTCAGTTCCTGCTTGTTCTTGCGGCATTTTCCTTTCAGTTTTGTCTTCAGCAAGTGAAATGCTGCTCAATGGGATTCAGGTCAGGTGATTGACTTGGCCATTGCATAACATTCCACTTCTGTCCCTTCAAAAACTCTTTGCTTGCTTTTGCCGTATGCTTTGGGTCATTGTCCATCTGCCCTGTGAAGCGCCGTCCAATGAGTTCTGCAGCATTTGGCTGAATGTGAGCAGATAATATTGCCCCAAACACTTCAGAATTCATCCTGCTGCTTTTATCAGCAGTCACATCATCAATAAATACAAGAGAACCAGTTCCATTGGCAGCCATACATGCCCACGCCATGACACTACCACCACCATGCTTCACTGATGAGGTGGTATGCTTAGGATCATGAGCAGTTCCTTTCCTTCTCCATACTCTTCTCTTCCCATCACTCTGGTACAAGTTGATCTTGGTCTCATCTGTCCATAGGATCTTGTTCCAGAACTGTGAAGGCTTTGTTAGGTGTTGTTTGGCAAACTCTAATCTGGCCTTCCTGTTTTTGAGGCTCACCAATGGTTTATGTCTTGTGGTGAACCCTCTGTATTCACTCTGGTGGAGTCTTCTCTTGATTGTTGACTTTGACACACCTACACCTACCTTCTGGAGAGTGTTCTTGATCTGGCCAACTGTTGTGAAGGGTGTTTTCTTCACCAGGGAAAGAATTCTTCGGTCATCCACCACAGTTGTTTTCCATGGTCTCCCGGGTCTTTTGGTGTTGCTGAGCTCACCGGTGCGTTCCTTCTTTTTGAGAATGTTCCAAACAATTGTTTTGGCCACGCCTAATGTTCTTGCTATCTCTCTGATGGGTTTGTTTTGTCTCTTCACCCTAATGATGGCTTGCTTCACTGATAGTGACAGCTCTTTGGATCTCATCTTGAGAGTTGACAGCAACAGATTCCAAATGCAAATAGCACACTTGAAATGAACTCTGGGCCTTTTATCTGCACATTGTAATTGGGGTAATGAGGGAATATCACACACCTGGCCATGGAACAGCTGAGAAGCCAATTGTCCCATTACCTTTGGTCCCTTAACAAGTGGGGGCACATCTGCAAACTGCTGTAAGTCCTACACCGTTCACCTGAGTTGGATGTACATAGCCTCAAATTAAAGCTGACAGTCTGCAGTTAAAGCACATTGTGTTTGTTTCATTCCAACTCCATTGTGGTGGTGTATAGAGCCAAAGATGTTACAATTGTGTCCATGTCCCAATATTTCTGGACCTGACTGTATATGTGTTTTTTCCCCCTTTCTGTGAGGGTCAGGCCCGGCATTATGTCAGTCTGTGTAACTCAGGCCAATATCTGGGGGTCCCCCCTTCCTGTGAGGTGGGTGTGGGGTGTATTTAGGGCCAGGGTAATTAGCAGAGCTTGTTTAAAGCTGTCTGCAGACCTTGGAAGTGGGCGCTGAGGCCTCCTCAGGAAATGAGCAGGGACGTGTTTACATTGAGCTAATTAGAGCCATTATTATAAATGGAGGCTGAGTAATGGCCGCTGCATCCCCCCCCCCCCCGCTCACCCTCCCAGGACAGGCACAGTCTCTCCACCTCCAGATCCTGGTGCCAGGCTCCGGTAGTTATGGTGCCAGTCTCTGGTTCTGGTGGCGCCAGTCTCTGGTTGTCCAGTTCCTGTGCGGTGCTCAGTTCTTTGCTTCTTCACATTCAGGCCCCATGCTCTGTGTCTGATACTGACTCCATGTAGGTACTTGCTCCCACTCTATGGGTGGTATCAGGTTGCCCCCCTGAGGTGTCACATGACGTGCTGTGTGACCCCCCTGCTGACACGGTGAGTGTGAGTGATGGATTCACACCTAGAGCCGGAATAAAGGGAGAAATCCAGGAGAGATTCTCGAGGCTACGTCTGCCCTCAGTTCCTCCCGACTTGTGAGAGCGACCCCCGCCACCACCTCTGCCAATACCAACAGCGCCATCGTCCCCACCTCCACACTGCACCACTGCTGCCACGGTGCCACCTACACCACCACCACCGCCGCCATCACCACCTCCAACACCAGCAGCCTGAGTTAACGTTTTCATTCCACTTTTATTAAATCCTGTTTCCTCTATTTTCCCCTCATTCCACGGAGACAGAAAAAACCCGACGAGGCCATACAAACGCTCTGCACCAAAACGCTGCAGAGCCGCGGGGTTCAGGATTCACTGCATGCAGAGCCGCGGGGTTCAGGATTCACTGCATGCAGAGCCGCTGGGTTCAGGATTCACTGCATGCAGAGTCGCAGGGTTCAGGATTCACTGCATGCAGAGCCGCAGGGTTCAGGATTCACTGCATGCAGAGCCGCTGGGTTCAGGATTCACTGCATGCAGAGTCGCAGGGTTCACGATTCACTGCATGCAGAGCCGCTGGGTTCAGGATTCACTGCATGCAGAGCCGCTGGGTTCAGGATTCACTGCATGCAGAGCCGCTGGGTTCAGGATTCACTGCATGCAGAGCAGCAGGGTTCAGGATTCACTGCATGCAGAGTCGCAGGGTTCAGGATTCACTGCATGCAGAGCCGCAGGGTTCAGGATTCACTGCATGCAGAGCCGCTGGGTTCAGGATTCACTGCATGCAGAGTCGCAGGTTCACGATTCACTGCATGCAGAGCCGCTGGGTTCAGGATTCACTGCATGCAGAGCCGCTGGGTTCAGGATTCACTGCATGCAGAGCCGCTGGGTTCAGGATTCACTGCATGCAGAGCCGCGGGGTTCAGGATTCACTGCATGCAGAGCCGTGGGGTTCAGGATTCACTGCATGCAGAGCCGCTGGGTTCAGGATTCACTGCATGCAGAGCCGCAGGGTTCAGGATTCACTGAATGCAGAGCAGCAGGGTTCAGGATTCACTGCATGCAGAGCCGCATGGTTCAGGATTCACTGCATGCAGAGCAGCAGGGTTCAGGATTCACTGCATGCAGAGTCGCAGGGTTCAGGATTCACTGCATGCAGAGCCGCTGGGTTCAGGATTCACTGCATACAGAGCAGCAGGGTTCAGGATTCACTGCATGCAGAGCCGCATGGTTCAGGATTCACTGCATGCAGAGTCACAGGGTTCAGGATTCACTGCATGCAGAGCCGCTGGGTTCAGGATTCACTGCATGCAGAGCCGCGGGGTTCAGGATTCACTGCATGCAGAGCAGCGGGGTTCAGGATTCACTGCATGCAGAGCCGCAGGGTTCAGGATTCACTGCATGCAGAGCCGTGGGGTTCAGGATTCACTGCATGCAGAGCCGCTGGGTTCAGGATTCACTGCATGCAGAGCCGCAGGGTTCAGGATTCACTGCATGCAGAGCCGCAGGGTTCAGGATTCACTGCATGCAGAGCAGTACCGCAGGGTTCAGGATTCACTGCATGGCATGCAGAGCAGCAGGGTTCAGGATTCACTGCATGCAGAGCCGCATGGTTCAGGATTCACTGCATGGCATGCAGAGAAGCAGGGTTCAGGATTCACTGCATGCAGAGCCGCAGCGTTCAGGATTCACTGCATGCAGAGCCGCAAGGTTCAGGATTCACTGCATGCAGAGCCGCATGGTTCAGGATTCACTGCATGCAGAGCCGCAGCGTTCAGGATTCACTGCATGCAGAGCCGCGAGGTTCAGGATTCACTGCATGCAGAGCCGCAGCGTTCAGGTTTCACAGCATGCAGAGCCGCGAGGTTCAGGATTCACTGCATGCAGAGCAGCGGGGTTCAGGATTCACTGCATGCAGAGCCGCAGGGTTCAGGATTCACTGCATGCAGAGCCGCGGGGTTCAGGATTCACTGCATGCAGAGCCGCGGGGTTCAGGATTCACTGCATGCAGAGCCGCAGGGTTCAGGATTCACTGCATGCAGAGCCGCAGGGTTCAGGATTCACTGCATGCAGAGCCGCAGGGTTCAGGATTCACTGCATGCAGAGCCGCATGGTTCAGGATTCACTGCATGGCATGCAGAGCCGCAGGGTTCAGAATTCACTGCATGCAGAGCCGCAGGGTTCAGGATTCACTGCATGCAGAGCCGCGGGGTTCAGTATTCACTGCATGCAGAGCCGCGGGGTTCAGGATTCACTGCATGCAGAGCCACTGGGTTCAGGATTCACTGCATGCAGAGCCGTGGGGTTCAGGATTCACTGCATGCAGAGCCGCAGGGTTCAGGATTCACTGCATGCAGAGCCACTGGGTTCAGGATTCACTGCATGCAGAGCCGTGGGGTTCAGGATTCGCTGCATGCAGAGCCGCAGGGTTCAGGATTCACTGCATGGCATGCAGAGCCGCAGGGTTCAGAATTCACTGCATGCAGAGCCGCAGGGTTCAGGATTCACTGCATGCAGAGCCGCGGGGTTCAGTATTCACTGCATGCAGAGCCGCGGGGTTCAGGATTCACTGCATGCAGAGCCACTGGGTTCAGGATTCACTGCATGCAGAGCCGTGGGGTTCAGGATTCACTGCATGCAGAGCCGCAGGGTTCAGGATTCACTGCATGCAGAGCCACTGGGTTCAGGATTCACTGCATGCAGAGCCGTGGGGTTCAGGATTCACTGCATGCAGAGCCGCAGGGTTCAGGATTCAGTGCGTGCAGAGCCGCAGGGTTCAGGATTCGCTGCATGCAGAGCCGCAGGGTTCAGGATTCAGTGCGTGCAGAGCCGCAGGGTTCATGATTCACTGCATGCAGAGCCGCAGGGTTCATGATTCACTGCATGCAGAGCCGCAGGGTTCAGGATTCACTGCATGCAGAGCCGCAGGGTTCATGATTCACTGCATGCAGAGCCGCAGGGTTCATGATTCACTGCATACAGAGCCGCAGGGTTCAGGATTCGCTGCTTGCCGGTTTTTCTGCAATAGGTGTTGATGTCACTTTAGAAATATAGAATTTATTGGTGTTTCCTGCTTGAGCACAGGTGACCCTGCTGACATGTCAGCGAGTAAAGGGTTAAGGCCCTGCTTTTCTACTTACTGTTAAATCTAAGCCTTTTATCCTTTGACCTCCCCCTCCCTGTGTTCTGCTCATTTGTCTCCCCTCCCCCGCCTTTGTGTCCCCCTCACCTGGTATGTTAATGACAGCTTTAACATTCCTCCTAAAGCCCCAGTAATCTCCCCCCCCCCCCCGGCACCAAAGAAAAGGAGGAGCTCAAAGCGACATGTCCCAGCTAGCGGAGGGTTAATGTATATCCTGCATGCCACTGGGAAGCAAGGGGTTAATATATACCTCCTACTCCCTGGGGATTAAGTGGTTAATATATACCGCCTATACACGTCATACTACAGGTTACTGAAAAGGAAGGGGTTAATGTAATGTGTGAGTGTGGCGGTGCCAAGCAGGGTCGTAGGGAGGGTGAGGCAAGTGAGGCGCTCGCCTCGGGCACAGCTGGAAGGGGGCGCAGAATAGCACCGCCGCTGCTGGCCATTCTCCTCCCTGTGAGCGGCTGCCGGCATGCCGCTTGGCCGCTCGCAAGGAACCACCTAACCAGCATGCGAGAACGCAGAGTTCACGTGAACTCCGCGATCTCGTGCGCTGGTCAGGTGGTTCCCGGTGAGAGGCCAAGATGCATGCCGGCAGCCGCTCACAGGGAGAACAGCCACAGAGTCCCAGACAGGAGGCGAGAGGAGCTGGGGGCATTATATCCATGTGTGAGCTGGGGGGCAATATACTTATGTGTGAGCGAGCTGGGGACAATATATACCCATGTGAGCTGGGGGCAATATACCCATGTGAGCGGGGGGCAATATATCCATGTGAACGCTGGGGGGCAATATATCCATGTGAGCTGGGGGCCATATATCCATATCCATGTGAGCTGGGGGCAAATATAAATATCCATGTGAGCTGGGGGCAATATATCCATGTGTGAGTGAGCTGGGGGGCAATATACCCATGTGAGCTGGGGGCAATATACCCATGTGAGCTGGGGGCAATATACCCATGTGAGCTGGGGGCAATATACCCATGTGAGCTGGGGCAATATACCCGTATGGAGCTGCCTGGATGTAACGAGCTCCTGAAAAGGAGGAGCCCTCAGCTGAGCAGCACCAGACTTTGTAAGTGAGGTCACCTGGCCCTGCTGCATAAAAAATATATTATTATATAAAATTTATTTATTTGCCTTGGCCAGCAAAACATTACAAACACAGAAAGACATTATTTACCCCTCACCTGGCTGGAAATAAAGATAAATTATTCTGGGGGCCAAATAAAGTTTTTAAAAAAAATCAGTAAGTTTCCCTGGCTGGAAGGCAAATTAATGATTTTTTTAAATTCGATTCGAGGGAGGGGGGAATATATATAAATTTTTGTTTTTATGGGAGGCCAAATAAAGTATTTTTCTTTCTAGGGGAGGGGAGCAAATAAGGTAAAAAGAAAAGAAACAGGATTTGCCCCCAAGAGCTTTTCACAGAGCTCCACAGCAATAAAACTCACAGTAATGTGCGGTGTGTGTGTACAGTATACAGTAAGTGTATCACAGAGCTGCACAGCAATAAAACTCACAGTAATGTGGGGGGGCGCACAATTTTCTGTTCTTGCCTCGGGTGCAGAAAGAGCTAGCTACGGCTCTGGTGCCAAGAAAGGGTTAATATTCTGGCTGGTGGGAGCGGATGTGTCAGGAGGGGGTTAATGTACTGGCAGTGATTGCGACTGTGTCAGGAGGGGGTTAATGTACTGGCGCGGCTATGCCAGGAGGGGGTTAATGTACTGGCGCGGCTATGCCAGGAGGGGGTTAATGTACTGGCGGCGGGAGCGGCTGTGTCAGGAGGGGGTTAATGTACTGGCGGTGGGAGCGGCTGTGTCAGGAGGGGGTTAATGTACTGGTGGTGGGAGCGGCTGTGTCAGGAGGGGGTTAATGTACTGGCGGTGGGAGCGGCTGTGTCAGGAGGGGGTTAATGTACAGGCGCGGCTGTGCCAGGGGAGAGTACCCTGGAGGTAGAGGGGTTAATGGACGCCCCAGACGGCAGACGCTTCATGTGGGACCAGTTAGCTGCTGGCGCTGGGAACATGTGGCGCTGGTTACTGGGAGGGGGAGGAAGTGGATAATTCCCGGATAATTTGGCTGCAGTTTGTTGCTTTAGTGCGCTGCGCTCAGGCGTGTGTCTGCGTCTCTCCATTTATAACCTGCCATCCATCTCCCAAACACTGCTCCCACCTGGCAGTGCCCGTGCCCAGGGATCCACCGCAATAACATGGGGGCACGGGAGCTCCAGGTTCAGGTCTTGGACGGGACGCGGGCACCATGGAAAGAGGAACAGGACAGGATGTGGGCACCAAGACGCGGGCACCATGGGAGGAGAGCGATGGGACGCTGGCACCATGGGAGGAGGAGAGGGACAGTATGCGGGCACCATAGGAGGAGGAGCTCGATGGGACGCTGGCACCATGGGAGGAGCCCGATGGGACGCTGGCACCATGGGAGGAGGAGATCGATGGGACGCTGGCACCATGGGAGGAGATCGATGATCGATGGGACGCTGGCACCATGGGAGGAGGAGATCGATGGGACGCTGGCACCATGGGAGGAGGAGATCGATGGGACGCTGGCACCATGGGAGGAGATCGATGAGACGCTGGCACCATGGGAGGAGATCGATGAGACGCTGGCACCATGGGAGGAGATCGATGGCACCATGGGAGGAGGAGATCGATGGGACGCTGGCACCATGGGAGGAGGAGAGGGAGAAGATGCTGGCACCATGGGAGGAGGAGATCGATGAGACGCTGGCACCATGGGAGGAGGAGATCGATGGGACGCTGGCACCATGGGAGGAGGAGATCGATGATCGATGGGACGCTGGCACCATGGGAGGAGGAGATCGATGGACGCTGGCACCATGGGAGGAGGAGATCGATGGGACGCTGGCACCATGGGAGGAGGAGATCGATGGGACGCTGGCACCATGGGAGGAGGAGATCGATGGGACGCTGGCACCATGGGAGGAGGAGATCGATGGGACGCTGGCACCATGGGAGGAGGAGATCGATGGGACGCTGGCACCATGGGAGGAGGAGATCGATGGGACGCTGGCACCATGGGAGGAGGAGATCGATGGGACGCTGGCACCATGGGAGGAGGAGATCGATGGGACGCTGGCACCATGGGAGGAGATCGATGAGACGCTGGCACCATGGGAGGAGATCGATGGCACCATGGGAGGAGGAGATCGATGGGACGCTGGCACCATGGGAGAGGAGATCGATGGGACGCTGGCACCATGGGAGGAGGAGATCGATGGGACGCTGGCACCATGGGAGGAGGAGATCGATGGGACGCTGGCACCATGGGAGGAGGAGATCGATGGGACGCTGGCACCATGGGAGGAGGAGATCGATGGGACGCTGGCACCATGGGAGGAGGAGATCGATGGGACGCTGGCACCATGGGAGGAGGAGATCGATGGGACGCTGGCACCATGGGAGGAGATCGATGAGACGCTGGCACCATGGGAGGAGATCGATGGCACCATGGGAGGAGGAGATCGATGGGACGCTGGCACCATGGGAGGAGGAGATCGATGGGACGCTGGCACTATGGGAGGAGAGGAATGGGAAGCAGGGACCATAGGAGGGTCAGGACAGAGGCACCTCATGATATAGGAACACGGAGGGAGTGGGCATGGTGGAGTCTCTCGGATGGTTTTTCCCACCATATTGCACCCCTGTATTTCCTGCGGATTGGGACGGCTCATTTCATTACCAATAAAATGCTGTTAACCCTTGCTATTCCTTGTCTCGGTTCCTGCTTGCAGCGCCGGGGGGGTGTCACTATGTGGCTGGGTGCGGCGAGAGTGCGGGTTAGAGACATGGGGCCCTCATATTGGGTTATGAGCGGGGGAGGGGTAGTAAACTCCCATATAGCGCACACAACATTCAGCGGCGACATGCTTGGTCTGGTGTGAGGGAGAGAAGTCGTCCGCGGTGGCCGCAGAGAACTTGACAGAGATAAAATACAACGGCGCAGAACAACTTGGTAATAAAGTGACGCAGAGCCCACTCACGCGACGCAGAGCCCACTCACGCGACGCAGAGCCCACTCACGCGACGCAGAGCCCACTCACATCCAGCTCCAGTAAGCGCTGCTGCTCTGACACACTGTATGGTTTGATGTCGTGACTCGTGAAGGCATCTCAGCACCTTCTGCCCGTCTAAGCTTCGCATCACATCATTTCTTGGCACTTTCTGACCCGCCGTCCTTTACTGCCTTGACTTGGGGGCTCAGGTGACCCCGTGCTCATTTACACCAAAACCTGAATAGTAATTAAGGAGCCCCCTGAGCGTTGTGTCTGCTGCGGCCTCAGCCGGGGGCGAGTCGGCCCTGCACACACCCCACCCCGAGACAATGCAAAGAGCAGAAAGATGGATGAGCAGGAGCTGGGAGATAAGGCTCTCCTTCCTGTAACATCCATCAGGCACCGGACACACAGGACAATGTAATGCAGGAATAGCAGGGAGCAGCAGGGAGAGGCGCAGGGAGAGGCGCGCGGCCACCATGAAGGTGCAGTATAAAATATGACAACTATTTATTTATAAAGTATTTTTCCAGGACGGACACATTGAGATTTCTGGCCTTTTCAGTATGTTCTGGGTATGAATCCACAACTAGCGACAACGTCCGACTCACAGTAACCGGTAAGATCTGCCTTGTAACGCGGAGACGTCGCGGGAGGAGAACCAAACGCCAAATCAGAGCCCCGGCGAGAGGCCGAAACCAATCAGAAAGGAGAACCAAACGGAACGCGCCGGATTCTGCTCAGGAAGAGGAGCCAAACCAAACATCCCACAGAAGAGTAAAGCAGGCGGTGCAAGTCGGCTTCACTACCACAAAACCGGCAAAATGGCGCATGTGCGCCGCCTGCTGGGCACCGAGTTCATCACCCAATGCGATTCACAGAGCCTGCTCCCTGCCGGGCAGGTCATGTGAGGGTGAAGCACTCCCTCTGCTGCCCGCTGCATGCATTACACAGACCGGTCGCAGCTCATCGCCGAATCCTGAAGGGCCGGAGGAAGCGCGTGTTTTATGTCACAACGGATCTGATAGCACTGACCGTGTGGATCCCACGCAGCGCATGCGTCAAAACGCACATCAAAAAGATACAAAAAAGCCCACCGCGGCCTGGTCATGAAAGGGTGTGAGAAGTCACTGCACGGTAGACACACGGCGGGGACTCCGCGGGGTTTGCTATGTGAAAGTATATAATCCAGTATTGTGAGACTTCACCGGGGGCCGCATCCCACCCGAGCCGTGACGCATGGAGGGCGACTCCCGCAGAGTCCAGGGAATGGGACGGGTCCGCCTGACGCACACAGACCCCCTTTTTCTTGGCTGACCTGGAAGAAAACCCTCTCACTTTCCACGGTGTAAGGACACATTCCCAGGCAGGATGTCACGTGTTCTGGTGTCCTTAGTGGATCATACGAGTCTTCTGGGCACCAGCACGGACCGGCACGCTAGCAGAGCCTCAGAGCACTGGTATCACACAGAAATGAAGCTCAGTGGGGTGGAGGCCCATACCAGCATGGCGCTTCGTTCAAAGCCACCGCTACACATGAACCTTTTCCCAGGAAGACAAGATCTGTGGAGGAGATCTGGTTCATGCGTTGTGGAAGCAGGTGAGTCTTGGGGTCCCAGCATGTACTCAAGGCGGTTGAGTGGATGGTATGGAACAGGCAGATTCATGCACTTGACGTGCCTTTGTTCATGGTGGTGCTGGCGATGAGCCTGGACCTCAAGTCAGTGTAAGAGAGTTCAATGGTGGGAGGCTACCAGTAGCTAAGATGGCAATGGTGTCTCCCAAGATGTTCACCAAGCACCTAGACCTTTCCTGACGAGCTGGTCAGTGGATTAACCAATGGCGGCAGCAGCCACACATGGCACAAGGGAATCTGTTTGGCAGCATTGCCGGATGAGCCTGCAGGAGTCATTGATCCCAGAGCCGGACATGTACGAGACAATGCCAGTTTGGTCAAGCCTGCCGGATGCAGAAACTCATGGCAGATGGCACATGAGATCAAAATCCCCGTTTAGACATTCTGCTGCCGGACTGGTGACCTGCAGAAAATCTCACAGAACAGCACATGCACACACGTCAACTGCCACAGACTCCGATAGTACAGGGCACCGGCCGGTCATACTCTTATACCCAGCTCTGTGACGTGTGTCACTTTGGACTTGGGGTGCATAGACCTGGAGATGTATTTGGGAGGTTCAGGCCTGATGTTCTGGATTATTTCCTTGACGCTCATGTACAGAGTGTTTGTGTAATCTGTGCTATGAATAATGTTATTGTCCATCGTTATGGTCCATGTGTATCTGTTATCTGCTGATAGGATTGCTCTCAGGGATGTGTTAATATCGGTTTATGTTTGAGTTGTTTGTTAATCTGCTTTGTCAGGCAAACACTGCCCCATTATCTGTTGGTTTAGACTGATCTGTTTACCATTTACCAGTTGTCATTGTCCTGTCTTGTCTAGGAATGTTGATCCCATTATCTGTCCTAGTCTGATTATGCCCCAAATTTTTAAGGGAGGTTTATGTATATGGAAATGACCCATGTTTGATTGTTTAACTATGTGTCTGTCCCCAATTAAATGAGTTCCATCAGGACACTGGTTCTTTTTGGGGATATTCCTTGGGCAACATTGGCTTCTCTACTTCAGACGAGCCCGGCTTTCTGGAGCTTCTGTTGGGAGGCACTTGCCAGTTCTTTTTGGGATGGATGTTCACATTGATTGAGTACCAGCCCTTGGAGCAGATTCCAGGTGCCCCATTTCACTGGTTTGTCGGTGACATTTTTCAGGTTTACTTGATGTGCGCAAATCTAGGAGATGTTATCTTGGGCCGCATAGGCTGTGGCTTTTCCTGTGGCTTGGAGGCATTGGTGGCACCAAACCGTCAGTCGACATCTCCACCTCTGTGACCAGATGAGGTTTCTCTGGGTTTGCCTTCAGCTCAAGTTTCTGCAATGAGAAGTCTTATCCTGGATCCTTTGGCTTTGGCCAATCATACGGGTGGGAACAATCTTTGCCAGGTTTGGTTGGTTGAGTTGACCAACGGAATCGAACAGTGTTCGGCCAAGAGAACCACCATGTGTGATCTGATCTTCGTTTGGATGACCTCATACCTCGCCCAGCGTGGCTAGAGATGGGGAATGTAAGATGGTTGTAACCTACGTGGTGCCCCCCCCCCCCGCACGAGGACAGAAGTCGAGGCCACACGTCGGCTCACACTCGTTTTTCGCTCTTTTTATTTCTTAAACCTCTTAAATTTACAAAGAAACCAAAACAAATGACGTCAGACGATTCCTGACCAGAATTTGTAAAGTGCATTATTTAAGGTGCGTCAAAGCTCCAGACCTCACTTTCCATGTCCAGGCCCCTGCTGGTTGGGATAGGAGACCCCCGCCAGGTCTCTGCTCCTCCCACTGCGCGAGGCGTCTGGGAACAACAATTCAGGTACTGCGCGGTGAGAAGACATAATGGTGGTGAAGGCGGAAAGACGTGACACGGCAGACATCGAGTTTCCTTTTCACCGGAGCCAAGGAGGAAGAATCCTGCAGCAGAGAGAGAGAAAGAGCAATGTGAGACAGAAACACAGCGACCGGGTTGTGGGGGGGGGGGGGGGGTCACTACGAGCTGATACTAATTTTTTAAATGCAAGTTTGCTGTAGTTTTAGTTTATTTAGAAAAGACGGGGACAGCACAGCGCGAGTGCGGGGGGGCCAGGGACAGCACAGCGCGAGTGCGGGGGGCCAGGGACAGCACAGCGCGAGTGCGGGGGGGCCAGGGACAGCACAGCGCGAGTGGGGGCCAGGGACAGCACAGCGCGAGTGCGGGGGGGCCAGGGACAGCAACGCGCGAGTGCAGGGGGGCCAGGGACAGCAACACGCGAGTGCGGGGGGCCAGGGACAGCAACGCGCGAGTGCGGGGGGGCCAGGGACAGCACAGCGCGAGTGCGGGGGGGCCAGGGACAGCACAGCGCGAGTGGGGGCCAGGGACAGCACAGCGCAAGTGCGGGGGGCCAGGGACAGCACAGCGCAAGTGCGGGGGGGCCAGGGACAGCACAGCGCAAGTGCGGGGGGGCCAGGGACAGCACAGCGCAAGTGCGGGGGGCCAGGGACAGCACAGCGAGTGCGGGGGGGCCAGGGACAGCACAGCGCGAGTGCGGGGGGGCCAGGGACAGCACAGCGCGAGTGCGGGGGGCCAGGGACAGACAGCGCGAGTGTGGGGGGCCAGGGACAGCACAGCGCGAGGGGGGGCCAGGGACAGAGCAGCGCGAGTGCGGGGGGGCCAGGGACAGCACAGCGCGAGTGCGGGGGGGCCAGGGACAGCACAGCGCGAGTGCGGGGGGCCAGGGACAGCACAGCGCGAGTGCGGGGGGCCAGGGACAGCACAGCGCGAGTGCGGGGGGGCCAGGGACAGCACAGCGCGAGTGCGGGGGGGGCCAGGGACAGCACGCCGCGAGTGCGGGGGGCCAGGGACAGCACGCCGCGAGTGCGGGGGGCCAGGGACAGCGCGCGAGTGCGGGGGGGCCAGGGACAGCAAAGCGCGAGTGCGGGGGGGCCAGGGACAGCACATCGCGAGTGCGGGGGGGCCAGGGACAGTACAGCGCGAGTGCAGGGGGGCCAGGGACAGCACAGCGTGAGTGCGGGGGGGCCAGGGACAGCAAAGCGCGAGTGCGGGGGGCCAGGGACAGCACAGCGTGAGTGCGGGGGGGCCAGGGACAGCACAGCGCGAGTGCGGGGGGCCAGGGACAGCACAGCGCGAGTGCGGGGGGGCCAGGGACAGCACAGCGCGAGTGCGGGGGGGCCAGGGACAGCACAGCGCGAGTGCGGGGGGGCCAGGGACAGAGCAGCGCGAGTGCGGGGGGGGGCCAGGGACAGCACAGCGCGAGTGCGGGGGGGCCAGGGACAGCACAGCGCGAGTGCGGGGGGGCCAGGGACAGCACAGCGCGAGTGCGGGGGGGCCAGGGACAGCACAGCGCGAGTGCGGGGGGGGCCAGGGACAGCACAGCGCGAGTGCGGGGGGGCCAGGGACAGCACAGCGCGAGTGCGGGGGGGCCAGGGACAGCACGCCGCGAGTGCGGGGGGGGGGCCAGGGACAGCACGCGCGAGTGCGGGGGGCCAGGGACAGCACGCCGCGAGTGCGGGGGGCCAGGGACAGCACAGCGCGAGTGCGGGGGGCCAGGGACAGCACGCCGCGAGTGCGGGGGGCCAGGGACAGCACGCCGCGAGTGCGGGGGGGCCAGGGACAGCACGCCGCGAGTGCGGGGGGCCAGGGACAGCACGCCGCGAGTGCGGGGGGCCAGGGACAGCACAGCGCGAGTGCGGGGGGCCAGGGACAGCAAAGCGCGAGTGCGGGGGGGCAGGGACAGCACATCGCGAGTGCGGGGGCCAGGGACAGTACAGCGCGAGTGCAGGGGGGCAGGACAGCACAGCGTGAGTGCGGGGGGCCAGGGACAGCAAAGCGCGAGTGCGGGGGCCAGGGACAGCACAGTGCGAGTGAGGGGGGGGCAGGACAGCACAGCGTGAGTGCGGGGGGGCCAGGGACAGCACAGCGCGAGTGCGGGGGGGCCAGGGACAGCACAGCGCGAGTGCGGGGGGGCCAGGGACAGCACAAAAAAAAAACATTACTTTAGAGAAGCCTATCTGTTCACTCCCTAATCCGCCTCTGCAGTGCACGTTTCTTGCCTCTACTTGCACCTCACTACGTCACATACTCTGCTACTTACCCTCACCTAGTGAGTCACCCCTCTCTTAGATTGTAAGCTCTCGAGCAGAGTTCTCTCACCTATTGTTTTGTGTGTTTAACTTGTATGGCCATTTGCTATTCTGCCTCTCCCATTGTACTGCGCTACAGAACTTGTTAGCACTTTATAAATAACTGTTGTGGTTAGTGTTAGTAGTATTAGAGTATTATTAGGGTTAGTGTTGGGGTCAGGGTTAGTATTAGAGTATTATTAGGGTTAGTGTTGGGGTCAGGGTTAGTATTAGAATATTATTAGGGTTAGTGTTGGGGTCAGGGTTAGTATTAGGCTAGGGTCAAACGAAAGCATTTTTCCCCGCGAACGTAAAAAAGTGCGTCTGAACGAATTGACGTATTTTTTCACGGAGTGCGCGAAAACGGTCATACGATGCGCATTTTTCGTGCGTGATTTTTTCAGATCGTCAATAAAACTCTTTTTGCGTCTGGACGTTATGTAGGCTGGACATTAGCAGTGTCTGACGTCTCCTAATCACGCAAACACGCCGCTATGCCGCTGCAGCGCACTCTGTACGTCCGTACTAGCGGTTCGGCGTTCTCGAAAAAATGCGTTCGTTTTCCACTTGCGTTGCGCGGCCGGACTTTCGTGCGACCGTACTTCGTATATTGGCCGTCATTGCCCGTCATCTGCTGCTAGTGCGGCCGTAATTATGTGCGCCAGAACGCACGTTAAAAGTGCGCTGGTCTGACCCCAGCCTTAGAGTATTAGGGTTAGTATTAGAGTATTATTAGGGTTAGTATTAGAGTATTATTAGGGTTAGTATTAGAGTATTATTAGGGTTAGTATTAGAGTATTATTAGGGTTAGTATTAGAGTATTAGGGTTAGTGTTGGGTCAGGGTTAGTATTAGAGTATTATTAGGGTTAGTATTAGAGTATTATTAGGGTTAGGTGGTGGGTTCAGTATTAGAGTATTATTAGGGTTAGTGTTGGGTCAGGGTTAGTATTAGAGTATTATTAGGGTTAGTGTTGGGTCAGGGTTAGTATTAGAGTATTATTAGGGTTAGTATTAGAGTATTATTAGGGTTAGTATTAGAGTATTATTAGGGTTAGTGTTGGGTCAGGGTTAGTATTAGAGTATTATTAGGGTTAGTGTTGGGTCAGGGTTAGTATTAGAGTATTATTAGGGTTAGTGTTGGGTCAGGGTTAGTATTAGAGTATTATTAGGGTTAGTATTAGAGTATTATTAGGGTTAGTTTTGGGTCAGGGTTAGTATTAGAGTATTATTAGGGTTAGTATTAGAGTATTATTAGGGTTAGTTTTGGGTCAGGGTTAGTATTAGAGTATTATTAGGGTTAGTGTTGGTCAGGGTTAGTATTAGAGTATTATTAGGGTTAGTGTTGGGTCAGGGTTAGTATTAGAGTATTATTAGGGTTAGTATTAGAGTATTATTAGGGTTAGTGTTGGGTCAGGGTTAGTATTAGAGTATTATTAGGGTTAGTGTTGGGTCAGGGTTAGTATTAGAGTATTATTAGGGTTAGTATTAGAGTATTATTAGGGTTAGTGTTGGGTCAGGGTTAGTATTAGAGTATTATTAGGGTTAGTATTAGAGTATTAGGGTTAGTTTTGGGTCAGGGTTAGTATTAGGAGTATTTGTTAGTATTAGAGTATTATTAGGGTTAGTTTTGGGTCAGGGTTAGTATTAGAGTATTATTAGGGTTAGTATTAGAGTATTATTAGGGTTAGTTTTGGGTCAGGGTTAGTATTAGAGTATTATTAGGGTTAGTGTTGGTCAGGTTAGTATTAGAGTATTATTAGGGTTAGTATTAGAGTATTATTAGGGTTAGTGTTGGGTCAGGGTTAGATATTAGAGTATTATTAGGGTTAGTGTTGGGTCAGGGTTAGTATTAGAGTATTATTAGGGTTGTATATTAGAGTATTATTAGGGTTAGTGTTGGGTCATGGTTAGTAATTAGAGTATTATTAGGGTTAGTGTTGGGTCAGGGTTAGTATTAGAGTTATTAGGGTTAGGGTTAGTGGGTCAGGGTTAGTATTAGAGTATTATTAGGGTTAGTATTAGAGTATTATTAGGGTTAGTGTTGGGTCAGGGTTAGTATTAGAGTATTATTAGGGTTAGTGTTGGGTCAGGGTTAGTATTAGAGTATTATTAGGGTTAGTGTTGGGTCAGGGTTAGTATTAGAGTATTATTAGGGTTAGTGTTGGGTCAGGGTTAGTATTAGAGTATTATTAGGGTTAGTATTAGAGTATTATTAGGGTTAGTGTTGGGTCAGGGTTAGTATTAGAGTATTATTAGGGTTAGTATTAGAGTATTATTAGGGATTGGATACACGTTGTTGTTTCAATCCGCTTTCTGTACGTCACACGGCGGCGCCTTTATTTCGGCAGACCGTGCCAGATCGGGGGCGGGGTTGAAGCATCGGAGAGCCGAGCATTACCTCCGGCTGGATGGATCCATTTGTTGGAGGATTCGGCTGAGCTCTCGCTGCTGGTGGGAATAATCTTCAGATTCCTCCACGGAGGAGCAGCGTGACCTGAATCCGGCGCCAGGAGAGAAAGGGTCATGATAAGCAAATGACGGGGTGTCAAGACTGGAGAGATGGGATTGGCCACAGCCGTCAATGTCAGCTCCCCCTGAACCCCAGGTCTCTCAAACTTATCCCCAACCCTTGACTAGATCCCCCCCCCCCGTACTGCTGCATCCCTCCCATCTCCCAAAATATACGGGGCGAGAGACGCGGACACGGGGCGAGAGACGCGGACACGGGGCGAGAGACGCGGACACGGGGCGAGAGACGCGGACACGGGGCGAGAGACGCGGACACGGGGCGAGAGACGCGGACACGGGGCGAGAGACGCGGACACGGGGCGAAAGACGCGGACACGGGGCGAGAGACGCGGACACGGGGCGAGAGACGCGGACACGGGGCGAGAGACGCGGACACGGGGCGAGAGACGCGGACACGGGGCGAGAGACGCGGACACGGGGCGAGAGACGCGGACACGGGGCGAGAGACGCGGACACGGGGCGAGAGACGCGGACATGGGGTTGTTTACCTTTTCAGGATGTGGCGCAGGTGGTGAGGCTGCAGTTGGTGACTCTGGGCTAGCTCCTGCAGACGGTCATAATCGGAGTTTTCCTGCAGGAAAGAGACGGCAGTAAAACCTGAGTGTGAGCGTGAGCGTGCGCGTCCGACATGTAACATGTGCTTGGAGTCAGCGCCCGTCCTGCTAGCAGGTACAGTTTCCCTCAATGTCTGGGGACTCTCCTGCTTCCAGCAAATCCTGAACGTTTAATGATACAAGTAACAAACGCCCTGTGTCTGGGGTCATCGATCGACGACGTGTGGAAGAGTCTTCTGGATGCTCGGACTAGCACAGCCAATCAGGGACTGATTAGTCTCCGGGTTCGGTTTCTGGACCCAGACCGCACCGCTACGGTTAAGGAAACGCTCAGCGTTCATACGTCGATCCATTTAGCCGAGACACACTACGCGGATTCACCATTAGTCAACTTGTCTCTCTGAAAGGACGAGGAGCAGGACCTGACAGGACGAGCTCAGATGTGGGGGAGACCCAGAAACAGATGTAAGAACATTAATACGATGTCCATCAGTGCAAAGCTCTGCCCAGGTGACAAAGGGATTCTGAGGAAGGGAGGCCTAAGAGTTCAGCAGAATCTTCTCACCAGGTCACATCCGATTCAAATGATGGACAAGTTCTGGGAAAGATGGGGACAGGCCAAGACGTAAACCAGAAGTAAAGGCCATGTCTGTGGTTTGAGGTCCAAGCAACGGAAAGTATGGAAACCTGATGGGAAGAATGGAAAAGGCCCAGAGTACAAAGTCACAGCTCTGGTGACAGGGGACATCCCTGCCTGAATCCCTCACACAACACAAAGAATTGTTAGGTGTCCACTGAAATCAAAGGAGGCATCTTCCAACATGTCACACGTTAAGTCTCAGATCGTAAACCAAGAAACTCCAAGGCGGCGTGGAGGGTTTCATCATGCAGTCAATATGGCAGACATAGAAACATAGAAACATAGAAACATAGAAAATGTCGTCAGATAAGAACCTTTCGGCCCATCTAGTCGCCCAATTACATGGATACTTTACCTGGATTTATCTTTTGTTTAGGATAGCCTTATGCCTATCCCATGCTTGCTTAAATTCAATTACTGTTTTGGCCTCTACCACTTCTACTGGAAGACTGTTCCATGTATCCACCACCCGCTCAGTAAAATAATGCTTCCTGATGTTACTTTTGTTTTAACCCTTTCGCTGCTGAGGCTTTTCCCGCCTCTGTGCTGAGCTCATTTTTACCGCTTTCGCTCATCATGTTTAACCGCGTTTTGTAGCCATATTTTAATATATGACCCAGACATATTATATATCGTTCTTTCCGTCAGACTCGGTAGATTCATAATATGTCATTATTATATGTATACGTTATGTCATGTCTGTATATTATAACAAAATATGCAATAAAATATGTATTTTCAATAATTTACAATGTGTAAAGTGTTTTTTTCCACATCTTAACATGCGAGCAATTGCGGTTATATTTTGTATGGGGTGCGCTTGTTAAAAAAATTAGAGATGGGGTCTCGTTACATTTTTTTTGGGGAAAATGACACTATTTTTAGCAAACGCCCCCCATAGAAAAAATTGTTAGTCTAGCATCATTGTTCACATTATAATTGAAATGGGAACAATATTGCTGCATTAACAAACCAAAAAAAATTAAAAAGTATTTATTTATTTTTTTTAATTTTTTTTAAAAAATTTTTTATTTTTCTTTTTCATTTTTTTTTTTTTTACAAAATTTTTTACTTTCATGTTTGGTATCGTTGGAACGGCCATGCTCTGGCCGATCCAACCATACCAAAATTTAACCCCTAGCTGCCACGGATCAGGAGATAGGGAGTTCATTGGAACTCCCTATCTCCACCGTTGGTGGCAGTCAAGGGTTAAATCCAGGACTGGCGTCATCGTGCTACGCACGATGACGCCAGTCCTCAGGGGGAGTTCCCGGAGGCTTGGCCGACATCCAAGATGTCGGCCAGCTCCGGGAAAGGATCGCGAACCGGCGCTTTTCAGCGCCGATTCGCGATCCAGCTCCCCAGGGGTTAATGCCAGGCATCATTTGGAAGGGCAGGCTGTGCCTTCCAAATGATGCCTGGGTTAACCCCCGCAGAGCCGCCGATCGGGAGGGAGAGAGGTCCGAAGGACCTCCCCCCTCCCTTTCAGGCGCCTCCTCCGCACATGCGGGGGGGGCGCCTGAATTAGGTGTCATCGCGCCCCCGCGATGACACCTAATCCTGGCGGCTGCTGTTCCGGATGCCAGGCTGACATCCAGGATGTCAGCCCGCACCGGAGGGGCCAGCGATCGGCCGGAACCCGGCCGAACGCTGACCCCAATGGGAGGACGCGCTCAGCGCGTCCTCAGCACACCAGCGGGAATGCTGAGGACGCGCTGAGCGCGTCCTCAGCAGCGAAGTGGTTAAACCTTTGCCCCTCTAATCTAAGACTATGTCCTCTTGTTTTGCTACTTTGTTTCCTTATAAATATACTCCCTTCCTCTACCTCTACATCCTAGTGGAGTCTCCGGTCCTGGCTGAGAGGAAGGTCAATTTTGGATTCAAGGCTGAATGGCTGGTCCCATAGGAAGTCCCTTCGTGCTGAGGAAAAGATGGGGAGACTCCTGCACACCGCCTGACACTCTGTGATGAGCACCTGCTGTCTGGTGTTGCCTATTAGGCAAGGGATGGGCTGCCGGTTCGATGCGAACATGAGTTTGCATCGAACATCGGCTATTCGAAAGTTCACGAACGTAAAACTTTTCAGGCCGTTTGCAAAATGTTCTAAAAAAAATAAATAAAAATAATAATTAAAAATGTTTAAAAAAAATCCTAAAAAAAAAAAAAAAAATCGACATAGACTTTTTGCTGCAGATTAAAATAATAAACAGTTTTAGATATTGAATTAAAACGGGAATATTTTTAACATTGAAAATTATGGGATAAAACATTCTTGTTGCTAAAACATCAGGCAGACGAGGCCCTCTAATCAGGCACTGTAGAGGGCAGCTCGCTGGGGCCTCCCAAGGATCCCCTTGAGGAGCATGTGGCCGCCAGATGACAGAGCTGCGACTGTGCGGGCTGGCCGGCTAGGTGCATGTGGCAGAGAGGCGGCGCAGGGAGCCACTGCACCTGCAGCCACGGCAGATTCCCCCACAACCAGGATCCAGGGAGCCCCCACTGACCACCAGACTAAGGTAAGGCAACACATTTAAAAAAAATAAAAATCCGAGGACATTTTTAAATGTCCCCGGGAACATAAAATAAAAAACTTTTTTTTTTTCTTTCCAATACTCACCCGATTCCTGGATCCACCAACAAGCGCAGCCTCCAGTCTCCCACGTTGTTAGAAGCTGCATACACACCGGCGCGCTGCGTGCAGCTTCTGAGAAGTTACACTATTAGTATAGAGGGAGCGATGCAAAATGCGCAGCCGGCTTCCTCGCTACACTAATAGCGTATCTTCTCAGAAGCTGCACACAGCGCGCCGGATAAAGCTAGCGTCCGACTGCAAAGGTGCTGCCCGGCAGTGTGAGGATTCATATGCGACTGGATACATACCCAAACTCTGGAAGACTGCGAGAGTGGTACCTATCCATAAAAGTGGTGACAGTACTTTGGTATCAACTACCGTCCGATATCGTTGCTCCCTGTAATGTCAAAAATCCTGCAAAAATGCATCTACACTCAATTACGTGATTATTATCAATATTGGATCTACTTAACCCCAGATCAATCCGGCTTTTGTCCAAATCACTCAACTACAACCGCCCTTTTAAAAGTCTGTAATGATATCCAGGCTGGGATGGAACAAGGAAACCTAACAGGAGCATCTTCCTTGATTTTGCCAAGGCCTTTGACACAGTAGACCATGGCATCTTGTTAGAAAAACTTAAAAACTCTGGCATTGGTGATCGCACGCTAACCTGGTTTCAATCATATGTATCCGACCGATCACAATATGTGTCAATTTCTGGCAGCTCCTCCCTCCCGCTCCCAGTCACTTGCGGTGTACCCCAAGGCTCAATACTAGGCCCCCTGCTATTCACAATATTCATAAATGATCTGCCCAACGTCTGCAAAGCCTCATCTGTACACATGTACGCAGAGAACACCGTAATCTATACCAGCAAAGCCTCAACTGTACACATGTACGCAGACACCACCGTTATCTATACCAGCAAACCAAATCTCCCACAGCTGAAGGCCGTGCTGCAAGAACAATTCACAGAAGTAGAAAAGTGAATCAAAGATAACAAAACTTTTTCTAAATAATGACAAAACTGTAACGATGCTCTTTGGAACAAAACCTAAACTACAGAAATTGCAAAATCCCCATCTATGTGTTGGGACAAAATCAAATGACACGCTGACCACAGTCACTTCTCTCAAATATCTAGGTATGTGATATTACCCAAATCTATCCTTTGGCCCCACATCGAAAAACTCTCATCTAAACTTTACCCCAAACTAGGTGCCCTGTACAGAAACAAATCTTGCCTGAGCCCCGCGGTAACAAAGCAGATTGTACAACAAATGCTTATGCCGGCTATTGAATACGGAGATGTAGTGTATGCAGCCGCCCCGCAAACGCACCTCCAGAAACTTACTACATTGTATAACTCATGCTGCCGCTTTGTGCTACAATGTAACTACATGACCCACCATTGTGACATGTTAAAAGAGCTAAACTGGCCATCGCTGGAATCTAGACGCACCCTTCACCTTTCCAACCTGGTGTTTAAGAGCATTTCTGGGAAGCTGCCACCCTACCTGAATAGTCTGCTTCTCCCAGCAGTTCCCTCATCCTATAACCTCCGATCCAGGACCAGCACCTTACTTGCAATACCACAATACAAAAAGACAGCGGCTTGATCCTCATTTTCCTACAGAGCACCGCATTTATGGAATAACCTCCCAGACGCCATCAAATCTTCCCCCAGTCTAAAGTCACTCAAGAGCTCCCTATTAACATACCTCAATACAGAACGCACCTGTAAACATGTAACACAGTGACTATATACAGAATGCACCTGTAAACATGTAACACAGTGACTATATACAGAATGCACCTGTAAACATGTAACACAGTGACTATATACAGAATGCGCCTGTAAACATGTAACACAGTGACTATATACAGAATGCACCTGTAAACATGTAACACAGTGACTATATACAGAATGCGCCTGTAAACATGTAACACAGTGACTATATACAGAATGCACCTGTAAACATGTAACAGTGACTATATACAGAATGCGCCTGTAAACATGTAACAGTGACTATATACAGAATGCGTGAAAATAGAGAAAAAGTAAGTATCTGGCGCCCCCTAGTGGAAAAATTGAACAATGCAACAGTTGTACAATTAATATATTGGATCAAAACGAGTCCGTACTAGGTAAATAGCAGTTCAACAGTCAGCAGCAGAAGTTCACACACAAGACGGTTTACCTCTAACCGTCAAATACTTGAACAACAGAAAAAAGTGAAGATTCTCTGCGCTTCCCTCTTTCGTGTTGAATATTTTTCAAGTGAAAGATCTTCTTATAATATTGTAAAGTCGCTTTTCACAAATGGTCTTCAACACTTAAGAAAAAGGGGATAAATGGCAACATAGTGTGATCTATTACATCATCAGTGCCCCCCAGATAATTATACAAAGGTTCAACTCACATATGGAGGTGTCATAAATCAGACACTAGATGTACTGCGCTACCGGTATTTTGAGGAGATACCGGACTCCCCTTTAACGTCTCCGTTCCCAGATGTTCCTCCAAGAAATAAAAAACAGCTGCAGGACCTTAAGTAAAGGTTAATGAAGATTTATTCCTTAAAACAATTTAAAACAAATTAAAATTCGAACGCCAAAACGCGTTTCGCGATCAAATCGCTTCCTCAGTCGGCAAAAAGTAAAAATTTTTTACTTTTTGTCGACTGAGAAAGCGATTTGATCGCGAAACGCGTTTTGGCGTTCGAATTTTAATCTGTTTTAAATTGTTTTAAGGAATAAATCTTCATTAACCTTTACTTAAGGTCCTGCAGCTGTTTTTTATTTCTTGGAGGAACATCTGGGAACGGAGACGTTAAAGGGGAGTCCGGTATCTCCTCAAAATACCGGTAGCGCAGTACATCTAGTGTCTGATTTATGACACCTCCATATGTGAGTTGAACCTTTGTATAATTATCTGGGGGGCACTGATGATGTAATAGATCACACTATGTTGCCATTTATCCCCTTTTTCTTAAGGGTTGAAGACCATTTGTGAAAAGCGACTTTACAATATTATAAGAAGATCTTTCACTTGAAAAATATTCAACACGAAAGAGGGAAGCGCAGAGAATCTCCACTTTTTTCTGTTGTTCATATATACAGAATGCGCCTGTAAATATATAACACAGTGACTATATACAGAATGCGCCTGTAAACATGTAACACAGTGACTATATACAGAATGCACCTGTAAACATGTAACATAATGACTATATACAGAATGTGCCTGTAAACATGTAACATAATGGCTATATACAGAATGCACCTGTAAACATGTAACACAGTGACTATATACAGAATGCACCTGTAAACATGTAACAATGACTATTTCCTACATATTTATTTTCTGTTAATCTGTATTTGTGTGGTTTTTTTAATATTTTGCATTTTATTACTTTGTATTTCTATAACATTTTAATGTTCTTGAACCCAGGACATACTTGAAAACGAGAGAAATCTCAATGTGTCCTTCCTGGTAAAATCCTTTATAAATAAATAAATATGCTGCATTAATTATACTGCAGAGAGGCTCTTCCCCCCAGTGTGTGGATTCATATGCTGCATTAATTATACTGCAGAGAGGCTCTTCCCAGCAGTGTGTGGATTCATATGCTGCATTAATTATACTGCAGAGAGGCGCTTCCCAGCAGTGTGTGGATTCATATGCTGCATTAATTATACTGCAGAGAGGCGCTTCCCAGCAGTGTGTGGATTCATATGCTGCATTAATTATACTGCAGAGAGGTGCTTCCCAGCAGTGTGTGGATTCATATGCTGCATTAATTATCCTGCAGAGAGGTGCTTCCCAGCAGTGTGTGGATTCATATGCTGCATTAATTATACCGCAGAGAGGCGCTTCCCAGCAGTGTGTGGATTCATATGCTGCATTAATTATACTGTAGAGAGGTGCTTCCTAGCAGTGTGTAGATTCATATGCTGCATTAATTATACTGTAGAGAGGTGCTTCCCGCAGCGTGTGGATTCATGTGCTACATTAATTATACCGCAGAGAGGCGCTTCCCAGCAGTGTGTGGATTCATATGCTGCATTAATTATACTGTAGAGAGGAGCTTCCAAGCAGTGTGTGGATTCATATGCTGCATTAATTATACTGTAGAGAGGTGCTTCCCAGCAGTGTGTGGATTCATATGCTGCATTAATTATACTGCAGAGAGGCGCTTCCCAGCAGTGTGTGGATTCATATGCTGCATTAATTATACTGCAGAGAGGCGCTTCCCAGCAGTGTGAGGATTCATATGCTGCATTAATTATACTGCAGAGAGGCGCTTCCCAGCAGTGTGAGGATTCATATGCTGCATTAATTATACTGCAGAGAGGCGCTTCCCAGCAGTGTGTGGATTCATATGCTGCATTAATTATACTGCAGAGAGGCGCTTCCCAGCAGTGTGTGGATTCATATGCTGCATTAATTATACTGCAGAGAGGCGCTTCCCAGCAGTGTGTGGATTCATATGCTGCATTAATTATACTGCAGAGAGGCGCTTCCCAGCAGTGTGTGGATTCATATGCTGCATTAATTATACTGCAGAGAGGCGCTTCCCAGCAGTGTGTGGATTCATATACTGCATTAATTATACTGCAGAGAGGCGCTTCCCAGCAGTGTGTGGATTCATATACTGCATTAATTATACTGCAGAGAGGCTCTTCCCAGCAGTGTGTGGATTCATATACTGCATTAATTATACCGCAGAGAGGCGCTTCCCAGCAGTGTGTGGATTCATATACTGCATTAATTATACTGCAGAGAGGCTCTTCCCAGCAGTGTGTGGATTCATATGCTGCATTAATTATACTGCAGAGAGGTGCTTCCCAGCAGTGTGTGGATTCATATGCTGCATTAATTATCCTGCAGAGAGGTGCTTCCCAGCAGTGTGTGGATTCATATGCTGCATTAATTATACTGCAGAGAGGTGCTTCCCAGCAGTGTGTGGATTCATATGCTGCATTAATTATACTGCAGAGAGGTGCTTCCCAGCAGTGTGTGGATTCATATGCTGCATTAATTATACTGTAGAGAGGTGCTTCCTAGCAGTGTGTGGATTCATATGCTGCATTAATTATACTGTAGAGAGGTGCTTCCTAGCAGTGTGTGGATTCATATGCTGCATTAATTATACTGCAGAGAGGCGCTTCCCAGCAGTGTGTGGATTCATATGCTGCATTAATTATACTGCAGAGAGGCGGCTTCCCAGCAGTGTGTGGATTCATATGCTGCATTAATTATACCGCAGAGAGGCGTTTCCCAGCAGTGTGTAGATTCATATGCTGCATTAATTATACTTCAGAGAGGTGCTTCCCAGCAGTGTGTGGATTCATATGCTGCATTAATTATACTGCAGAGAGGCGCTTCCCAGCAGTGTGTGGATTCATATGCTGCATTAATTATACCCCAGAGAGGCGTTTCCCAGCAGTGTGTGGAATCATATGCTGCATTAATTATACCGCAGAGAGGTGCTTCCCAACAGTGTGTGGATTCAATGCTGCATTAATTATACCGCAGAGAGGTGCTTCCCAGCAGTGTGTGGATTCATATGCTGCATTACTTATACCGTAGAGAGGCGTTTCCCAGCAGTGTGTAGATTCATATGCTGCATTAATTATACTGTAGAGTAGGGATGAGCTGTTCGGTTCGGAGTTCGACCCGAACTCAGCCTGTTTGATTAGATCGCGAACACCGAACATTTCCGGGTGTTCGCCCGCAATGGACCACAATGCATTTTCCCACTGGCCTGAAGCTCGTAATTGGCTACAGCCTTGCACCTGACCACAGGTCTGGTGCAAGACAGGTTCAACACTATGCCAATCACCGCTCAGAGTCCTGATTGGGCAAATTTTGCCCAATCTTGGGCTCAGAGCCAAGTCCCGCAGCACACTATATAACGTTTCCAAGCGCCGATTCTGCATGCATTTCAGAGGAGATTTCAAAGGAGATAGTTGTGTGTTGTTACTGCCGGTCTGCCACGCTACTGGGGGGCCCCTTTCTACCAAATATCAGGGAATTTAGATGATGTGTGTCTTGTCACTGTGCCAGCAAGTTTTTTTGGGGTTTACGACTTTCTTTAAAACATTTGTGAATAGAGGTGATCTGTGTCTCGTCACTGGCTGCCAGCTATCAGTGTGTTTCACTGAGTTATACCAGAGTTCTTTAAATCTTTATACCAGAGTTGAATCGGAGTTCTGTATATATTAATCTATATATCACTCACCATGTCTGAAAGAACAAAAAGGACAGGCAGACGCTCCCAGACACAGATAAGAGGGCAAGCAGCCCCTGTGTCGGGAGGCTGTGCCTCTGGTCGTGGTGGACGTGGTGCATCCTCTGCAGAGGCACGCTTGTCCTTTCTAACTGGTGCTGGCAGTCTTAAGCAGCAGCAACATACAGAGGACTTGGTGGATTGGCTAACCAGGCCATCCTCTTCCTCCGAGTCCTCTGCCAGCCAGGCTTCTAGTGCTTTACAGTCCACCTCTGCTGCCAAAGCATCTAATGCAGCCTCCATGTCCACAGCTACTCCTGCCGTAGCCTCGCTATCACACACGGAGGAGTCAGCTGAATTGTTTGACTACAATGAGAGTGACATGTTGCTTGAAGATGTGCAGCAAGTACAGTGCTCTGATTCAATCTCTGAGGTTGAGCAAGGGAGTATAATCAACCTAGAGGAAGGGGGTGCCAGTGATGACACACAAATAACTGGCACTTATGTTGCCCCAGCAGCTGCAGCATACTGCCAAGTTGGCTCCAGTGACGAGGAGATAGGGGGTGAACATGACAATGATGATGAGGTCACTGACTCCACCTGGGTGCCAGATCAAACAGAGGATTTAAGTGAGGAAGAGGGGGAGGAGGAGGCACAGCAAACACGAGGCACAACATCCTCTGTGACCAACCGTAGCACTAGCCAATCCAAGGCATCACATGTCAGAGCTGCTCCGGTGCAGAGCGCTGTTGTCTCAAAGAACACATGCAGGAACTCTGGGAGTTCTTTAAGAAATGTGCAGTAGAGCGCAGCGTTGCTATTTGTAATTTATGTCAGATGAGGCTTAAGCGTGGGAAAGATACCAGACACTTGGGTACCACGTGCTTGAGGCGACATATGAACAAGTGCCACACATCCAGTTGGCACAAAACTTTGCGTAGGTTGTCCTCCTCCTCCTCCTCCTCATCTGTCTCTACCCCCACTGTATGTCCTGCCATGTCATTGCCTACAACCTCCACCGACAGGGATGATGCTACAGTAATGGATGTACCAGGTCCTTCCTCACAATGTGACATCATCCCAGTAGCTGAAGATTTACGCAGTCAGATTACGTTGCCGCAGCTGCTGCAGCGAAAGAAAAAATATAGTCCCAACCATCCCCAAGCACAGCGTCTAAATGCCAGTTTAGCAAAATTACTCACATTGCAGCTGCTGCCTTTCCAGCTGGTGGACTCTGTTCCCTGAATTTGCTGAATGTGCTGTACCACAGTGGCAGGTTCCAAAACGCCATTACTTTTCACGCAAGGCCATTCCAGCACTATACCAGCACGTGGAAGACAATGTTATCCAGTCATTGGGAAAGGCAGTCAGCAGCAAGGTGCATGTGACTTTAGACACGTGGTCCAGCAAGCATGGACAGGGTCGTTACATTTCCTTCACGGCACACTGGGTAACTCTGATTGCAGCTGGGATGGATCCAAGATGGGGCTCTGTGCTGGAGCTTGTTCATCCACCACGCCTCCAGAAAGCTGCTTGTATGAGGTCTGTCTGCTCCACCACCACCACCTCTTCCTCCTCCTCCTTCTCTGTCTCTGGCGAAGTGGCAGTTAAACCGACGCCTGACAGGGTCTACGCAATGGCTCAAGCAAAAAGATGCCATACTGTGCTTGAGCTGGTTTGTTTAGGGGACAGGAGCCACACCGGGTTAGAAATTTTGTCAGCTCTGCAGGGGCAGGTGCAGAGATGGTTAACACCACGCCAGCTTGAGCTGGGAATGATCGTCTGCGATAATGGCAGCAACCTTCTCTCTGCCCTACGCAAGGGTAAATTCACGCATGTACCATGCCTAGCACACGTCCTAAATCTGGTGGTACAGCGTTTCCTAACCAAGTATCCAGGGCTGCCAGAGCTTTTCATCCAGGCCAGAAAAGTCTGCAGCCACTTCAGACGGTCATTCCCAGCAAGCGTTCGCCTGGCAGAAATTCAAAGAGAATTCCACCTTCCCACAAACAGTCTGATCTGTGACATGCCCACCAGGTGGAACTCGACATTAGCAATGCTGCAGCATCTGCACAAGCATCAGAGGGCCATCATCGAGTACCTGTGTGAGTGTGGCACAAGGACAGGTTCAGGTCAACTTGGTTCCCCGACCCCGTAGTGGCTGATGATCAAGGATGCATGCACTATACTGTCACCATTTGAGGAGGCAACGAGGATGGTGAGCAGGGACAGTGCATGCATCAGTGACAATTCCTTTAGCGTTCCTGCTGGAGCACACTGCGGGGAATTATAGATGTGGCTCTAGAGGCAGAGCAGCGGGAGGAAGAGGAGGCCTTCCGTTGCTCTCAAGGCCCCAGTCTTTCTGCAGACAGCATTCCAGCGAGTCCTACTCAGATCAGACAGGAGGAGGATGAGGAGGAGGAGGAATATTTAAATAGTGGGGGCATTGAAGGTGGGGATTCCTCAAGGGAGGGTTTTGTGTGCCCAGAAACAGAAGGGCTAGTGCGTGGCTGGGAGGAGGAAGTGCACGATACGGTCATCCTCATTGACCAGGAAGACTCGAAAGCTAATGCCACCTCCAACCTACGCTGCATGGGCTCCCTAATGATGCAAAGCCTGCTAAAGGACCCCAGGATACGTGCTATCAAGGAGAGGGATCATTACTGGTTGGCAACCCTTCTTGATCCATGATACAAGGGTAAAGTTGCAGAGCTCATCCTGCCCGCCCAGAGGGAGCACAGGATGAAAAAACTTGAGGACGCTCTGAAGCGACACTTGTGTAACACCTTTCCAGGCACTGGTAGATTACCAAGTGCTGACACACGTGCTTCTGAGGCTGCGGGTGATCAGAGGAATAGTGGAGAAGGCCAGGGCCGCTTGACTGATGCTTTTTTAAATTTTTTTAGTCCTCAACGCCCAGGGACGTCAAATGTAGGCACCCATTGCCAGCGTCTTCACCATATGGTGCAGGACTACCTAGGGGCAAGGGCAGACCTGGATACCTTTCCAGCAGATGATCCACTGGCTTACTGGGTGTTGAGATTGGATCACTGGCCAGAACTTAGCCAATATGCTATGCAGCTACTAGGTTGCCCTTCATCTAGCGTGCTTTCCGAAAGGACGTTCAGTGCCGCTGGAGGTTTTGTCACAGACAAAAAAGAGTGCGTCTGTCCACCGACTCTGTAGACCGGCTGACATTTATAAAAATGAATCAGTCCTGGATCAGCAGCTATCAATCCCCTGATGCTGAAGTAATAGAATAGATAGGGGATGTCCTCTTCTGCATTCAGAAAACCTCCAGCACTGAACTCTTCCACAATACCACAAAAGGGTTACGGTGTGAAGGCACTTGCTGCCATGAAAGGCACAATATTTGGCTGCACTGACGCCTGTGCCAGATTTATATCATTTTAATTTTTTGAACCGCAGGGTCCAACCCTACACTCTTCCACAATACCACAGAGGGGTTACTGTATGATGATACTTGCTGGCCTGGCACAATATCTGGGTGCACTGACGCCCATTAACAGATAAAAAAACTTTTCAATATAGGACCACATGGTCCACCCCTGCATTCTTCCACAATACTACAGAGGGGTCACTGTATGATGATACTTGCTGGCCTGGCAGTCTTGCACCAAAGGCAGAATATCTGGGTACACTGACGCCTTGACCAGAATCATATCTTTTCAATATAGGACCACATGGTCCACCCCTGCATTCTTCCACAATACCACAGAGGGGTTACTGTATGATAGTACGTGCAGGCCTGGCACCAAAAGCACAATATTTGGGTGCACTGCCACTGACGCCTGTATCAGATTCATATCCTCAGAGGGGTTACGGTGTGACGGCACTGTTGGGGACGCTGAAGGACCAATTTTAAAGCACCTATTGTTACTTTCATCCAAAGCCTGCATAAGTGTCACAAAAATTTAGCCAAAAAAAAATCAGTAAACTTTTTCTGCGTGTACGAAAATGTCTCCTCTTTTCATACAGGCTGCCGCCCCAAGCAGTTGTTTATGGATAGATTAAAGGAAAACCATTTACAGTCATTTGAAACGTCATTTTTTTGTTTCTAAGTGTTTCTATACATCCTAGAAATCCGCCACTTCACGGGCAGGTTATGGGGACCTCCTAGGCACGATATTTTAAGGAATTTTTCGTTTTTATTTTTAACCCTTATTTCATGGAAAACTCACTGTCCCTTTAAAAACGTTTTTTTTTTAAACTTTTTGTCCTCGTTTCCTGTCCCCCAGGGCACTACCCGGACCCCCATACACCTTTAATGGCAAATATCTTGCATATATGCCCTCTTGGAGGGCACTCTAAAATCCGAATTTTCAGGCCCATTGACTTGCATTGGGTTCGAGTTCGGGTTCGGACCCGAACATATGGGAAGTTCGTGCTCGAACCGAACTCGGGGGTGTTCGGCTCATCCCTACTGTAGAGGTGCTTCCCAGCAGTGTGTGGATTCATATGCTGCATTATTATACTGTAGAGGTGCTTCCCGGCAGTGTGAGGATTCATATGCTGCATTATTATACTGCAGAGAGGCGCTTCCCAGCAGTGTGTGGATTCATATGCTGCATTAATTATACCGCAGAGAGGTGCTTCCCAGCAGTGTGTGGATTCATATGTTGCATTAATTATACCGCAGAGAGGTGCTTCCCAGCAGTGTGTGGATTCATATACTGCATTAATTATACAGCAGAGAGGTGCTTCCCAGCAGTGTGTGGATTCATATACTGCATTAATTATACTGCAGAGAGGCGCTTCCCAGCAGTGTGTGGATTCATATGCTGCATTAATTATACTGCAGAGAGGCGCTTCCCCGCAGTGTGTGGATTCATATGCTGCATTAATTATACTGCAGAGAGGCGCTTCCCAGCAGTGTGTGGATTCATATGCTGCATTAATTATACTGCAGAGAGGCGCTTCCCAGCAGTGTGTGGATTCATATGCTGCATTAATTATACTGCAGAGAGGTGCTTCCCAGCAGTGTGCGGATTCATATGCTGCATTAATTATACTGCAGAGAGCGCTTCCAGCAGTGTGTGGATTCATATGCTGCATTAATTATACTGCAGAGAGGCGCTTCCCAGCAGTGTGCGGATTCATATGCTGCATTAATTATACTGCAGAGAGGCGCTTCCCAGCAGTGTGTGGATTCATATACTGCATTAATTATACCGCAGAGAGGCGCTTCCCAGCAGTGTGTGGATTCATATGCTGCATTAATTACACCGTAGAGAGGCGCTTCCCAGCAATGTGTGGATTCATATGCTGCATTAATTATACCGCAGAGAGGCGCTTCCCAGCAGTGTGTGGATTCATATGCTGCATTAATTATACTGCAGAGAGGCGCTTCCCAGCAATGTGTGGATTCATATGCTGCATTAATTATACTGCAGAGAGGCGCTTCCCAGCAGTGTGTGGATTCATATGCTGCATTAATTATACTACACAGAGAGGTGCTTCCCAGCAGTGTGTGGATTCATATGCTGCATTAATTATACTGCAGAGAGGCGCTTCCCGCAGTGTGTGGATTCATATGCTGCATTAATTATACTGCAGAGAGGCGCTTCCCAGCAGTGTGTGGATTCATATGCTGCATTAATTATACTGCAGAGAGGCGCTTCCCAAGCAGTGTGTGGATTCATATGCTGCATTAATTATACCGCAGAGAGGTGCTTCCCAGCAGTGTGTGGATTCATATGCTGCATTAATTATACTGCAGAGAGGCGCTTCCCAGCAGTGTGTGGATTCATATGCTGCATTAATTATACTGCAGAGAGGCGCTTCCCAGCAGTGTGTGGATTCATATGCTGCATTAATTATACTACAGAGAGGTGCTTCCCAGCAGTGTGTGTGGATTCATATGCTGCATTAATTATACTCTGCGAGAGGCGCTTCCCAGCAGTGTGTGATTCATATGCTGCATTAATTATACTGCAGAGGTGCTTCCCAGCAGTGGTGTGGATTCATATGCTGCATTAATTATACTGCAGAGAGGCGCTTCCCCAGCGTGTGTGATGCGATTCTTAGCTGCATTAATATGTACTGCAGAGGCGCTTCCCAGCAGTGTGTGGATTCATATGCTGCATTATTATACCCCGCAGAGAGGCGCTTCCCAGCAGTGTGTGTGATTCATATGCTGCATTAATTATACTGTAGAGAGGAGGCGCTTCCAGTAGTGTGTGGATTCATATGCTGCATTAATTATACTGCAGAAGGCGCTTCCCAGCAATGTGTGGATTCATATGCTGCATTAATTATACTGCAGAGAGGCGCTTCCCAGCAGTGTGTGGATTCATATGCTGCATTAATTATACCGCAGAGAGGCGCTTCCCAGCAGTGTGTGGATTCATATGCTGCATTAATTATACTGCAGAGAGGCCCTTCCCAGCAGTGTGTGGATTCATATGCTGCATTAATTATACAGGGAGGTGCTTCCCAGCAGTGTGTGGATTCATATGCTGCATTAATTATACTGCAGAGAGGCGCTTCCCAGCAGTGTGTGGATTCATATGCTGCATTAATTATACTGCAGAGAGGCGCTTCCCGCAGTGTGTGGATTCATATGCTGCATTAATTATACTGCAGAGAGGCGCTTCCCGCAGTGTGTGGATTCATATGCTGCATTAATTATACGGCAGAGAGGCGCTTCCCAGCAGTGTGTGGATTCATATGCTGCATTAATTATACTGCAGAGAGGCGCTTCCCGCAGTGTGTGGATTCATATGCTACATTAATTATACTGCAGAGAGGCGCTTCCCAGCAGTGTGTGGATTCATATGTTGCATTAATTATACTGCAGAGAGGCGCTTCCCAGCAGTGTGTGGATTCATATGCTGCATTAATTATACTGCAGAGAGGCGCTTCCCAGCAGTGTGTGGATTCATATGCTGCATTAATTCTACTGCAGAGAGGTGCTTCCCAGCAGTGTGTGGATTCATATGCTGCATTAATATATACTGCAGAGAGGCGCTCCCAGCAGTGTGTGGATTCATATGCTGCATTAATTACACTGCAGAGAGGCGCTTCCCAGCAGTGTGTGGATTCATATGCTGCATTAATTATACTGCAGAGAGGCGCTTCCCAGCAGTGTGTGGATTCATATGCTGCATTAATTATACTGCAGAGAGGCGCTTCCCAGCAATGTGTGGATTCATATGCTGCATTAATTATACTGCAGAGAGGCGCTTCCCAGCAGTGTGTGGATTCATATGCTGCATTAATTATACTACAGAGAGGTGCTTCCCAGCAGTGTGTGGATTCATATGCTGCATTAATTATACTGCAGAGAGGCGCTTCCCGCAGTGTGTGGATTCATATGCTGCATTAATTATACTGCAGAGAGGCGCTTCCCAGCAGTGTGTGGATTCATATGCTGCATTAATTATACTGCAGAGAGGCGCTTCCCAGCAGTGTGTGGATTCATATGCTGCATTAATTATACCGCAGAGAGGTGCTTCCCAGCAGTGTGTGGATTCATATGCTGCATTAATTATACTGCAGAGAGGCGCTTCCCAGCAGTGTGTGGATTCATATGCTGCATTAATTATACTGCAGAGAGGCGCTTCCCAGCAGTGTGTGGATTCATATGCTGCATTAATTATACTACAGAGAGGTGCTTCCAGCAGTGTGTGGATTCATATGCTGCATTAATTATACTGCAGAGAGGCGCTTCCCAGCAGTGTGGTGGATTCATATGCTGCATTAATTATACTGCAGAGAGGTGCTTCCCAGCAGTGTGTGGATTCATATGCTGCATTAATTATACTGCAGAGAGGCGCTTCCCAGCAGTGTGTGGATTCATATGCTGCATTAATTATACTGCAGAGAGGCGCTTCCCAGCAGTGTGTGGATTCATATGCTGCATAATTATACCGCAGAGAGGCGCTTCCCAGCAGTGTGTGGATTCATATGCTGCATTAATTATACTGTAGAGAGGCGCTTCCCAGTAGTGTGTGGATTCATATGCTGCATTATTATACTGCAGAGAGGCGCTTCCCAGCAATGTGTGGATTCATATGCTGCATTAATTATACTGCAGAGAGGCGCTTCCCAGCAGTGTGTGGATTCATATGCTGCATTAATTATACCGCAGAGAGGCGCTTCCCAGCAGTGTGTGGATTCATATGCTGCATTAATTATACTGCAGAGAGGCCCTTCCCAGCAGTGTGTGGATTCATATGCTGCATTAATTATACTACAGGGAGGTGCTTCCCAGCAGTGTGTGGATTCATATGCTGCATTAATTATACTGCAGAGAGGCGCTTCCCAGCAGTGTGTGTTCATATGCTGCATTAATTATACTGCAGAGAGGCGCTTCCCGCAGTGTGGTGGATTCATATGCTGCATTAATTATACTGCAGAGAGGCGCTTCCCGCAGTGTGTGGATTCATATGCTGCATTAATTATACGGCAGAGAGGCGCTTCCCAGCAGTGTGTGGATTCATATGCTGCATTAATTATACTGCAGAGAGGCGCTTCCCGCAGTGTGTGGATTCATATGCTACATTAATTATACTGCAGAGAGGCGCTTCCCAGCAGTGTGTGGATTCATATGTTGCATTAATTATACTGCAGAGAGGCGCTTCCCAGCAGTGTGTGGATTCATATGCTGCATTAATTATACTGCAGAGAGGCGCTTCCCAGCAGTGTGTGGATTCATATGCTGCATTAATTCTACTGCAGAGAGGTGCTTCCAGCAGTGTGTGGATTCATATGCTGCATTAATTATACTGCAGAGAGGCGCTTCCCAGCAGTGTGTGGATTCATATGCTGCATTAATTACACTGCAGAGAGGCGCTTCCCAGCAGTGTGTGGATTCATATGCTGCATTAATTATACTGCAGAGAGGCGCTTCCCAGCAGTGTGTGGATTCATATGCTGCATTAATTATACTGCAGAGAGGCGCTTCCCGCAGTGTGTGGATTCATATGCTGCATTAATTATACTGCAGAGAGGCGCTTCCGCAGTGTGTGGATTCATATGCTGCATTAATTATACGGCAGAGAGGCGCTTCCCAGCAGTGTGTGTGGATTCATATGCTGCATTAATTATACTGCAGAGAGGCGCTTCCCGCAGTGTGTGGATTCATATGCTACATTAATTATACTGCAGAGAGGCGCTTCCCAGCAGTGTGTGGATTCATATGTTGCATTAATTATACTGCAGAGAGGCGCTTCCCAGCAGTGTGTGGATTCATATGCTGCATTAATTATACTGCAGAGAGGCGCTTCCCAGCAGTGTGTGGATTCATATGCTGCATTAATTCTACTGCAGAGAGGTGCTTCCCAGCAGTGTGTGGATTCATATGCTGCATTAATTATACTGCAGAGAGGCGCTTCCCAGCAGTGTGTGGATTCATATGCTGCATTAATTACACTGCAGAGAGGCGCTTCCCAGCAGTGTGTGATTCATATGCTGCATTAATTATACCGCAGAGAGGCACTTCCCAGCAGTGTGTGGACTCATATGCTGCATTAATTATACTGCAGAGAGGCGCTTCCCAGCAGTGTGTGGATTCATATGCTGCATTAATTATACCGCAGAGAGGCGCTTCCCAGCAGTGTGTGGATTCATATGCTGCATTAATTATACTGCAGAGAGGCGCTTCCCAGCAGTGTGTGGATTCATATGCTGCATTAATTATACCGCAGAGAGGTGCTTCCCAGCAGTGTGTGGATTCATATGCTGCATTAATTATACTGCAGAGAGGTGCTTCCCAGCAGTGTGTGGATTCATATGCTGCATTAATTATACTGCAGAGAGGAGCTTCCCAGCAGTGTGTGGATTCATATGCTGCATTAATTATACCGCAGAGAGGTGCTTCCCAGCAGTGTGAGGACTCATATGCTGCATTAATTATTCTTCTTACAAATCTGGTTACTTAACCCGTTTGCGTGTGGATTGTAATATTGTGACATCCGGGTGGTGATCAGGTGGGCCCCGGACGCATGGTGCCGCCAGCTGGCCGAATGCCAGGAGCTCCGACGGCACCCGGCGCAGCTGTGAGTGCTCAGGGGGCAGGGCGTGATGCTGCGGAGCCGCCGGGATCTTTAAATCAGGAGCGTGCGCTTACACCTTGCCTTGCCGTGGAGTTTCATTCCCGCATCGCTAGTTTACCGAATCAGTTTGTATACTCGTTGCTGACCCTGCTTGTTCTGAGGACCCGATCTGTTGCCGGCTTTGCCTGCCATTTGACCATTCTCTCTGTGTACTCCCTGCCTGTTCTGTTTGCTTTCTGTTGCTACTGGTGTGTGCGGATTCTCACCATATACAGTAGCGCAGTACAAGTGCCTAAACATTAATTACCCAGTTTTGTTATAACAACTACTCTCGCTCTGCGCCCCTGTCTGGTATATTCCGTTGCTTCTTACTGCTGGTGCGCTTCCATCCTGTCATATACTATAGCACAGTACAAACATATATTGATCTCAGTCTGTGGTGTATATTGTTGGTGCTGTCTCCCCGGCCTGTGTGGCTGCTAGAGGTTAGGTTTAGTGGTCCCGAGTCCCGACCAGCCTAAGGATCGGAGGGTTTGAGGTCTGTTACCAGGTCTGTCCTGGGGAATCGTTACAAATATGCGGTGAACGCCGCAGCAAACGTTAATGCTCATTTTTAAATGTTTCTATACATCCTAGAAATCCGCCACTTCACGGGCAGGTTATGGGGACCTCCTAGGCACGATATTTGAAGGAATTTTTTGTTTTTATTTTTAACCCTTATTTCATGGAAAACTCACTCTTCCTTTAAAAACGTTTTTTTTTTACTTTTTGTCCTGGTTTCCTGTCCCCCAGGGCACTACCCGGACCCCCATACACCTTTTATGGCAAATATCTAGCATATATGCCCTCTTGGAGGGAAACTCTAAAAACCGAACTTTAAGCCCCATTGACTTGTATTGAGTTCGAATTTGAACTTTTTCAAATGTTCGAGTTCGAACCGAACATGGGGGTGTTCGACTCCTCACTAATGCCTAAGGGGCCCCTGGAGGAACCAGCTCCTTACTAGATCCATGTAAATGTGATGGGAACCATACACGCCTGAAAACGGTTTAGGCATTTTCCATGGAAACTGCACGTTTTGTCTCCAGGTGCAAACGTTCAAGCCCAGTCCCCCAGTCTTGTGTATGGAAAATGAGCCAAGCATCATGCATGGTGTGCAATGCATTTCCTTACGAGGCCAAACACAGGAGGGTTTATCAAACTTGTGAAGATTTTAAAACCTTGAGTTAATGGCCATATTTATTAAAGAGTCACGTCAGATAGTGGTGGTTCATGATCAATGTCTACAAATCTGCCAAAACCTTGCTCCCCGAGTGTGGCCGGAAGGATGGTACTGGTACGCCATCATGCTACTCTTGGGCCTCCAAGGCGGGCCAGTCTATCGTTGTTCTAGATATACTACTGGGACCCAGCTCAGAGGGTCTTCACAGATGTCAGAAAACCGGGTAAACAGCCGTATCAGTAAGGGATACATCTCACTCTGCTCTTTAAGCAGATGTTTGACACATCACTCCAGGAAGATGGAAACAAGGATCCACCATATATCTGCCGTGCACACCTTCGGTCTGGTGGTCAGCATTACCTGGCGTGGTTTATATGTATGTGTAATTGAAAACGCTTACAGAACCAGAGTGCTCACCAGCAATGGAGGAAAAAAAACGCCGGAGTCAAAGGGATCTTTCCCACATATCTTGACGATTTCTCCAAGAGGCCGGAAGCCCTCATCGCAGCCTCGCTTCACCAACATGGACATGTTAAAATACTGAGCCTCATACCACTCTTCCATCTCCTCCCGGCAGAATGGACCTAAAGAACAACACAAAAACCACCCCTGAGTGATGGAAAGCCACAAACCCAACATAAAGGGAAGGCAAGTTACAAGAGGACATCAGGGTGGAAGAACGAGGAAGTGGAAATGTGCAAGAAGAGTTGATATCCCAACTGTGGAATATAGAAGTACTGACTGTCACAGACGTGCGACGCGGCGAAGGAAGCACAGGGTTAAAAAAATCTGTCTACACTAGACCCAAAATAATGACTACGTGGCCCACAATCCCCCGTACGCGCTTGCCTGTCACGTCAACACCTTCACTCCATAAGGGCACGCAACGTGATGAAGTGGACACAGGAGTACAACTCACTATCAGTCTGCACTCGACCCTGAATACTGACTACGTTGCACACAAACCCCCGCACCCACTTCCCTTGTAATTTATCAATGCTACCACAACATACCAATGACGTTTTATCCAGGATGCCTAATGCCTGAACCAGAGCTGGCCTGATACTCTGACTATGCACCCCAAAATAGAAAACAGTCCAAACGACTGACTTCACCCCAACTCACTGTTTAGTAGATTGACTCAAGCATAAACAAAGGCATATCTCTATGATAATCCAGTCCGTCAGTTAGCGGGGTTCGAATATCAGGCAGAAGCAGATCTTAAAAAGTTTTGTATTTTAATATGACGAAAAAATGTCACAGGCATATGGAACAAGATATAACAATTAATAGTTGCACACACAAGCAGAGAAATAAAAAGGGTTAAAACACAGAACCTACTCACATGTCAGGAAGCTAAAAGGACATCTGTGACCCCCTGGGACTGGAGATTGAAAAACCAGCAAATTCCCACTTTTGCGTGACCCCAGAAAGAATAAGCCAAGTCACATGGCTCATTTCAGAATATATGCAATCTCCCTGTTCCTCCAAGGTACAGCCCATAGATGGTACAGCGCGTCCCAGAATCCCCCTTCCTGTTACTTCGTGGGCATGCTCAGTTCACTTCTTTAATTTAATTCACAGATATAATAATTATCCAAAGATCGTCTCTAGCTATCAAAGGGCATATTTGTTTCTTTTGAAATGCACTTTTGGCCACAGCGGTGCCTCTCCGACTGGCTTTTCCCCTCGATATGAGCTAGTGCACCCCCCCTGCTGAGCATAACAAAGGGGCAATTTCCTCCATTCACACCTTCCATGGCTTCACAGGACTTTACTGGAGACAAGACAGAAAGGCTATTCACATTCTTATTACTTCCTGGAACACGTCAGAAAATCAAGCTTGCCTAGGCAGCAGCGTTGTATTTTCAATTTATATACACAAAATATTACCAGTCCTTTAAGGCGAATTATATATATATATATATACATACACGATTATATATATGTATAATCGTGACACTGACCTTGGATCTTTCCTTCTGTGTCCACATAAAACCAATGCAAGGCCGCCTTGTGTGTCAGCGGGAGAGCAGCAGCATGATGACCGTTATTGCAGGTGAAGGTGTTTCCTTCCATTGAAATCTCCTGCACACAGGCCAAGATCTTCGCTGCTTCCTGTGAGGAGGGAGAAGAGAGAGTCTCACTTTTCCAGACTGGCTGTTTTGAGTCCATCACATTCCATGAAAGGTCTGTTGGTCACACCTGCTGGAGATACGTCATGCAATCCATCTCCTCGGGATCTCCCTCTGAGAATTCCGGAGTGGCAACTGGAGGGGACGAGGAAGTTGATGGTGAAACAGAGGAATTTTGAGAATAAGGTGAGGTGTGTCCGGTGTCACCTGGAGACAGAAGAGCCAGACTCTTAGACCTTATCACGTCTTGCACTTCATGTTGGTTCATGACAAAACCAAGGTGGCGCTGCCGGAGCTAGTGAGAAACCCATGGAGTACCTTCCTCTCCGGATCCCTGTGATAGCGGTTCCAGCGCACTTCCTGTCTTGTCTTTGTGAGAGATTTCATGGCGCCTCTCTCCCATCGTATCTGAGCAAAAGTCCGGTTTCCAAAGTGGAACCGCAGGCCCAGATGAAACGGGACTTGGATCTTCAATGTTGGAAGCATGAGCAGAATCGTAACCTGCAGAGGGCACATAAGGTCAACGCTACGATTACAATTACTACCCGGATTAAAAGAATATCAAGGTGCTCCAACACAGACATCACCCCCTAATCCCCCCCCACACAACAAATGCCAATGCAGCCCGGTCACTGGGCAAACTGGACAACTGCCTGATGGTCCAAAGGCCACGAGTCGTGGACTGACAGGAGAAAGGGGCAGCCAAATGAAACGCACAAGGTCAGTATTATGACTGTGTGGACCAGGATGAGATATCCATCCCCACTGGTCTCTACAACCTGACCTAATATGACCAGGGGGCCATATGTCCAGCCAGGACATGTGGAGGAGGAATGTATAAGCTCATGGCTTTATTAACTCCCTAAAAACCGTCACATTAGACCTAGTCCACCAAAACCAATACTGATGCCACAACAAAGGCAGAGAAGGGGTGTCTCCAGTGACCCCTTAAGTATAAACAAAGTTACCAACCCAATGCAAGTCATGCTATAAAAACACATACAGGGTTATTCAGAGAGAGGTGAAATCCAGGAGAATGACTGGAGAATGGAAAATTCTAGGTCAAAATAGCCGATTTGGAAAGAGAGATGAAAGGGAGAATGTTTCTGGTTTGGCTATTTTGACCTAGAATTTTCCATTCTCCAGTCATTCTCCTGCTTTTCACCGCTCTCTGAATAACCCTGATAGAAAACTCACACCCGAACCCCACAGGAGTCAATGCATAACACAACAACAACAGCGCTTAATGTACAAACAACAACTCTCTTAACCTCTTCACTGCTGAGGTTATTGACCACATTCTAAAGGAGGAAAAAAAAAAAACCACTATTCGAAGTAATGTTTTATAGCAGAACCCAGACAGATTATACGTTGTTTTGTTCAGCGACCTCCGGAGATTCAAGAAATCTCAGTATTGTGTGTGCGTCGTGTTCTAAAGCTATGGGGGAAAAAAAGAAAGTGAAATCCGAATGGAAATGCACAATCCTTTACAGCGCCTAGATTTATTTTGCACATTATCCAGACCTTTGTGCTTCTCTATTCTGTGGCTTACCAAAAAATAATAATTAACCAGCACATCCCAGAAAATGGAAATTATTTTGCCATCTTAACCTAAATCGCAAAAGCTGCATTTCTCCCTTTATTTGGCGCAAAGCGTTTCATAAACAGTATTAAACTCTGCACAACAACCCGAAACGAATAAGGGGTTAATTAGCTTTAATCATAAAACGTAATTATTTGGTTGGGGGATTTTATGTATAAATGTATTTATCAGCGTAGCGTTCGGTTGTTTCCTCTGAATATATATATATATATTTACCATAGGTCTATGTGTCGTGTGAATAGGAATATCCCAGTGATTGGACGGGGTCTCCCTATATAGAGGTAGGAGCCGTAACGTGCACCTTGTACCACCTCAATATGACCAGGCATTTTCTTGCAGATTTTGAAAGTGGGCGTGTCTGTATTTAACCCTTTCACGCCTGTGTGCTGAGCTAATTTTTACCGGTTTCGCTCATCATGTTTAAACGTGATTTGAAGTCACGTTTCATTATATGACCCAAACATATTATATATCCTTTTTTTTCCCGGCAGACTCGGCAGATTCATAATATATCATTATTATATGTATATGTCATGTCCTGCCTGAATATTAGAACAAAAAAGAAATGAAGTTAGAATTTTCAATCATCTCCATTGTGTAAAGTGGTTTTATCCGCATTTTATCCTCCGAGCCTTTGTGGTTAGATTTTCTATGGGGTGCGATTGTTAAAAAAATTTGAACTGACACATTAGGTTTCTTTTTCTGTGAAATTACGTGATTTTAGCTAAAACAAAAAGCAAACAACAAAAAAATTTCATTAATGTGAACAATGATGCTGCATTAATAAAAATAAAATAAGTTTTTTTTAGTTATTTTTAACCCTTTACTTTTAACATGGTCATGTTTGGTATCATTGGAAAGGCCATGCTCTGGGCCTAGCTAACCTCTAGCTGCCACAGATTGGGAGATACGGGGGTCATTGGATCCCCCATATTTCCACCATAGGTGGCAGCTAGAGGTTAACTCCCGAACTGACGTCATCGCGTCCATGCGCGATGATGCCAGTAGGCGGGGGGAGATCCCGGAGGCTTGGCTGACATCCAAGATGTCGGCCACCTCTGGGAGACGACTGCGATTCGGCGCCTAGACACAGACCGAGAGAGACAGACACAGACCGAGAGAGACAGACCAGACCGAGAGAGACAGACACAGACCGAGAGAGACAGACACAGACCGAGAGAGACAGACACAGACCGAGAGAGACAGACACAGACCGAGAGAGACAGACACAGACCGAGAGAGACAGACAGACCGAGAGAGACAGACAGACAGACCGAGAGAGACAGACAGACAGACCGAGAGAGACAGACAGACAGACCGAGAGACAGACAGACAGACCGAGAGACAGACAGACAGACCGAGAGACAGACAGACAGACCGAGAGAGACAGACAGACAGACCGAGAGAGACAGACAGACAGACCGAGAGAGACAGACAGACAGACAGACCGAGAGAGACAGACAGACCGAGAGAGACAGACAGACCGACAGAGACAGACAGACAGACCGACAGAGACAGACAGACAGACCGACAGAGACAGACAGACCGACAGAGACAGACAGACAGACCGACAGAGAGACAGACCGACAGAGAGACAGACCGACAGAGAGACAGACCGACAGAGAGACAGACCGAGTGACACAGAGAGACAGACCGAGTGACACAGAGAGACAGACCGAGTGACACAGAGAGACAGACCGAGTGACACAGAGTGACAGACCGAGTGACACAGAATGACAGAGAGTGACAGAGACAGAGAGAGACAGAGAGAGACAGAGAGTGACAGAGACAGAGAGTGACAGTGAGTGACAGTGACACAGAGTGACAGTGTGACAGAGTGACAGAGAGACAGAGAGAGTGACAGTGACAGAGACAGACACAGTGACAGAGACACACACACAGAGACAGAGACAGAGACACACAGAGAGACAGACACAGAGTGACAGAGTGACACAGAGAGACAGAGACACAGAGCGAGACAGAGTGACAGAGACAGAGACTGTCAAAGACGCTCACACTGCGAAACCGTAACACGCTCACACACTGCGAAACCATCACAAAGACGCTCACACTGCGAAACATCACAAAGACGCTCACACACTGCGAAACCATCACAAAGATGCTCACACACTGCAAAACCGTAACAAAGACGCTCACACACTGCGAAACCATCACAAACACGCTCACACACTGCGAAACCATCAAAGATGCCCACACTGCGAAACCATCAAAGATGCTCACACACTGCAAAACCGTAACAAAGACGCTCACACACTGCGAAACCGTAACAAAGACGCTCACACACTGCGAAACCGTCAAAGACGCTCACACTGCAAAACCATCACAAAGATGCTCACACACTGCAAAACCATCACAAAGACGCTCACACTGCGAAACATCACAAAGACGCTCACACACTGCGAAACCATCACAAAGACGCTCACACACTGCGAAACCATCACAAAGATGCTCACACACTGCAAAACCGTAACAAAGACGCTCACACACTGCGAAACCATCACAAAGACGCTCACACACTGCGAAACCATCACAAAGATGCTCACACACTGCAAAACCGTAACAAAGACGCTCACACACTGCAAAACCATCACAAACACGCTCACACACTGCGAAACCATCAAAGATGCCCACACTGCGAAACCAAAGATGCTCACACTGCGAAACCATCAAAGATGCTCACACACTGCGAAACCGTAACAAAGACGCTCACACACTGCGAAACCGACAAAGACGCTCACACTGCAAAACCATCACAAAGATGCTCACACACTGCAAAACCGTAACAAAGATGCTCACACTGCGAAACCGTAACAAAGACGCTCACACACTGCAAAACCATCACAAAGACGCTCACACTGCGAAACCGTAACACGCTCACACACTGCGAAACCATCACAAAGACGCTCACACTGCGAAACGTAACAAAGACGCTCACACTGCGAAACCATCACAAAGATGCTCACACACTGCAAAACCGTAACAAAGATGCTCACACACTGCAAAACCGTAACAGACGCTCACACTGCAAAACCGAAACAGACGCTCACACTGCAAAACCGTCGCAAAGACGCTGACACACTGCGATACCATCACAAAGATGCTCACACACTGCAAAACCGTAACAAAGACGCTCACACACTGCAAAACCGTAACAAAGACGCTCACACACTGCAAAACCGTAACAAAGACGCTCACACACTGCAAAACCGTAACAAAGATGCTCACACACTGCAAAACCGTAACAAAGATGCTCACACACTGCAAAACCGTAACAAAGATGCTCACACACTGCAAAACCGTAACAAAGATGCTCACACACTGCAAAACCGTAACAAAGACGCTCACACACTGCGAACCGTAACAAAGACGCTCACACACTGCAAAACCGTCGCAAAGACGCTCACACACTGCGAAACCGTCGCAAAGACGCTCACACACTGCGAAACCGTCGCAAAGATGCTCACACACTGCGAAACCGTCAGACACGCTCACACTGCAAAACCGTCAAAGACGCTCACACACTGCGAAACCGTCAAACACGTCACACACTGCAAAACTGTAACAAAGACGCTCACACTGCAAAACCGTAACAAAGACGCTCACACACTGCGAAACCATCACAAAGATGCTCACACACTGCGAAACCATCACAAAGATGCTCACACACTGCAAAACCGTAACAAAGACGCTCACACACTGCAAAACCATCACAAAGATGCTCACACACTGCGAAACCATCACAAAGACGCTCACACACTGCGAAACCATCACAAAGATGCTTACACACTGCGAAACCGTAACAAAGACGCTCACACACTGCAAAACCGTCGCAAAGATGCTCACACACTGCAAAACCGTCGCAAAGACGCTCACACACTGCGAAACCGTCGCAAAGACGCTCACACACTGCGAAACCATCAAAGACGCTCACACACTGCAAAACCGTCAAAGACGCTCACACACTGCGAAACCGTCAAACACGTCACACACTGCAAAACTGTAACAAAGACACTCACACACTTCGAAACCGTCACAAAAACGCTCACACTGCAAAACCGTCACAAAGACGCTCACACACTGCGAAATGTCACAGACGCTCACACACTGCGAAATGTCACAGACGCTCACACACTGCGAAACCGTCAAAGATGCTCACACACTGCAAAACCGTAACAAAGACGCTCACACACTGCAAAACCGTCACAAAGACGCTCACACACTGCGAAACTGTCAAAGACGCTCACACACTGCGAAACCGTCAAAGACGCTCACACACTGCGAAACCGTCACAAAGACGCTCACACTGCAAAACCGTCACAAAGACGCTCACACACTGCGAAACCGTCAGACGCTCACACACTGCGAAATGTCAAAGACGCTCACACACTGCGAAACCGTCAAAGATGCTCACACACTGCAAAACCGTAAGAAAGACGCTCACACACTGCGAAACCGTCAAAGACGCTCACACACTGCGAAACCGTCAAAGACGCTCACACACTGCAAAACAGTCACAAAGACGCTCACACACTGCGAAACCGTCAAACATGCTCACACTGCGAAACCGTCACAAAGACGCTCACACACTGCGAAACCGTAACAAACACGCTCACACACTGCGAAACCGTAACAAACACGCTCACACACTGCAAAACCGTCAAACACGCTCACACACTGCGAAACGGTCACACATACAATATCTGCGGCATTCCCTCGCAGGTTACTAAGCGCAAACACACACTTTTACATACTGTTACATACCGTAACAAAGACGCTCACACACTAAGAAACCGTAACACGCTCACACACACTGCGAAACCGTAACACGCTCACACACACTGCGAAACCGTCAAACATGCTCACACTGCGAAACCGTCAAAGACGCTCACACACTGCGAAACCATCACAAAGACGCTCACACACTGCGAAACCATCAAAGACGCTCACACACTGTGAAACAGTCACAAAGACGCTCACACACTGCGAAACAGTCACAAAGACGCTCACACACTGCGAAACCGTAACACGCTCACACACTGCGAAACCGTAACACGCTCACACACTGCGAAACCGTAACACGCTCACACACACTGCGAAACCGTAACACGCTCACACACACTGCGAAACCGTAACACGCTCACACACACTGCGAAACCGTAACACGCTCACACACACTGCGAAACCGTAACACGCTCACACACACTGCGAAACCGTCAAACATGCTCACACTGCGAAACCGTCAAAGACGCTCACACACTGCGAAATCACAAAGACGCTCACACACTGCAAAACTGTCACGAAGACCCTCACACACTGCAAAACCGTCACAAAGACGCTCACACACTGCGAAACCGTAACAAACACGCTCACACACTGCAAAATCGTCACAAAGACGCTCACACTGCGAAACCGTCAAACACGCTCACACACTGCGAAACCGTCAAACACGCTCACACACTGCGAAACGGTCACACATACAATATCTGCGGCATTCCCTCGCAGGTTACTAAGCGCAAACACACACTTTTACATACTGTTACATACCGTAACAAAGACGCTCACACACTGCGAAACAGTCACAAAGACGCTCACACACTGCGAAACCGTAACACGCTCACACACTGCGAAACCGTAACACGCTCACACACTGCGAAACCGTAACACGCTCACACACTGCGAAACCGTAACACGCTCACACACACTGCGAAACCGTCAAACATGCTCACACTGCGAAACCGTCAAAGACGCTCACACACTGCGAAACCATCACAAAGACGCTCACACACTGCGAAACCATCACAAAGACGCTCACACACTACGAAACCGTAACAAACACGCTCACACACTGCAAAACCGTCACAAAGACGCTCACACTGCAAAAATGTCAAAGACGCTCACACACTGCGAAAACGTCAAAGACGCTCACACTGCAAAAACGTCAAAGACGCTCACACTGCAAAAACGTCAAAGACGCTCACACACTGCGAAACGGTCACACATACAATATCTGCGGCATTCCCTCGCAGGTTATTAAGCGCAAACACACACTTTTACATACTGTTACATACCGTAACAAAGACGCTCACACACTGCGAAACCATCACAAAGACGCTCACACACTGTGAAACCGTCACAAAGACCCTCACACACTGCGAAACCGTCACAAAGACGCTCACACACTGCGAAACCGTCTCAAAGACGCTCACACACTGCGAAACCGTAACAGACACGCTCACACACTGCGAAACCGTAACAAACACGCTCCCACACTGCAAAACCGTCACAAAGACGCTCACACTGCAAAAATGTCAAAGACGCTCACACACTGCGAAAACGTCAAAGACGCTCACACTGCAAAAACGTCAAAGACGCTCCACTGCAAAAACGTCAAAGACGCTCACACTGCAAAAACGTCAAAGACGCTCACAATGCAAAAACGTCAAAGACGCTCACACTGCAAAAACGTCAAAGACGCTCACACTGCAAAAACGTCAAAGACGCTCACACACTGCGAAACCGTCAAACATGCTCACACTGCGAAACCGTAACACGCTCACACACACTGCAAAACCGTCAAACACGCTCACACACTGCGAAAACGTCACAAACATGCTCACACACTGCGAAACCGTCACACATACAATATCTGCGGCATTCCCTCGCAGGTTATTAAGCGCAAACACACACTTTTACATACTGTTACATACCGTAACAAAGACGCTCACACACTGCGAAACAGTCACAAAGACGCTCACACACTGCGAAACCGTAACACGCTCACACACTGCGAAACCGTAACACGCTCACACACACTGCGAAACCAAACACGCTCACACACACTGCGAAACCGTCAAACATGCTCACACTGCGAAACCGTCAAAGACGCTCACACACTGCGAAACCATCACAAAGACGCTCACACACTGCAAAAACGTCAAACACGCTCACACACTGCGAAACCGTCAAACACGCTCACACACTGCGAAACGGTCACACATACAATATCTGCGGCATTCCCTCGCAGGTTATTAAGCGCAAACACACACTTTTACATACTGTTACATACCGTAACAAAGACGCTCACACACTGCGAAACCGTCACAAAGACGCTCACACACTGCGAAACCGTCACAAAGACGCTCACACACTGCGAAACCGTCACAAAGACGCTCACACACTGCGAAACCGTCACAAAGACGCTCACACACTGCGAAACCGTCACAAAGACCCTCACACACTGCGAAACCGTCAAAGACGCTCACACACTGCGAAACCGTCACAAAGACCCTCACACACTGCGAAACCGTCAAAGACGCTCACACACTGCGAAACCGTAACAAACACGCTCACACTGCAAAAATGTCAAAGACGCTCACACACTGCAAAAACGTCAAACACGCTCACACACTGCGAAACCGTCAAACACGCTCACACACTGCGAAACGGTCACACATACAATATCTGCGGCATTCCCTCGCAGGTTATTAAGCGCAAACACACACTTTTACATACTGTTACATACCGTAACAAAGACGCTCACACACTGCGAAACCGTCACAAAGACGCTCACACACTGCGAAACCGTCACAAAGACGCTCACACATTGCGAAACAGTCACAAAGACGCTCACACACTGCGAAACCGTCAAAGACGCTCACACACTGCGAAACCGTAACAAACACGCTCACACACTGCAAAACCGTCACAAAGACGCTCACACTGCAAAACCGTCAAAGACACTCACACACTGCGAAACCGTCAGATGCTCACACACTGCGAAACCGTCAGATGCTCACACACTGCGAAACCGTCAAACATGCTCACACTGCGAAACCGTAACACGCTCACACACACTGCAAAACCGTCAAACACGCTCACACACTGTGAAAACGTCACAAACACGCTCACACACTGCGAAACCGTCACAAAGACGCTCACACCCTGCAAAACCGTCACAAAGACGCTCACACACTGCGAAACCGTCACAAAGACGCTCACACCCTGCAAAACCGTCACAAAGACGCTCTCACACTGCAAAACCATCACAAAGATGCTCACACTGCGAAACCATCACAAAGACGCTCACACACTGCGAAACCGTAACAAAGACGCTCACACACTGCGAAACCGTAACAAAGACGCTCACACACTGCGAAACCATCCAAGACGCTCACACACTGCAAAACCGTCAAAGACGCTCACACACTGCAAAACCGTAACAAAGACGCTCACACTGCGAAACCGTAACAAAGATGCTCACACACTGCAAAACCGTAACAGACGCTCACACTGCAAAACCGAAACAAAGACGCTCACACTGCGAAACCGTCGCAAAGACGCTCACACACTGCGAAACCATCACAAAGATGCTCACACACTGCAAAACCGTAACAAAGACGCTCACACACTGCAAACCCGTAACAAAGATGCTCACACACTGCAAAATCGTAACAAAGACGCTCACACACTTCGAAACCGTCACAAAAACGCTCACACTGCAAAACCGCAACAAAGACGCTCACACACTGCAAAACCGTAACAAAGACGCTCACACACTGCGAAACCGTAACAAAGACGCTCACACACTGCAAAACCGTAACAAAGACGCTCACACACACTGCAAAACCGTAACAAAGATGCTCACACACTGCAAAACCGCAACAAAGACGCTCACACACTGCAAAACCGTCGCAAAGACGCTCACACACTGCGAAACCGTCGCAAAGACGCTCACACTGCGAAACCGTCGCAAAGACGCTCACACACTGCGAAACCGTCAAAGACGCTCACACACTGCGAAACCGTCAGACACGCTCACACACTGCAAAACCGTCAAAGACGCTCACACACTGCAAAACCGTCAAAGACGCTCACACACTGCGAAACCGTCAAACACGTCACACACTGCAACACTGTAACAAAGACGCTCACACACTGCAAAACCGTAACAAAGATGCTCACACACTTCAAAACCGTAACAAAGACGCTCACACACTTCAAAACCGTCAAAGACGCTCACACACTGCAAAACCGTAACAAAGATGCTCACACACTTCAAAACCGTCAAAGACGCTCACACACTGCAAAACCGTAACAAAGATGCTCACACACTTCAAAACCGTAACAAAGACGCTCACACACTGCAAAACCGTAACAAAGACGCTCACACACTGCAAAACCGTAACAAAGACGCTCACACACTGCGAAACCGTAACAAAGACGCTCACACACTGCAAAAATGTCAAAGACGCTCACACACTTCAAAACCGTAACAAAGACGCTCACACACTGTAAAACCGTAACAAAGACGCTCACACACTGCAAAACCGTAACAAAGACGCTCACACACTGCGAAACCGTAACAAAGACGCTCACACACTGCAAAAATGTCAAAGACGCTCACACACTTCAAAACCGTAACAAAGACGCTCACACACTGCAAAACCGTAACAAAGACGCTCACACACTGCAAAAACGTCAAAGACGCTCACACTGCAAAAACGTCGCAAAGACGCTCACACACTGCAAAACCATCTCAAACACGCTCACACACTGCAAAACCATCACAAAGACGCTCACACTGCAAAAACGTCAAAGACGCTCACACACTGCGAAAACGTCAAAGACGCTCACACACTGCGAAACCGTCAAACACGCTCACACACTGCAAAACCGTCAAAGACGCTCACACACTGCGAAACCATCACAAAGACGCTCACACACTGCAAAACCGTCACGTAGACCCTCACACACTGCAAAACCGTCAAAGACGCTCACACACTGCGAAACCGTAACAAACACACTCACACACTGCAAAAACGTCGCAAAGACGCTCACACTGCGAAACCGTCACAAAGACGCTTACACACTGCAAAACCGTCGCAAAGACGCTCACACACTGCAAAACCATCACAAAGACGCTCACACTGCAAAAACGTCAAAGACGCTCACACACTGCGAAAACGTCAAAGACGCTCACACACTGCGAAACCGTAACAAACACGCTCACACACTGCAAAACCGTCAAACACGCTCACACACTGCGAAACGGTCACACATACAATATCTGCGGCATTCCCTCGCAGGTTACTAAGCGCAAACACACACTTTTACATACTGTTACATATCTTAACAAAGACGCTCACACACTGCGAAACAGTCACAAAGACGCTCACACACTGCGAAACCGTAACACGCTCACACACTGCGAAACCGTAACACGCTCACACACTGCGAAACCGTAACACGCTCACACACTGCGAAACCGTAACACGCTCACACACACTGCGAAACCGTAACACGCTCACACACACTGCGAAACCGTCAAACATGCTCACACTGCGAAACCGTCAAAGACGCTCACACACTGCGAAACCATCACAAAGACGCTCACACACTGCAAAACCGTCACGTAGACCCTCACACACTGCAAAACCATCACAAAGACGCTCACACACTACGAAACCGTAACAAACACGCTCACACACTGCAAAACCGTCACAAAGACGCTCACACTGCAAAAATGTCAAAGACGCTCACACACTGCGAAAACGTCAAAGACGCTCACACTGCAAAAACGTCAAAGACGCTCACACTGCAAAAACGTCAAAGACGCTCACACACTGCGAAAACGTCAAAGACGCTCACACACTGCGAAACCGTAACAAACACGCTCACACACTGCAAAACCGTGAAACACGCTCACACACTGCGAAACGGTCACACATACAATATCTGCGGCATTCCCTCGCAGGTTACTAAGCGCAAACACACACTTTTACATACTGTTACATATCTTAACAAAGACGCTCACACACTGCGAAACAGTCACAAAGACGCTCACACACTGCGAAACCGTAACACGCTCACACACTGCGAAACCGTAACACGCTCACACACTGCGAAACCGTAACACGCTCACACACTGCGAAACCGTAACACGCTCACACACACTGCGAAACCGTAACACGCTCACACACACTGCGAAACCGTCAAACATGCTCACACTGCGAAACCGTCAAAGACGCTCACACACTGCGAAACCATCACAAAGACGCTCACACACTGCAAAACCGTCACGTAGACCCTCACACACTGCAAAACCATCACAAAGACGCTCACACACTACGAAACCGTAACAAACACGCTCACACACTGCAAAACCGTCACAAAGACGCTCACACTGCAAAAATGTCAAAGACGCTCACACACTGCGAAAACGTCAAAGACGCTCACACTGCAAAAACGTCAAAGACGCTCACACTGCAAAAACGTCAAAGACGCTCACACTGCGAAAACGTCAAAGACGCTCACACACTGCGAAACGGTCACACATACAATATCTGCGGCATTCCCTCGCAGGTTATTAAGCGCAAACACACACTTTTACATACTGTTACATACCGTAACAAAGACGCTCACACACTGCGAAACCATCACAAAGACGCTCACACACTGCGAAACCGTCTCAAAGACGCTCACACACTGCGAAACCGTAACAAACACGCTCACACACTGCGAAACCGTCACAAAGACGCTCACACTGCAAAAATGTCAAAGACGCTCACACACTGCGAAAACGTCAAAGACGCTCACACTGCAAAAACGTCAAAGACGCTCACACTGCAAAAACGTCAAAGACGCTCACACTGCAAAAACGTCAAAGACGCTCACACTGCAAAAACATCAAAGACGCTCACACACTGCGAAACCGTCAAACATGCTCACACTGCGAAACCGTAACACGCTCACACACACTGCAAAACCGTCAAACACGCTCACACACTGCGAAAACGTCACAAACACGCTCACACACTGCGAAACCGTCACACATACAATATCTGCGGCATTCCCTCGCAGGTTATTAAGCGCAAACACACACTTTTACATACTGTTACATACCGTAACAAAGACGCTCACACACTGCGAAACAGTCACAAAGACGCTCACACACTGCGAAACAGTCACAAAGACGCTCACACACTGCGAAACAGTCACAAAGACGCTCACACACTGCGAAACCGTCAAACATGCTCACACTGCGAAACCGTCACAAAGACGCTCACACACTGCGAAACCGTCACAAAGACGCTCACACACTGCGAAACTGTCACAAAGACCCTCACACACTGCGAAACCGTCACGAAGACCCTCACACACTGCGAAACCGTCAAAGACGCTCACACACTGCGAAACCATAACAAACACGCTCACACACTGCGAAACCGTCACAAAGACGCTCACACTGCGAAACGGTCACACATACAACATCCGCGGCATTCCCTCGCAGGTTACTAAGCGCAAACACACACTTTCACATACATACACTATACAGAGGTTATTGACAAAGCACCAGAATCTCAGCACCGACATTTCACAATAATAAAACCCAAACACCAGAAAAGGCTTTGCGGCACAGCCGCTCCTGCTGGTCTTTGTTTTGAAGGACACTGGTAATTTACCCGGTATTCGCAACAAAAAAAGGCTTTCTGAATAAGTGTGTGTTGGACGTGAAGGTGTGTATATGCAGGGGTGAAGAAGAGCAGGAAAGTGTGGGAACGTAGTTCCTCCACTATTTTTGCAGGGGGGGGGGGTGGAGATCCCATTTAACCCACACTCTGAAATGCTTTTTAGGTTTCGTTAGATCTTTCCAATTAAGACACAAGAAATATTGGTTTTTATTGAAACTTTATTTGTAGATTCAGAGTAACAGTATAGAAAGAGCAGAGTTACATCCAAACATAAACTTCATACATAGTGACAGAGAGTTACATGATCAAAAAAAAAGGAAATTAACAAATCAAACACCCCTCAGCCAGGAACCGGGGCAAACAGATATGGTGTCACGTCCCACCCAGCGGCCAGCAGAACCTTCCACACTGCTCACTGGTCGGCCGCTGAGTTAAGAAGCCAGGTGGCTGCGATCACGTTGTAGGTCATAGGCCAGCGCGGCGTGATTACGCAGAGCCTGCCAGGTTCAAAATCAGCCGTCTGAAACAGGTCCAGAGCCCTGACGTGGTTTTCACTCCGTTCAGTGCAGTGTATTCTGATTTACTCTTTTGTGTACCAACCTGGCTTGTGTGACTCTCATCCCAGCTCTTAATAACCCCTGGCATTCCTTAGACTACCCGATTTGGCATGCGACATCTGGCTGACTAACCACCCTGGCGATACAACCCTTGGCATTCCTGATATCCCGCCCTGGTAAACGACCCTCTGCTTTCCCAATAGCCCGCTCTGGTAAACGACCCTTGACTTTCCCAATAGCCCGCTCTGGTAAACGACCCTCGTCATTCCTGTTATCCCACCCTGGTAAACGACCCTTGACTTTCCCAATATCCCGCCCTGGTAAATGACCCATGACTTTCCCAATATCCTGCTCTGGTAAACGACCCTCTGCTTTCCCAATAGCCCGCTCTGGTAAACGACCCTCGTCATTCCTGTTATCCCACCCTGGTAAACGACCCTTGACTTTCCCAATATCCTGCTCTGGTAAACGACCCTTGGCATTCCTGATAACCTGCTCTGGTAAACGACCCTCTGCTTTCCCGATATCCCGCCCTGGTAAACGACCCTTGGCATTCCTGATAACCTGCTCTGGTAAACGACCCTTGGATTTCCTTCTGATGTTCTGTATTATGTTAACCCCTATTCTGTTACTGGTTACATTCTCCTCTGATCCTGTTTGAGTGATCGGTGCGTTTACCTCTAAGTATTAAAAGCGTAGAATAGTTGGCTGCATATAGGGATCAGACCTATGGAAATCGGAGAGGAATGTGACATTCAGGCACCTCCCTAGGGAGTGGTGAGGAACCCTTCAAAGTCTGCAGCAAAAACCAGGGGACATTTTCAAAATCACTGCGACGTTGGTCTCTGGTAAACATTGTGTAAGGGTCCTCTGTACCACGAGAAAGTGTTTCACCTTGAGGGTTCTGTTAAACAGGGCTTCCGGCCAATCAGGTTGAAAAAGCGCATATCATTAAGGCTGCCCAAACCACGATTTTCATAAACAGATTTTTAAGCCAGATTAAAATCGAAAAAAATACACTTTACTTAAAAGGAATGTTGTGTAAAAATAAACTCCTCCACTTTTTTCTTACACAATTTACGTACTGTACACAAGGTTCGTACGTATATACACAATTTGCGTATCTTGCAACCTTTTCACTCATAAAAAGGTACGCAAGCGCCTGGTCAGAGTCATGGATTGATGCGGCGTGCGCGGCTCAAACCCACGTCTGCTTTCTCCTTGAATGAATGTGGCTATGAGCGCTCAGAGACACTGTCAGCACACAAAGCGGGGCGATGAGAGGGGCACTCCACACAGCCTCACCACTTTAATAAGCTAGAGTGGTCAGGGTGTGGACAGTGTCTCGTTAAAATAATTTCATGAACAGAGTGGGGGAAGGGACCGGATTGGGGGGGGGGGGGGGGAGTTTTGACAAATGACCAAACCCGAGTGTGGGAAGGAGTTTGGGGAAAGGGCCCGGACCAAAGCATGGGAGGGCAACTCCAGTGCAGAGAGAGGGAGGCAGGGAGGGTGGGGTGGTGGCACAGGACTCCAGCTCCAAGTTAAGATAAAACACAGGCGTACAGCTCTTCCTCCCAGTGGTGGCACCCCACAGGCTGCACTAGGATTCTGCTTTTGTAGTAATCTAAATAAAAACAAACTGCTTATGTGTAAGAAATAAAACTCTAGAACTAAATCAATGCGAGTAAAGCATCCGGCACATGATCTCCAATCAGCCACGTGTGTGGTTATCAATGCTTAACCCTGTCTGACTCTAAACAGTGTGTGCTGTACACAAACCGATCAACCGATTACTCAACCGATTAACCCATATTGAGAAGAGTCATTTCAACCCTACAGGAGCGGTGGGCATTGGACAATAAACTGCACGTTGTTAGTTTTGATTTGTGAAATTGTTACAATTAACCTAATCGTTAAACCCGATTGATCAGAAATCCCCCCCCAGTCCATCGTCTAGCACGGCCAGAATCAAGACAATACACCAAGGAGTCCATTTAATTTGGTGGCCAAAAGCAGGAGCTTTTCCAGCCAAGATTCGCTTCTGGAGATTCAGATTTACCAGCATGTCGATTCTTGATAAAGATCAGGCTCAGATATCGGGTCTGGCGGAGAAACATTTCAATAGAAAAATCAGCTTTAATCGATTCGAGTTTATCGGGATGCAGATTTCCAAAAAATATCAAATGCTGAAAGGGTCTGTGTGATGTAAGTAATTTTGGACTTTGGGTGCACAGGCATGGAGGCATATTTGTAGGGTGCAGGACTCAATCTTTATTAGTTCTGTGATCTTTCCTGTTCAGAATGTTTGTGCAATCTGTGATTATGCAAGAATGCTATTGTCTGTCTATTGTCTGGTCCATGTGCATCTGTTATCTGTTGAGCGGATTAGCCTCCCAGTCTACCCTTGTCCAAGGAATGTGTCATCGGTTTCTATTTGAATAGGATGTAAATCTGCTGTCTGTTATCCCGATTACCATTGTCCTGCCTCGTTAGAAAGGTTACATAAGGTTTAATTTAACTGTCTACCTAATGTAATTAGGTTTCACCTTCCAAGAAGCAAATGTTTGTCCAATTATCTTTTTCAGTCTATTTAGGTCTCCCAACAGTTTTGAGGGGGCTTTTGTGTATGTAATTGACCCATGTGTGACTGTATAAATGTGTGTCTGTCCCTGATAAAAACTGTTCCATTCTGACCCACCATGCAGTCACGACTCATGGTGTGGGTAGCCCCGGATGCTAACAAGGTTCTCTACGTGCACCCATCTTTACACTGTGTCTAAAGTACTGGAGAAAGGCAAACCCGGGTGTCCAGCAGGGAAGCGGCATTGACAGATGTGACCCTGTCGGGGTACTGAGATCTGTTACAGTCTGATAAATGGATTTTCTGGCTGGAAACAATGGGAATCAGATGCAAAGCTTTTACTGTATATCGGACGTTCCTAATAAATATGTTTAAAAAGGCACAAATCTGGATGATATTGACCCCAAAAAAAAACCTATTTTGGCTTTTTTTCTGGCCAGCGGAATATTTTGAATCTCTCAGTTGAGAAAATTCTACCAGAGAATCAGACAAGATTTCAAGAAAAATTATATATATATATATACACATATAATCTGAGCCAAGCAGCAATTTATTTCCATAAAAACAGGCAATAGAATTAAATCAAACCCCAAGTGTCCCTGAGCGCCAAAACACAAGACTTCGATTCCTACCAGAAAATCCAACAATTACTGTTCGGCTGGTGTCAGACGAGCGTAGTGTGTACGTCCGTTTTTGCTCGCATAATAACGTCCGTCGCAGCATAGAATAATCGCCAATGGAGCCACCCCACACAAAGTGCGTCCGCACCGAACTGCGGGCGCACAACACACACGGCAGTCAGAGGTCTGAGAGCAACTTAACAACAGGGGAATCCCCCTCCCCCTTCCTCACCCTCCTCTCCCCCATCCTGGCATCTTCGCAGATTTGGAGACAGGAGCTGAGAGACCTCTCAAGGAAAAGGGGTCAGGTACTCACCTGTATAAGGTGTACCATCTGCTCATAAGCCGAGCCTGATAGAACCGAGGCTCCCACATCGGTGAGTGAGACTGATAGCACAACTATACTGTGGTTTTTAAAACCTGTTTTATGCTATGGGAGCGCTGTCTCTCTGTGTGTATTTCGTTTGAGGCTAATTGGAGGACACAAAGAAGGGGAACGCCACTCTTTAATTGGGGTAAAGCGCTTCAACCTAGAGCCGGGATTGATTGGGCTCATTAATCCGTGAGTTTTCATTCTATACTCACCAGAAGCTGTTTGAAAGTCTGCACTAGCGCCGTTTTTCTTTCTCTCTCTCCCCTTGTATATATATACGGAGATCCATTAATTGAAGTAAAGAGCTGTGACAGCCGGATATCACATTCAGCAGCGACACTTTTATGCTGTACAGTGACTTGTGGACATTTATCAGGTTTTATTCATATTTTGCACATGCACTTTCTGTGCTTTTAGGAATATCTTGTGACGGGACGGCCGCCACTACGCTGTAGCGCAGTACAACAGTTCAAGTGTTTGTTTATTTGTGTGTTATTAAAAGTTCGTTTGTGCTTTTCCCTGTTCTTCCCCTGTTCACCGCTCATTCAGAGCCACGGAAAGTTCACCAGACGAGCTGGCACCGAGCCTCAAGATAAGGGCTGCACCCACCAGGGGGGCCCCAGGTTAACAAAGAGAAATTGGGCCATGGCTCTAGGCAGTGGCAGAAATCACCCCGGGAGGGCTGAGGGCGGACCAGGGGAGAACAATGTCTTTTTTCCCCATAAATAAGCTGTGTTCTCCATGAAAAATAAATCACTCGTTTGAACCTTTACTCCTGCCTCGGCTAGTAATTGGGGATAACAGGGCTTTGGGAACCGGGACGCTTCAAGGACCTCTCTACAGCGCTGCAACCTCGGGGTATCCTACGAGCACCAGCGGGCACCTCGCTACCACACTACCGACCTCCAGGTGTACTCGGCGCTGACGGCGGATCTACTCACCCCGAGTAGCGGGATCCGTCACATTGGCTGGCAGCCTGGTGGGATCGGCTGAGACCAGACAAGCAGGGGAAATACAGCTGCTGGCTTGACCCCGGTCTCAGCCACCGCAACACGCCGAGCATCCGGAGCGGCCGCCATCCGGGGGGAGATTCTGAGACCAGCCCAGCAGGGGGAAAAACAGCCGCTGGCTTGACCCCGGTCTCAGACACCCCTGGGTCCGAGAGGCGGACACCCCAAGTAACGGCCGTAACCCCGTATGGCCCAGCACTACGAGGGTCTGAAGCGCATGGTCCTTAAAGAATTGCTGAAAGCCAGAGGCAAGATCCCGGGGGCAAACGAAGGCGGTCATCATCAGCGAATTGATGGAGGACGACCGTGCTTGTATGCCTCCCTCCGAGGGCTCCGAGACCTCAGAATGGCGGCGAGAGGTACAGTGGCGGCTGGCCCTGTACGGAACAGACCCCTCCGCTGACATCATCGGGAGGGTCTTGGCAGATACGGACAGACTCCGCCAAGCAGAAATGCAGCAACGGTCCGGTGGGTCTCTGACTCCCCAGGGCAGCACCGGACCCCCCAAGCAAAAGATTCCCTTTGCCGTCCTTCAAACTCTTCCCAGAGGGAAGCGAGGATATTGACGGCTTCCTGCAAGATTTTGAAAGACAATGTGCCCTGCAAGAGGTGGCGGCCCGAGATTGGGTACCTCTACTGGCAAGTAAGTTGACGGGCAGAGCGGCTGAAGCTTACCGGGCTGTGGCGGATGAGGACTGCATGGTGTACGAGCGGGTCAAGGAACACCTGCTGGCCCGCTATGCGCTCACCCCCGAGGCGTATCGAGTCCGGTTCCGAGCTCTAAAGAAAGGGACCCATGACTCCTACGCGGAATGGGGGCACCGCATGCAACAGGCCGTCCGCAGCTGGATCCAGGGATGCCAAGCCACCCACCCGGACCAGATCATCCAACTGCTCTTGCTGGAGCAGTTCTATAACTATTCACCTCCAGAGGTCCGGGATTGGGTGCGAGACCGACGTCCCCTACCTGCCCGAAGCTACCCGCCTCGCCGATGAATACCAGGACGCCAGGCGAGTACCTCCTCCTGACATCCGGCCCCCACCTCCCCGGTTCCATCCAGCACCCCAGCCTCGTACCGCACCCACCGAGAGAGCACCCCGGCCACAGACAATCCACACCCCGGTTCCTCGGACCGGTCCCCGGTGCTATGGGTGCAACCAATTCGGACATATCCGGGACCGCTGTCCACTGACTGCCAACCGTCCTGCCCCGCATCGCCCAGCACACCCTCAGGGCAGAGCTACGGCATATTGTTGCCAACATGAGCCGGAGCCAGAACCCACAGCGATTCCGGACGAAGACTGGGGCATCCTACATGAAGCAGACCCGATTCACGCAGCTGCCCAAGATAACCGGCAGCACCATCGCCAAAAGGTTCGGGTGAATGGACGGAGTGCCAACGGCCTGCGGGACACCGGCGCAACCCTTACCCTGGCACAGCCCCACCTTATTACCCCGGCTGCCTCCACAGGCTACTCGGTGGCCGTCCGAGTCGCCGGTGGCCATGTTTACCGGATCCCTACAGCCCGTGTCCATCTCGATTGGGGCACGGATGCCCGGGACGTGGAAGTAGGGATCATGAAAGACCTACCAACTGAAGTACTACTCGGCAACGACCTTGGTCTGCTGACCTCTACTTTTGAGGACACCCACCCTGGCGGGGTATGCCCCGTCACCACCCGTCATCAAGCAAGGAAGCTCTGCACACAGACTCCGAGGGGACCGCGTGAGACCAGCCCAACCCTTGGCCCCGACAATACCCCCTCCCTGACCTGGGATTCCCCGACGGACTTTGCCCAAGCCACCAGGGAAGACGTCACCCTTGCCCCTTACCGACAACAGGCTGGGCGGGAGCCGGGAGGGGTAGGGGAAGTGAGATTTGCCTGGGACCAAGGGAAGTTGTGTAGGACCTCTGGGGGAGCGAGGAGGGGAGTGGACCAGGTACCCCATAGGCAACTGGTAGTGCCGGGGAAATATCGGCGCGATCTGTTGAAGATTGGGCATGATATTCCCCTTGCAGGCCATCTGGGGCACAGGCGGACACTGCACTGCCTGACCCAGAGCTTCTTCTGGCCCGGGTTATCTGGGGATGTTAGGGACTATTGCCGGACCTGTGAGGTATGCCAGCGGATAGGAAAGCGGGGGGACACCCGGAAAGCAACCCTGAGACCCCTACCCATAGTGGGAGAACCCTTTAGACGGGTGATGGTGGATCTGATAGGACCCCTGGCGGTGCCTAGTACTACGGGCAAGAAGTATATCTTGACTGTAGTAGACTACGCCACCAGGTACCCAGAGGCCGTGGCCCTCCGAGATATCCATGCAGAGACCGTTGCCGGAGCTCTACTACAGATATTCTCCAGGAAGTCTTGTCTGACCAGGGCACGCAATTTACGGCCGAGTTGACCCAGCAGCTCTGGAGACTGTGCGGGATTAAACCCCTGTACAGTTCCCCTTACCACCCGCAAACCAACGGGCTCTGCGAGCGGTTTAAGGGACCCTCAAGCAACTCCTTCGCACCTTTACCATGTCCCATAAGGACTGGGAACGCCACTTGCCTCATCTGTTGTTCGCGTACAGGGAGGTACCCCAGGAAGCCACTGGCTTCTCTCCCTTTGAGCTGTTGTACGGCCGGAGAGTCCGAGGCCCCTTGGACTTGCACCGGGAGCACTGGGAAGGTGCTCTGGCCGAGGAGGGGACCTCGGCCATAGATTATGTGCTTGAGTTTAGGGACCGGCTGCAGGAATTGACCGCCCTGGTACGGGACAATCTCAAAGCGGCCCAAACCAAGCAGAAGAGGTGGTATCACCGGTCGGCTAGGGACCGCACCTTCCAGCTAGGGCAGAAAGTGTTAGCACTCCGGCCGGTCAAACAAAGTAAGTTGCAGGCAGCCTGGAGGGACCCTACAAAATTAGATTAGATCTGCGATACCACCTTCATCGCAGCCAGATGTTCAGATGATAGGATCCAAAGAACCTTTCATGTGAACATGCTGAAACCATTTCATGAAAGAGGCAGTAGCCGCCATCTGCGCACCGGACGCGGGGGATCTGGAGGATCTCCCCCTGCCGGTACTGCCTGGGGATCCGCGCGCCCAGGGGGTAGCTGATGTCCGGCTGGGCGAGGGACTCAGTCCACGCCACAGGGAACAGGCTCAGCAGGTGCTACGGGAGCACCGAGACCTGTTCTCGTCCTGTCCCGGCTACACCTCTGTAGCTCTGCATCGGGTCGATACCCAGAGTCAAACCCCCTTGCGGTAGACGGCGTACCGAATCCCCAATGCAGTGAGAGACGGGATGCAGAAGGAGATCCGCGAGATGCTGGATCTAGGGGTAATAGAACCATCTGAGAGCCCATGGGCCTTCCCGGTGGTTCTAGTACCCAAGAAGGATGGCACTACCAGGTTCTGTGTAGATTATAGAAGGCTCAATGAGCACACCGTTACCGACGCCTACCCCATGCCCCGGGTAGACGAGCTCCTGGACCGCATTGCTCAGAGTCACTTCCTCACCAACATTGACTTGTGTAAAGGGTACTGGCAGATTCCCCTTGCCGAGGAAGGTGTGCCGAAATCGGCATTCATCACTCCGTTTGGCCTGTACCAATTTCGGGTCATGCCATTCGGGATGAAGAATGCCCCGGCCACGTTCCAACGCATGGTGGATCGTCTGCTAGAGGGGATGCAGGACTTTACCAGCGCCTACCTAGATGACATAGCCATCTTTAGTAACACCTGGGAGGACCACTTACAGCACTTACGGGTAGTACTGGACCGTCTTGGCACCGCAGGTCTGACAGTCAAACCAGACAAGTGCCACGTTAGCATGTCCGAGGTCCAGTACTTGGGCCACCGGGTGGGCTGCGGAAGGCAGCACCCGGAACCCGCCAAGGTTGAAGCTGTCACCCAGTGGCCCACACCCCGCACCAAAACCCAGGTGTTAGCATTTCTAGGTACGGTGGGGTACTACCGCCGCTTCGTCCCCAACTACAGCGCCATTGCCAAACCCCTGACTGACTTGACCCGCAAGAACCTTCCGACAGGTACTGTGGTCCCCTGAGTGTGAGGAAGCCTTCCAGCGGCTCAAGCGACCCCTGGTGGAGGCCCCCGTGTTGACCGCTCCCGATTCAACTAAACGTTTTGTCGTCCACACAGACGATTCTATGTTTGGACTGGGAGCGGTGCTGAGCCAGGGCGGTGAAGATGGGCATGACAACCCGGTTGCCTACATCAGTCGGAAACTTCTACCCAGGGAGGTTGCCTATGCGGCAATCGAGAAGGAGTGCCTAGTCCTGGTATGGGCACTGAAGAAACTCCAACCCTATTTGTATGGGCGCTCCTTCACGGTCCTCACAGACCACAACCCCCTAGTATGGCTGAACCAGGTGGCCAGAGACAACGGCAGGCTTCTGCGGTGGAGCCTGGCCCTACAGCCCTTCAACTTTACTATCCAATACCGTCCTGGTAAACAAAATGCCAATGCGGATGGGCTATCCTGCCAGACTGAACTTGAGATCTAAGGTGGGGTCCGTGGACATCCCCAAGTGGACCCGCAGAGGGTCTCACCGGGTCTGCCAACTAGTAACTTGGGGGAGATATGTAACGGGACGGCCGCCACTACGCTGTAGCGCAGTACAACAGTTCAAGTGTTTGTTTATTTTTTTGTTATTAAAAGTTCGTTATAAAAATAAGGGCTAAGTACCTCAATATGATTTTCCCTGTTGTTCCCCGCTCATTCAGAGCCACGGAAAGTTCACCAGATGAGCTGGCACCGAGCCTCAAGATAAGGGCTGCACCCACCAGGGGGGCCCAAGGTGAACAAAGGGAAATTGGGCCATGGCTAGGCAGTGGCAGAAATCACCCCGGGAGGGTTGAGGGCGGACCGGGGAGAACAAGGTCTTTTTTCCCCATAAATAAGCTGTGTTCTCCATGAAAAATAAATCACTCTTGTTTGAACCTTTACTCCTGCCTCGGCCAGTAATTGGGGACAACAGGGTTTTGGGAACTGGGACGCTTCAAGGACCTCTCTACAGCGCTGCAACTGCGGGGTATCCTACGAGCACCAGCGGCACCTCGCTACCACACTACCGACCTCCAGGTGTACTCGGCGCTGACGGCGGATCTACTCACCCCGAGTAGCGGGATCCGTCACATCTCAATTGAACATTTTATTTAAATAAGGACATTCTCAGTTTTTGTGCGCATCACAATTGACACTTTTCGTGTTTGCACTTTAGAAGAAAGTAAATATGAGCACATGTACTTTGTGTATGAATTTGCACATGTGATTTTATCATATACCATTATACAGTGGCGTAGCGTGGGTTGTCAGCGCCCGGGGCCAGCCAAGAATTGTGCGCCATCCCCCCCAACCTGTGGACACGTTATCGATATTGCCCCAGCCAGCTCACACATGGATATTGCCCCAGCCAGCTCACACATGGATATTGCCCCAGCCAGCTCACACATGGATATTGCCCCAGCTCACACACGGATATTGCCCCAGCTCACACACGGATATTGCCCCAGCTCACACACGGATATTGCTCCAGCTCACACACGGATATTGCTCCAGCTCACACATGGATATTGCCCCAGCTCACACACGGATATTGCCCCAGCTCACACATGGATATGCCCCAGCTCACACATGGATTTGCCCCAGCTCACACATGGCTATGCCCCAGCTCACACATGGATATTGCCCCAGCTCACACATGGATATTGCCCCAGCTCACACATGGATATGCCGCAGCTCACACATGGATTTGCCCCAGCTCACACATGGATATGCCCCAGCTCACACATGAATATTGCCCCAGCTCACACATGGATATGCCCCAGCTCACACATGGATTTGCCCCCAGCTCATGGATTTGCCCCCAGCTCATGGATTTGCCCCCAGCTCATGGATATGTCCCCCGGGCTCATGGATTTGCCCCAGTTCTCACATGGATTTGCCCCCCAGGTCATGGATTTGCCCCAGCTCATGGATTTGCCCCCAACTCATGGATTTGCCCCAGCTCTCACATGGATTTGCCCCCAGCTCACACATGGATTTGCCCCCAGCTCATGGATTTGCCCCCAGCTCATGGATTTGCCCCCAGCTCTCACCTGGATATTGTCCCAGCGGCAGCCAGCTCTCACATGGATACTTGCCCCAGCTCCGGATCCAGCAGGGGTTGAGGGGGCCCAGATGCCGGGCAGCGGGAGTGCCTGCCCGGTCCTGAACAGCGTGTGAGTCAGTCCGTGTTGAAGGGGAGGCAGCTGTGGGCGTTCGCAGGTCACGCGGTCCGGCCAGTCAGGTGGTACAGAGACTCAGTACCACCTGATTAGCCGGACCACGTGACCGGCTGCACCTGCACGCAGCCGCATCCCCTTCAACACGGATGGACTCACTGTTCAGGACCGGGCAGGCACTCCCGCTGCCCGGCATCTGGGTCCCCTCAACCCGCGGGCCCTTGGGCGGCACCCGAGGGCCCGGCGGGTCAGTCCGGGCCTCAAGTTTTAGGGGCGCAAATTTCTTTTGAATTATGCGCCCTCAACAAAACTGCGCCCGGGGCCACGGCCCCCCCACACTACGCCACTGCCATTATACTATAGGAACTAGCAATTCCTGCATGTAATAGGAGTTCATTATCACGGTCATTTGGATGAATTTGCGATTTTGCACATATCTGATATTTGCTGGTCCTTTGAAGAGCATTTTTTATGCCAAGGTTTAACCGTATAATTGCAGACCTAGATCACAGTTACTGTACACAAACACAATGGGTATCCAGACATATGTCTAGGAACATTATCTGTGTATGAGAATTATTGTTTAAAATAGCTATTGTGCCACTAGGACCCCCCTAATCTTCATGGACTGCATTTATACTTCCAGCATTTTTGACGGACAAAAATGTTTTTCATATTTAATTTACAGTTGTGTTCAAAATTATTCAACCCCCACTGAAATTGAGTGTTTTGGCCAGTTTGACATTGATTTTGATCATTCAGTCATCTTGCTTACAATTAAATCAAAGAGGCACGTGTAGGTCAGACAAATATAACATAACATTTATAATGAAATAAGCACAAATGTCTTTTCTGTGCTCACATCATTATCAGTTTTATTCAACCCCCAAGTGACATTCAATCTTAGTACTTAGTACAACATCCTTTTACAGTTATAACAGCTTTTAAACGTGAAGCATAGCTTGACACAAGTGTCTTGCAGCCATCTACGGGTATCTTCGCCCATTCGTCATGGGCAAAAGCCTCCAGTTCAGTCACATTCTTAGGCTTGCGCACTGCAACTGCTTTCTTTAAGTCCCACCAGAGGTTCTCAATCGCATTTAAGTCAGGTGACTGCGATGGCCACTCCAAAATGTTCCAGCCTTTAATCTGCAACCATGCTCTAGTGGACTTGGAGGTATGCTTGGGATCATTGTCCTGTTGAAAGGTCCAACGTCTCCCAAGCCTCAGGTTTGTGACGGACTGCATCACATTGTCATCCAATATCTCCTGGTACTGAAGAGAATTCATGGTACCTTGCACACGCTGAAGCTTCCCTGTACCTGCAGAAGCAAAACAGCCCCAAAGCATGATTGACCCCCCGCCATGCTTCACAGTAGGCAAGGTGTTCTTTTCTTCATAGGCCTTGTTCTTCCTCCTCCAAACATAGCGTTGATCCATGGGCCCAAACAGTTCTAATTTTGTTTCATCAGTCCACAGAACACTATCCCAAAACTTCTGTGGTTTGTCGACATGACTTTTGGCATACTGCAGTCGACTCTTCTTATTCTTTGGAGACAGCAAGGGGGTGCGCCTGGGAGTTCTGGCATGGAGGCCTTCATTACGCAGTGTGCGCCGTATTGTCTGAGCTGAAACTTCAGTACCCACATCTGACAAATCTTTTCTCAGTTCCTCAGCAGTCACACGGGGACTTTTCTCCACTCTACGCTTCAGGTAGCGCACAGCAGTCGAAGTCAGCATCTTCTTTCTGCCACGACCAGGTAGCGTTTCAACAGTGCCCTTTGCCTTGAATTTGCGAATGATGCTTCCTATGGTCTCTCTTGGTATGTTTAACATCTTTGCAATCTTCTTATAGCCATTGCCCTTCCTGTGAAGAGTAATCACCTCTTCTCTTGTCTTCCTGGACCATTCTCTTGACTTCACCATGTTTGTAACCACACCAGTAAATGTCTAGAAGGAGCTGAGTATCACAGTCATTTTAAAGCTGCCTAATTGGTGCTTATTATGCTTTATTGCTGCTCCGTGACATCCACAGGTGTTTTCAATACCTGATTGAAAACACTTGAATGAACCTCTGTTCTTCAGAGTGGTAGTCTTTAAGGGGTTGAATAATTGTGTCAATGAAGAATTCACAAAAGAAACATTTACTACTGTATTACAAAACCAATTGATGTCATTTTAGTTGCATATGGTTCTTTAAAAAGTCCTTGTAGGATTTCATTCTGAATACAATTACAAATGTCACTAAATTCCCTAAAACCCTTTACAGCATTGGGGGTTGAATCATTTTGAACACAACTGTATTTTCCATCTACATCTGTCAAAAAGAACGTCAGTGGAAAAAACTGACTTTGTGGCCACTACTGCATCTTCCATCAGAAAGCACATCCGTAGTGCACGGGTGCACAGTCCGTACAAAATTGTACGAGTAGAACATGAACAAAGCAAACGCGCCCCTCAATGACGAACACATAATCAAAGACAGGGTTTAAGCATCAAAGAATGGGCGGCAGAACTGGCGGCCCACCCTATAACAAGTCTCCAAATTTACTGCATTTGACACAAAGGCCATTTCTGCCTGTACGCCGATAATGCAGACCCCATGTCACACTGTGCCAGATAAGGGACACCATCTAGGAGTTTACAACCTTTCATCCCATGGATCTTGCTGTAGGGAAAAGGAAAACCATGAGGAATGAAAAAATTAGCAAATTGACATTATTTCACTCTTTAACCATCTCAAAAAACTAAAAAAAGTAAATTAATGTTTTACCCAAATTTAAGTAAATCTGCATCAAGTTTCAAATAAATAGTTTTGCAAAAATGTTTCCTCTGCAACAAAAATGCTTAGTGAAAACCCCAAGTAGCCATGGCAACAGGAGAGTGTCCACTGCGCACGTCGCTCTCTAACTGCCCCTTGCAGTGACGGACTTGTGAGACCACCAGTAGGTGCTAGTTTGTAGATGCCACCATAAGCAGCTCGGGAACTCCAGCTGCAACGCTTCTCTATGGGAAGAATTTGATTGCTGTGCATGCGCTGATCATCCTCCATGCACCTTTCTGTTTTCTATAGCTGGATGCCCACACAGAACTGAGAAGACTACAGGGGAGTAAAAAGGAATGCCCCCCCCAAAAAAAAAAAAAAAACTGCGATGGCAAGAGGGAGGGGTAATTAACTACTTTAGTTCATGGATCCCAAAGCAAGCATCTCGTCTCTTAATGGCTTGGGAGAAATTCTTGTAGCAGGGCCACCTCTAGCATGAGGGCCCAGAGTGGAAATATTTTGGGGTCCCTTGACAAGCTTTCAAAGCCACATCTACTTAACACCCCTATATAAAAACATCCCTCTCCAAGACAGAGAGGAGGTTGAACTTTTTAAATCACACAGAGGGTGTAAGCAGCGGTGCGGGACCCCCACAAAAATAAGGTCAGTGGGCCATCCTGCCCTCACCACTGGGCTGGACATACTGAGAATGTGAGCAGATACCATAACAGCTCAACGGGACCCCTGTAAGTATATGATCAGGAAACGCCCCGCAGCAGCAACGGGAAACCTGATGCAAAAGGCCGAGCGTGACGAATCTTTGATTTCCAAAGGGATTTTAAAGTGTTTACCTCTTATTCTGCAAATAAACGTGAATTTTGCACCTTTTTCTGATCGGAAGAGCGAAAACTGCCGTTCCAAAATGAACGTGACCAGTGCATACCCAAGTGGAACAACGTGCATCTATTATCTGTTCAGATTAGCCTCCCAGCCTACCCTTGTCTCAGGAATGTGCTCATCTGTATTTGAATAGTTTGTAAATCTGCTTTCTCTAATCTGTTATCCCGATTACAATTGTCCTGCCTCGTTAGAAATGATACATAATGTTTAATTTAACGGTCTACCTAATCTATCAGACTTCACCGGGAATACTAAGAGAAGGAAGCCTAGCGAATGCATCAACCCTACAGCTGTCCTGAGCCTCTACGAGCTCCAGTCCATAATGCCCAATAAGCCAGACATCTCCCCCAGCGACTTTCAAGCAGAAAGCTCATTAACCTCCCTGACGGTATTCCCGAGTGTGGCTCGGGGTTAACTTTTTGTACTGAAAGCGGTATTCCCGAGCCACACTCCGGCTGGATACTTACATATCCTGCGCTCCCTCGCTGATCCCCGCAGTCTCCTCCAGCCTCTCCCAACGTCACATTGTCGGGATCTCTTCACGCGAGGAGTGAACCAGGAAGTGTGACATCGCGATCAGCTGCAGTGTGACTGCGGGGACAGCGAGGGAGCGCAGGGACATGTAAGTATCCAGCCCGAGTGTGGCTCGGGGATCACCGAGATCCAAGCTTGCTATCAAGACTTCACAGAATTCCATCATTCTGACGAGCTCGATCCTTCATAAAACACATGCCGAGATTATTTCCATACTAAACGCTCAAATTCACCACCTCGGGCATTCAGCAGGTCCCCAGAAAATGTGTGTGTGTGTGTATGCTAGGAACATACTGAGTGCCTATAGGGGGGAAATAAATCCATACAACCGGTCCAACGTTTTAGAGCCACTCCATGCCTCAAGTTTCTATTGGAAGTAAAGCAGTTTAATGTCTCAGCGCGATCTGAAAATAAAGCTTAGAACAAACAATTTCACATAAAATCCTTTTAACAAATTTAATATGGCTTTTTGACTCCAGGAGCCGCCTTTTACAGATAGACCATGCGAGCAAACTAGAGGCATTTCTTCAATGGAGGTCACATTGTTCAGAATGTTCCTACAGATGTGCAGCGCTTGTACGTTGCTTTGGTTTCACCGTCCAGGTCATCCCAAACCAGTTCCATGGGGCTTCAGTCTGGAGACTGTGCCGGCCATTCCATGGTCTGAGACCCACAACAGTCTTTTTCTTTTCTTCTAAGAGTCGTTCTGACAGCCTGGGAGGTGTGTTTTGGGTCATTATCTTGCTGTAGGATGAAGCCTTGACCGGATCGGAGTATACCAGACGGTACTGCAGGATGCTGTACTGGTAGTTCTGGTTCAGGGTGCTGCATGTCACAGACTCTGGATCCAGCGAGAGTCCCAGACCATCTTGCTTCAACAGTTTGTGCCATAGACCCCGAGGAACCATCTTTTGGCCTACTCGAAAGGAATATAAAGCCCTATGTGATGAACGGAAGATTACACATTATGACTCCTTGGCCCATAAGATCTTCTTCCAGTCTTCAGTAGTCCACTGCCCATGCATCATGACCCAGGAAACCTTTTTCTTATTGTGCCGTCTTGGCAACAGCTTTCTTATTGCCATTTGACCTGTCAAACCTGAAGCTCGAAGTCCCCGCTCACAGATGAAACTACGACATGTTCCCTCTGACCAGCTTTATGCTGTGCTTGGAGACGTTGTCCCGTGAGCCGCCGGTCAGGCCGACTGTTGACTCAGACTTTTCTTCAGATTCTGACGGGGCTTTGGATCGGCCAGACCTCTTCCTGTCCGTTTCCTCGTGCCTTTTGGTGGTGGAGGAACCTGCAATCACCGACATCTCGGCTTTCTGTGCCATACCTGAAGGAAAGCCATGCATGTTTATGGGTTATAACAGTCTGTGTTAATGGCGGGCGACCCCCCCCCACCATTATGAGCGCAATATACCACTTCCTGCAGTACAATACTGTCTAAACATTGCATCAGGAGGTTGTAGTAACAGTCTGTGCAGACGCTGCTTTTATACAGAGGGCTTGTACGCAAACAACAAAAGCATCAACATTCAAGGTTTAATTTACAGACCTTGCTGCGGGATAGCTGTGTGCTGTTAACCCATTACTTCCCTGAAAAATACTTTTTTGCATTAATTTGAAACGTACATAAGTTTTCAGTTTTTGGTAACCTGCGCCCCCCCCCCCGGCAGTTTTCCGCTTACCTTTATAATCATTTCGGTTGATTCACTGAAGTTGAACTGCTTAAATTTCAATAAAAACTGTAACGACGGGGGCGTTGTAAGACATGTGACCATCACTGTATATAAAAACTTCAAGTAAGCGGCTTTTTCCACGACTTCACATAAACCTCTAAAATAACAAGTCACAGATTTCTTTCCACGCCGGCCTGGCCGGAGACGCAGGTTAATGCATCAGGACAGTTATGCCGCGAGAGTAAAAGGTTAGACCATTCTTCTCTCTTACAAGACCTGGATCCCCTGCCTCCAGCTACGCCCCTGCCTCCAGCTACGCCCCTGCCTCCAGCTACGCCCCTGCCTCCAGCTACGCCCCTGCCTCCAGCTACGCCCCTGCCTCCAGCTACGCCCCTGCCTCAAGCTACGCCCCTGCCTCCAGCTACGCCCCTGCCTCCGACATTATATGCCATCCTAGTCTGAACTAGTAAAAGGCATCTGGCCACAAAAACTGGAAGATTATTTGGGAGGAGAAAAAGAGACTGAAATACAGCACCCATAGAAGCAAAGCGAGTCTGTCCGTAGGGCCGCCGCTACCCAAGGCTGGAAATAGGGAACCTCTCCTCCAGGACATACAGAGAGCAGTGTTCATTTCACCTGCTTACCACCCGCCAAGGCTTTACAGACAAGAGGAACAGCCACGAGCAAGGGCTGAAACAAGTTTTTTGGAGAACATTACCCCATTTTCCTTAGCCGAAACAAGACCGAGCTATGTGTAAAGGCAAGTGAGACCCCCCCCTGCATTGCAACACAAAATTCTCAAGCAAGGAGTTTCCCCAAGTGGACATTACTTCAATGTAGCCTCAATAAAAAGAAGCCGCTCAGGCGCTCATACCATTTTCAGTTTAGGACAGTGCAGTCTCAGCTCAGAGCTTGACCTTTAGGGTTGCGTCGCGGTGTCACGCGCTCTTCAATAAAATCAGCCCATCGCATTGAGAGCAACGTGACTGGCTTCTCACTCCTTTTTTATCGGATCTTTAAGGAGTTTGCATACAACAGAATCGTGAGGAACCCATTCCTTTTTTGCTTTATAGGTTTGTGTGCAGCTCCCTCAATCTTGGTGCCAGTTCCACCAGCTCCTCCAACAATATGGTGGTCACAGGGGAAACAAAGTGTCCTGACTACAAGGAAGACTCCACCAGGAACCTGACCAGTCATGGAAATTTATCTGCTTGATGCACAACTGGTCACAACCGGATTTCTATATTCTCATTTGGCCCCATATGGGACCTGTGCCTTGGTCATACGGCCTCCTAAAGCGATGAAGCCAAATTTACAGACATTTAACATTTTTGACGTTAACATTTCAGTCGTTGAAGAGGTCGAGCATCAACAGAAAACCGAGGATTCGCTTACCTGACGCCAAAGTTCGCAGAAAACTCAGACACAGCAACAGATCATGAAGTGGATTTAATATCAGATCATTTACCCCATTAACCCTTTCAGCACACCTTCTACCTAAGGACAAAGCCCAATTTTCCAAAAAATCCCTTTTGAGAGTGACATCATCACGCGGCTTCTGGCATCATTAGATTTTTATGACATTTGGGATGCTTGTTTGTCCTCCACTGTTACGCAAAAATACCAATATTTAGCAGCATGGGTTAGGCTAGGGTCAGAGTGGGGCAGTCGGAACGCGCGTGCAGGCGCACTAAATCACGGCGGCAGTAGCAGCACATAACGGCCAATGACGGCCAATATACGCAGTACGTGCGTACGAAGTGCGCCGACACCACGCAACCAGCAAATGAACGCATTTTTATCAGAACGTGAAACCGCTGCTACTGACGTACAGAGTGCGCTGCGGCCGCATAGCGGCGTGTGTGCGTGATTAGGAGACGTCAGACGCTGCTAGTGTGCGGCCAACATAACGTTCAAACAGCCGGATTTCCCTAGACTTCTTTTTACCCCACCGTCATGAAATACGTCCAGAATTGCGCATCGTCTGACCACTTAAGCGTATTCCGTGAAAAAATGCGTGCGCACGCATCGACGTACATTTTGACGGTGGCTGCAGAAAATGCGCTCATCTGTCCCTAGCCTTAATTGTGAGAAATTTTACAGCTAAAGTTTTGGATTTGTAACAACAACAACAACAAAACAAAAGTCATGCCAGCGTTTGTTACCTCGACTCCTGGTGAGATACAGAGCTAGGAGGGGCCTCGTTTTAAACATCATTTTCATGCACTTTCATGAGATATTAAACTCATTTTGTTGTATAATTTTGAACATTTTTTCAAAACAAAGAAACATGCACAATAAAATCTCAAAGCAGGAGTTGACCATGGGTTACAATCATCCAAAACCAGGAAGAAGGGTAAAAAACTAAAATACACGATCGAGTACACACGACTAGGATGACCTAGACTTGAACAACTTAGGTTTAAGGTTTTAAAGTCATTTTTCTCAAATAGACATTTTTACAATTTTGAAATGAAATGGTTTGTATTTCTGTAACTATCCAGTAGAAAACATTCCGGGTAGACCACGGGATCATAAGATGTGAACTTGTATGATCTAAATTGAAGTTTGTGAGGTTTTTTGGGGGGTGGAACAGAAGTGGCAATAAAATAAATTTAGAAATTCCGATTTCACGGCTCTCTTCATAATGCACGCGATACCGCTCACATCTTCCGATCTCATCATTTCGTGGATAGTTACACAAATGTCAATTTGAGAAATTTAAAAATCTTAAATTGAATTTAAGAAAAAAAAATGCTCAAGTTATTAAACCCCATGTGTCGTGTATCATGAACGCGCATGAGCGATGAGAAGCGTCTGCGTTACAGCGAGTTGAAGTATCAGAACGCCATTTGCTAAAATTTTCAATATTTACGGTTGTGACGTCATTATGGACTCTTGGGTGCCTGGGAGGCATATTTGTAGGGTGCAGACCCCATAATATTAGCCCATTGCCCTTGCGTGCAGAATGTTTGTATAATCTGTGATTGTACAAGAATGCTATTGTCTGGCCCTTGTGTATCTGTTGAAAGTATTACGCCAGTTTACCCTGTCTCAAGAATGTGCTTATTCGTTACTAATTGAATTGGTTGTAAATCTGCTGACTAATCTGTTATCTTGATTCCCATTGTCTTGCCTCATTAGAAATGTTACCTAATGTTTGATTTAATGGTCTGTCCCTAGTCTAATTATGTTTCACCTTCCAAAAGGCAAATGTTTGTCCAATTATCGGTTTCGGTCCCATTGGGTCCCTCAGCAGTTTCTAAGGGGGTTTGTGTATGTAAATGACCCATGTGTGGCCGTATAAATCTGTGTGTCCCTGATTAAACCAGTTGTATTCTGACCCTACATGCAGTCACGACTCATGGTTTGAGTAGCAATTATATTCTGTTCGCTGTTCCAGCACAAAGCTCCAGATCTACAGCCATAGCTTATTTCTAGGGGACGCTAGCAAGGTTCTCCATGTGTACCCGTCTTTAAGCTGCGGCTAAGGACCGTGAGAAAGTCACGAGAACACAGGGGTCCAGCAAGGAAGCAGCACTGACAGATGTGACCCTGTTGGGGTACTTGTCACGATCCCCAACAGAATGTGGTAAATGATCCTCGCACGCAGCACAACTATTCTCTCCCTCTGATCCTTAGGAGTGGTCGGTCAATATATAGCCCTATGCTTGGTAAATGTTAAAGCCAAGAGCGGAAAACTAAGCGAAACCAGGGGTCAAAATACCAGAGAATGTCAGGAAGCCAAAAGCAAGGGGTCAGTTTGCCAGAGAATGTCAGGTAGCCGTTTGCCAAGGGTCAGTTTGCCAGAGAAAAATCACAAAAACAATTAGGTAGCGCTAAGGGGTTGAGAAACCACGTCAGGGCAATGTGTATATGCATTGCCTGTGGTTTTAAACCGGGCGGTGCTTAGTCATCGCGTTCAGCTCCAGCCCCAGCATCTCAGGTGGCTGCCGCGGTTCCCCTCTTCACTCGGTGCCGGGCCAGTGAGCAGCGAGGACAACACTGCTGGGGAACACCACAGTAAGTGACAGTACGGAGATCTGTTACAACAGTAAATTTTTAAACTTTAGAGAATTTTTTTTTTCCCATCAATCACTGCATCATTTCGTATGGCAAGATTTATCGGAATCAAAGCACACAAAGGGGAATTATTAGAAGTGATGATGTGACAAAGATTGACCCCTGCGTGACTCCACAAATTACGCCTTTGCCCTAGCAGACAACTTGCTTTAACAAACGTGTAATCTATATACTCCAGAATCGAAAAAAATTCACTATATTAAACACATCAAAAAATTAATCAGTCATTTTTTTCTGTGTGCATCACGAACCGCCGCAAAGGAGCCGCAACTCCCTAAATATTTCAAACATAATGTATGGTTCTCCGTCAAGCAGCAATTCATGGTCACAGATAAAAATAAATAGGATTATGTATCCATTCCCAATTTGAAAAATACTACCGCAGATACTTGAATATAGTGCGACCCGAATATAATGCGATGGATAGAGATTTATTATGGAAATGAGGGAATACGCAAGACTCAAATATAACGCGAGGAGCAAAATTATACTGAACCGGAAACCATTAAAATCTTTCCAGGTTCTCTTAACACAGGCTCCCCCTCAGGCCAGGGTGCTCTGCTCTAGAATGATTGCAGTTGTTACCAAGTATGAAGCCGCCGGCCACCTGTCTTCTTTACTAGCCGGTAGATGGCCGGCGGAGGCGAGCGAGGTGAATGATTGGTGTCACGGAATGGCCCAGCACCCTCAGCCAGGGGCGGTGCAGTGACAGTGGTGGCTATGGACACTTGGGTGCGGTGGCACGCACCCAGTTTTGCAAGTACTTTTATTTAGATGTGATTATTGTGTGGTGTAATAAAGTGTCCCCGTTGGTTTATTGCGTAATGTATTTTCCCTTTGTCTGCCTTGCCCGCCGCCATTTTCCGATCACCTTGTGGCGCAGTTCAGAATCTTCGATTCGGAAAATGGCCGATTCGAACCATCCGGTTCGAATCGTAAAATGGCCGATTCGGACCATCCGGTCCGAATTGGCGACTCCCCGGATCGTAATGGCCAATGGGTCCCGGGAGGGCGGGCAAGGATTCCCATTGTATTGTAATTTTGTGGAAAGTGATAAATGCCTGAACTGTAAATAATAAAGCCAGATTTAGCAGTGCATCCAGCCTCGACTGATGTGGTTATTTTTCCGCCGTACTTTTCGTTCTGAGAATCCCTCGAGGTCTCAGGGTGCGGTGTCCCAGATCCGAACCGAACCGAGCGCTCTGTGCCTGCATCGAGCATCAGGGCAGAGGCGCAGCGGAAGGTGATTCGGTTCCCAGATCGAGAGATCCGATCCGAAGGGCGCGGCCGTGTACCGCGCTTCGGTATTGCGAGGGATTGCGGTAAGATCCGAATCCCTCGCCCATCCCGCAAGATTCATCTGTCCCCGATCCGAAAAGTCCTCCACCGGAGATCCGAAGATTCACCCGCACCTGGATCGGAAACGTTTCCCGCAAGAGAAGATCCGAAACGTTTCCCACATAAGATCCGAAGATTCCTCCGCGGCTGGCAGATCCGATTTCCACGAACGTCCCACACCCACAAGGTCAGTGAACCAGCTGCTCGAGACGCTGAGTGCCGTATGGCTCAGTGGTCGGGCTGGTTCTAGGCAGGGGTCCCCTCCACCGCCCGCTAACCTCTTCCCGGGGTCACGTCAGGCCGCACGAGACGCCGAGTGCGCGTCACTCGGTAGTCGGGCCAGCGGTAAGCGACGGGGTCACGCAGATTGAGCACACCCGCAGGCGGAACAACATCTCCATTCAGTCATAATTGGCTTAAACTGAGCATGCACTCTGGCCATGATGGATCCCACATCTCCCGAATCTGGGAGTTCCTGAAGAGTTTGCCAGCATCATGGAGCGCACATTCACTTCAGCGAGACTACCGAAACCTCCGGGATACTTGGGATCACAAGTATTTTTATTTTTTTTTTACACGCTATGCAGAGGTCTCGAATATAACGTGACCCCTCCAATTTTAAGGTAAATTTTTGTCACCAAAATCTAGTAGTATACTCGAGTATCTACAGTAATCAAATACACACGGAGGTGTGACAGGACCTAACGTCACTGGGGCATCTGGAGGGGGCTGTGTGCTAGCCTTCTGCCCAGAGACTAGGGCCCGTGAAAGAGACTACAGTTGCAAGAAAAAGTATGCGAACCCTTTGGGATTACGTGGAGTTTTGCATGAATTGGTCATAAAATGTGCTCTGATCTTCATATAAGTCACAACAATTTGAAAAACACAGTCTGCTTAAAATAATACAACACAAACATTATATGTTTTCATGTGTTTATTGAACAGAACATGTAAACATTCACAGTGCAGGGTGGAAAAAGTATGTGAACCCCTAGCCTAATGACTTCTCCAAGAGCTAATTGGAGCCAGGAGTGAGCCAACCTTGAGTCCAATCAGTGTGATATTATTGGATGTGTTGCTGAAAGCTGTCCTGCCCTTTAAAAACACACACCAGTTTTGGGTTTACTGGTTTCAAGAAGCACTGCCTGATGTGAACCATGCCTCGCAGAAAAGAGCTCTCAGAAGACCGACGATCAAGAATTGTTGAATTGCATGAAACTGGAAAAGGTTACAAAAGTATCTCCAAAAGCGTTGATGTTCATGTGTCCACGGTAAGACAGACTGTCTACAAATGGAGAAAGTTCAGCACTGTTGCTACTCTCCCTAGGCGTGGTCGTCCTGTAAAGATGACTGCAAGAGCACAGCGCATAATGCTTAATGAGGTAAAGAAGAATCCTAGAGTGTCAGCTAAAGACTTACAGAAATCCCTGGCACATGCTAACATTTTTGTTGACACATCTACAATAAGGAAAACATTAAACAAGAATAGAGTATATGGGAGGACACCACGGAGGAAGCCATTGCTGTCCAAAAACAATATTGCAGCACGTTTGAAGTTTGCAAAAGAGCACCTGGATGTTCCACAGCACTACTGGCAATATATTCTGTGGACAGATGAAACCAAAATTGAGTTGTTTGGAAAAAACACACAACACTATGTGTGGAGAAAAAAAGGCACAGCACACCAACATCAAAACCTCATCCCCACTGTAAAACATGGCGGAGGGAGCATCATGGTTTGGGGCTGCTTTGCAGCCTCAGGGCCTGGACGGATTGTTGTCATTGATGGAAAAATGAAATCGAGTTTATCAAGACATTTTGCAGGAAAACGTAAGACCATCTGTCCGCCAACTGAAGCTCCGCAGAGGATGGGTGATGCAACAGGGCAATGACCCAAAGCATACAAGTAATTCAACAAAAGAATGGCTTCAACAAAACAAAATACGCCTTCTGGAGTGGCCCAGTCAGAGTCCTGACCTCAAGCCGATTGAAATGCTGTGGCATGACCTTAAGAGATCGATTCACACCAGACATCCCAAGAATATTGCTACACTGAAACAGTTCTGTGAAGAGGAATGGTCCAAAATTACTCCAGATCGTTGTGCAGGTCTGATCTGAAACTACAGGAAACGTTTGGTTGAGGTTATTGCTGCCAAAGGAGGGTCAACCAGTTATTGAGTCCAAAGGTTCACATACTTTTTCCACCCTGCACTGTGAATGTTTACATGTTATGTTCAATAAACACATGAAAACATGTTTGTGCTGTATTATTTTAAGCAGACTGTGTTTTTCAAATTGTTGTGACTTAAGATGAAGATCAGAGACATTTTATGACCAATTCATGCAAAACTCCACGCAATCCCAAAGGGTTCACATACTTTTTCTTGCAACTGTACAGGGGAATTGGACCTTTTAAATATATTTGTTTTTTCACCGTTTTAAACATCCGCCAGTTACTTAAAGATTTCTGATGTCTGTGTGTTATTTATTGTAGTCTCCTGTTGTGTATATTTTTTTTTGTGAAAGGATTTTACCAGGAAGGATACATTGAGATTTCTCTGGTTTTCAGTATGTCCTGGGTGGCGAGTATGTACAGTTAGCAGTCTTGCCCAAGGACACTTACTGGAGAGGTGCTCGCCGGGATCGAACCCATGACTCCACATGCTCTCTCCATGCAGAGCAGTGATGTTACCTCTACTCCACCCAGCCGGTACATTGTGTACATTCCCTCAATTATCTAACCCCTCTCTGCATAGCGTAGACCTCTGTATTACTATGCTCCCTGTATAGTGTAATTGTAATAGAAGATATTCCTTTTTTTTTTTTTACCCGCTTTGCCTCCTTCTCCTTCCAGGAGGTCCCATTGTCCATTGTTTGAAGATTCTGTGCAGCTATTTGATCTGTGATGTTATCTGTTTGGTTGTATTCATGAAGACTGTTGTTCCTTGCCTGGGTAGCTGTGTGTCTGTGTGAATAAACAGTCTGCTTTTGAATTTCAATGGTCTGCATCCTTCTTTCAGCTGCGGTGAAAGTTTGGTTGGGCTGTTAGGGAAAATTCTCCGGCGACGGTGGGAACCGTTTTAAAGGGGAGAGAGCCTGCTGATGGAGGCACTCAGGGTACAGCCGCTCCGTTACAGGAGGCTTCAGTACCTTGTAGGTGAACGAGTGTACGTGAGAACCAATTCTATGTGGAGCCTTGCGCTCTCCCTCCACAATCAGGAATCAATCCATATCATATGATATTTGACAGTCTATATATTACTCTTGCCCTTGAAAAAGTCTAGTAATAGCCAAAACGCGTCAGGCTTTTAAAATTTGTTTTATTATATTTTATTTACAATAAAAAATCCTATTTTATTTGGATTGATTCCTCATTCCTGATTGTGGAGAGACAGAAAAAGGCTCCACATAGAATTGGCTCTCTCGTGCACCTACAAAAAAGGTACAGAAGCCTAGTGTGTATTCGATTTCTATATTTGGAGCGGTGGACCATCTCCTGGGGCTCGACTTCAGTTCTACAAAAATCGATATTTAAAAAAAAAAATCGATCCTCCATTTGCCACCATTGCTGCTATTGGTTCTTGAAAAAACTACTGGCTGTTTTGTCATACCCAGGACACCATCTTGCAATTTAAACCAGCAGACAAGCACAGGTAAAATACTGTATATAAAACATATAGCAAGTTTAAACAAAACACACACAAAAAAAAAAAAAAAAGTGATTTTTGCATTCACCAAGCAGTAACAATAGATTGGATAAAAAAATTAAAGTAAATCTGAACCCCAACAGCAAAATCACAATAAAATGAGAGATTAATGATGAGATACTACTGCAATGATCACGAGACAGACCAGAAACAAGATATTGAAAAGGGATCATTGAATACATTTCTATAGCTATGGTGTGACACGACCGTCATGGTCGCCACAACAAACCCATCATAGTCTGTGGAAACGCAATACAACCACAGAGTTCATTCACTAACCTCTGAAGTTGTCATGGAATAGCGCCAGGGAATTTGCAATTTCGGGGCAATTCGTCTGTTCTCTAAACAATCAATTTGCCAAATACAGGCTAATTGATAGTGAAATACGGTGCCAGATCAGCGGCAGAGAAAATTGTCCCATAGAGAAGTAATGGTTTGTCTATTCAGATGCCAAACTGCATCGAAATGTCGGTGAAAAGTCCCGATTTCCGTTGTTTCAGATGGACAGGTTTAAAACAGGAGAATCCCATAGGATCCAATGGAAATTTAATCCTTTATAACCTTTTGCAGACTGATAGATCTCACTTTCTCGTTTGTTCCTGAATTTCTTTGGATCTCGGCATGATGCGCAGCTTTTGAGGAACTTTGGGGTCTACTTCACTTTGTCAGGCAGGTCTTATTTAAGGGATTTCTTGATTGCGAACAGGTGTGGCAGTAATCAGGCCTGGGTGTGGCTAGAGAAATTGATTTAAGGGGGGGAGGGGATACTTTTTCACACAGGGCCATGTGGGTTTGCATTTTGTTTTCCTTCATTTATAAACTGCAGGTTGTGTTACTTGTGTTTGATCTGAAACATTAAAGTGTGTCACACACGCAAAAAAATTAAATAAAATCAGGGAGGGGGCCAACACTTTATCACACAACTGTATATATCTGTAGGATCAATTTTAATGGAAAAGCAGGGTACGTTGCTTTCAAATAACAGGATTTCATGCCCCCTACTGGTGTTGCCTTCAGGCGCCATGTCTCCCACGGTGTCAATCTGATCGGTTATAAAATTCACAAATAATTGAAATTTCTGACCTAACTTATACAACCAATGAAACCAGGCCGCCAGGACATTCTCACACCGAGAAGATGTAATAGGCTCAGTGACGCCCCCTCTGGTGGGGTAAGAGAGCGTCACACACAGGGATTCCTATAGGCTCAGTGACGCCCCCTCTGGTGGGATAAGAGCGTCACACAGGGATTCCTATAGGCTCAGTGATGCCCCCTCTGGTGGGGATAGAGAGCGTCACACAGGGATTCCTATAGGCTCAGTGACGCCCCCTCTGGTGGGGATAGAGAGCGTCACACACACAGGGATTCCTATAGGCTCAGTGACGCCCCCTCTGGTGGGGTAAGAGAGTCACACAGGGATTCCTATAGGCTCAGTGACGCCCCCCTCTGGTGGGGTAAGAGCGTCACACAGGGATTCCTATATGCTCAGTGACGCCCCCTCTGGTGGGGTAAGAGAGCGTCACACACAGGGATTCCTATAGGCTCAGTGACGCCCCCTCTGGTGGGGATAGAGAGCGTCACACAGGGATTCCTATAGGCTCAGTGATGCCCCCTCTGGTGGGATAAGAGCGTCACACACAGGGATTCCTATAGGCTCAGTGATGCCCCCTCTGGTGGGGATAGAGAGTGTCACACAGGGATTCCTATAGGCTCAGTGACGCCCCCTCTGGTGGGGATAGAGAGCGTCACACAGGGATTCCTATAGGCTCAGTGATGCCCCCTCTGGTGGGGATAGAGAGCGTCACACACACAGGGATTCCTATAGGCTCAGTGACGCCCCCTCTGGTGGGGTAAGAGAGCGTCACACAGGGATTCCTATAGGCTCAGTGATGCCCCCTCTGGTGGGGATAGAGAGCGTCACACACACAGGGATTCCTATAGGCTCAGTGATGCCCCCTCTGGTGGGGATAGAGAGTGTCACACAGGGATTCCTATAGGCTCAGTGATGCCCCCTCTGGTGGGGTAAGAGAGTCACACAGGGATTCCTATAGGCTCAGTGACGCCCCCTCTGGTGGGGTAAGAGCGTCTCACACACAGGGATTCCTATAAGTTGAAGGCAAGTGCTCAGAAGTAACAACACGTGATGTTCAATCAGACAATAAAATCGTTGACGCAGGAATAACATGTTTGATTTACAAGCCAGATAAACTGGAGGCTTTATTTAGAGGAGGCCGAGGTGATTGAACACATTTAACAGATATCCAAAAACATTTTGGGGATCAAATGCTCATAAAAAAATCAATCATAAATCAGGAATCGGATGTGTAATACAGGAAGGAAAGATTGTTGCTCTAACACTAGATGGTTTGGGATAAAACAAGAGACTGAATCTAGGAAAAAGAAATTAAAATGCGGGCATTTATAAAATGATATTCCCATGGAATAATATTCACCTTCCGATGCTCACAAAGCAAGGTTACAATGAGATCGGGTCAACAGTGCTGCTCTGATTCTGATTGGCCGAGGCGATGTCTATCACCTAGCTCTCCCAATAGGAGTTGAGCGTTATGAAGTGGTGTGAGAGAAGGCGGGACCGGCTGCACGTTCAATACTAAACGATAAAACTCGAAATGCCTGGAACCGCTCAGTAAAAATCTATATATTCCGCGCGTTCGCCGCCGAGTCGTCCCACGGTCTCCAAATTAGCATAATATCCCCCTCCCTCGTCTGAACGTTTATTATTACGCAGGTTTCAGACGTTATTGCTAAATCTGCGGCAGATCAGCGGATAGAAAGTGTCGGGTTTAGAACACGTCAACCTGTTTAATACTGGGGGGGGGGGGATTAAAAATAAGGCAGAATTATCACAAACTGGAGAAAACGACAGGCGTCAAAATAAACATGGCGTGTGCGCGCGCGAGTCCGCAAACTACAATGACTGGATATGCTCACACGCCGCAACCCCCCCCCCCCCATCACTGCACGCAGGCACACACGCCGCTCCTGACATTAAGCGTGTGTACTTTCGTCCAGTCTGTAGCACTGGTGCAAGATGCCGTTCACCAACGTGATTGGGTACCTTGTGCGTATCTTCCTGTACAGCGTGGTGCATGGTGTGCGCACGGACCTGCACGCGCCGGTTAAAGAGGCGGTGGTTTGCATAGACGCGCACAGGTGCAGGGCCACGAGAAGATGCCTTTTGTGCACTTTTGTCTTGGGTGATGACAGGGCAGGAAAGGTGTCACCCGACTGTGTACAGGAGGGGGGGGGGGCTGGGCTGAAAGCTACCTGTACATATGGAAAATAAGGGGGGGGGCTCCCTGGCTCAATCCGCAGCCGCCGTGAACCCCTGCCAGCCACCACCACCGCCTAACCGGGGTTTAGGGCAGATGGGGGGGGGGGGGGAAGAGTCAGTTTCCAGTTCAGCGAGCGCCCACGTCAGGGTGGCCATACCTATATACACACACGCACGCGCTATATATATGTATTTACAGACAGAGGGGGGGGGGCCTCTCTGCAGGTGGACGCAAAGCATACTGGGTATATGCCTGTATTACATTCAACACAATACACCTGTAAGCCATACACAGTACACACCCCGCTATTTACACACAGTGAGTGCAGGCATTCACTGTCCCGGGCGGCCCCATGGACACACCCACCCGGGGGCATTAATGACGCCCCCATGCGGTGCGGGGGGGGGGCGCGGTGCAGCCGTACACTGGGCTCTGGGATTGGGGGGTAGGGGGCAGTATAAATGCTGGATGCCAGCTCCTGCCCTAATACATTCGTGTGGAGAAGACACTCAAACCCACAGCAAAGGGTTAAAAAAATAAAATAAACATAACATTTTTTAGGCAAACAGCCACAGTTTTGCAAATTAGCGTTTTTTTTCCTGTTGCACTTTGTATTTACACGTGACATGTCCATAGACCGCGCGGGTCGTGGGCCACTGCCCCCGGATCCATGGCACAGAGAGTCTCTCTGTCCCGCGGGCCTTTAAACACTGGTACACATAGGGCATCTCCATAGTGTGGGGGTGCAAATCAGTCACAACGCGACTCTGGAGATAAAGTCCTGCCACAGGCCGGAGCGTTCAGACGGGGCCCCTGCTGTGGGGTCCCTCTTTTCTTGGGTTCGGCACGTCTGTGGCTCGGGTCTAGGATTGGTCTCCTAGTCGGGTGCCGCGGCGGCTCGTCGGGGAGCAGGATTTGCGGCTGCTGTCCCAAGTGGCTGTGGAAGGGACCCACGACGTCATACACCCAGGTCTCGAGACATCCGTGGTCCCGGGGTCGGTGCCGCGCTGCGATGTCAACATTAAGGCAACTGCGCGGGAACACTCCCCGAATCCAACCAGTCCGTTCTGGTGACGCCCCGGATCAGGAGGGGGCACTTTGTATCCGGCGATGCTCCATGTATCCACCTCCAGAAAAGTCTAAGAATCCGTCTGCCGGGGTCCGTTAGCGAGGCTCCCCCGCAAGGATGTTTGTAAACAAAAGCAGGATGAAAATGAGGGGAATAAAACCCCCAAAAAACACACAATAACTGTTCTGGGACATCAGGATAAAGGAGAACAGGTACCATGAGAGGAAAAAAAAAAAAACACAAAAAAGGGGAGGATGCGGGTTTAGCACCACCCAACAAAATACACAGTAGCTGTTCCTGTCACAGGCGACGGGATGGGGGTCTGCAGCGGGATAAGTGGTAGCGGATAGTCCTGGCGCTCGCTAAATGCTCGAGGATCCTGCCCCCTGCGCCAAGGTCTCCGGACGCAGGGTGACGCGGAAACGGCGGCCAGAGACACAATAATGAGGGAAGCGGTAGGAGGACAGGGGGAAATTAAACATAAAAAGTCTTAACAGAGCGGGTGGGCGAAGAGCGTCCTTAAATCACAAAGAAAAAAAAAAAACACATTGAAACATTTGTATCTGTGCAAAAAAAAAAAATATATAAAGTTGCGATGCACCCAGCCCCCACCGCGACGACTGCCAAGTAAGTGCATTCTTCAAGTTTTCATGGATTGAACCGCCTGCTCGCTCCCCTCACCGTCACCACAGGGAATTCCGAGGAAACACTTCCGTCACGCAAACAAAAAGCTTACGAAAAGGTTTGTATGTTTTTTTTTTTCTCTTTTTATGCATTTTTTACTGTTTGTCTTTTTTCATTATTTTTCTATAAAAATAGATTTTTCCAAAAAAAAGAAAAATTAAAATAAGTGTTTTTGGCTGCTTTTTTTTTTTTTCTTCCAAAAAATATTTTTCTTTTTTTTTCTTATTATCTGTTGCCCGAAAACTTCACTTGTCAATACAAAAAAAAAGTCAGAAACTGTCAATTTTAAAAGGGAAAAAAAAATACGCTTTTTTTTTTTAAACAAGAAAAATCGTCTCAACACAAAATTCAAAAAATTAGTAACAAAACAGTCAAAAGTCGGTAAATCCAGTTTTCCCCTCCATTCCACTTTTTAAGTTTTTTTTCTTCTTTTTTTTATAAAAAGTGAACAAAAATGACAAAACAGGAATAGTTCAGATTTTTGATCAGTTTCTGTAAAGTGCATTATTTAAGGTGCTTTAAAACGAGTGCATCAACGTTTTGGGGAGTGGGGGGAGGAGATTGGGAGGAAGCTCGCTCTCTGTCTCCACCCCCCTCCTCCCTGGCTCTGGCTGGGGGTAACGGAGACCCCTCCTCTCCCAGTCTCTGTCCCCAGACACCTCGCGCAGAGGGAAGGGGCAAAGTTTGCAGTGCATTGTAGCCGCAAATACTGCGACATGTGAAGTAAAGATGGCGGCGACGGCAGAAAAGACGTGCCTCAGTAGTCATCGATGGCTTCCATTTCACCGGAGGAGCCGTGGAGGGAGTATCCTGCACAGAGGGGAGAGAATCAGGGGGGTGAGAAATTAACGGGATATTTCAGCAATGCAGATTAAAGCGGGATGAATTGAGCGGGAGATGCATGGACGGCCACGCTAACAGAGCGAACGCGCCATCGACGCGCTGCGAGAAAGGAATTCGGGTTATCGCGAGCATTGCTTGCTGGGGGATTTAGTGCGGGGTCGCTTCCTCTATGCGCACATGACATCTCATCCACCTCTTGGTACAGGAGCCTGCACAGCTCCGGTGAGCGCACGCAGCTCCAGACACGCACACCGCGGCTCCAGCGCATGAAGGAAATATAACTCCTCATACTCGGTAAATAGGAGTGAAGTGCTAGCAGTGTGCGCGCTCGGCAGCTCATGCACCACAGCTTGTGCCAAACCCCCATTCTTCCCTTCTGGTAATCCCCACCAACCTTAGCAACACGCGCAAGCTGGCTTGCCTTTAAAATAATGGGAGTTGCACGAGACCGGACTGCAGGCGGCGTCTAAATCCTTTGTACGTGCCACGGATAACACCACGGCATGAACGGACAAAAAGCAAACAAACCGACAAAAAGGCAAACTTCCTGCTCATCTCCCTTAACCTACAAAAGCTCCAGCACGCCAAGAGTACGGTCAGACGCCCAGAGCTCCGGGTAAGAGGCAGGGACAGACACAAGGAGCTCCGTGTAAGGGACAGACACAAGGAGCAGGGACAGACAAGGAGCTCCGGGTGAGCGGCAGGGACAGACACAAGGAGCTCCGGGTAAGGGGCAGGGACAGACACAAGGAGCTCCGGGTAAGAGGCAGGGACAGACACAAGGAGCTCCGGGTAAGGGACAGACACAAGGAGCAGGGACAGACACAAGGAGCTCCGGGTAAGGGACAGACACAAGGAGCAGGGACAGACACAAGGAGCTCCGGGTAAGAGGCAGGGACAGACACAAGGAGCTCCGGGTAAGGGACAGACACAAGGAGCAGGACAGACACAAGGAGCTCCGGGTAAGAGGCAGGGACAGACACAAGGAGCTCCGGGTAAGAGGCAGGGACAGACACAAGGAGCTCCGGGTAAGAGGCAGGGACAGACACAAGGAGCTCCGGGTAAGAGGCAGGACAGACACAAGGAGCTCCGGGTAAGAGGCAGGGACAGACACAAGGAGCTCCGGGTAAGAGGCAGGGACAGACACAAGGAGCTCCGGGTAAGAGGCAGGGACAGACACAAGGAGCTCCGGGTAAGAGCAGGGACAGACACAAGGAGCTCCGGGTAAGGGACAGACACAAGGAGCAGGGACAGACACAAGGAGCTCCGGGTAAGAGGCAGGGACAGACACAAGGAGCTCCGGGTAAGGGACAGACACAAGGAGCAGGGACAGACACAAGGAGCTCCGGGTAAGAGGCAGGGACAGACACAAGGAGCTCCGGGTAAGAGGCAGGGACAGACACAAGGAGCTCCGGGTAAGAGGCAGGGACAGACACAAGGAGCTCCGGGTAAGAGGCAGGGACAGACACAAGGAGCTCCGGGTAAGAGGCAGGGACAGACACAAGGAGCTCCGGGTAAGAGGCAGGGACAGACACAAGGAGCTCCGGGTAAGAGGCAGGGACAGACACAAGGAGCTCCGGGTAAGAGGCAGGGACAGACACAAGGAGCTCCGGGTAAGAGGCAGGGACAGACACAAGGAGCTCCGGGCGAGCGGCCGGGACAGAAGCCCTGGGTACATGGTGACATGCAAAGAGGGCAAGAGATAACACAGACCACTGAGGAATGAATGGAAGCATGTAATATATATATATATGCGCGTCACGCTGTGTTTATACCCAGAATGCTGGGGTCTGAATGTAACATGTGAATCCTCCTCTTCATCTTGTTGCTCTGCACATCAAATCCACTTTGCTTCATATTCTGGGATGTTGAGAACATGGATGGCGTCATCCAAGCGGCTTCCTGTGTGACAAGGTGATACCGTTACAATGTGTGTGATTCAGCAGAGCACGGGACACGCGGGCGGCCTCATGGCTGGGACACGCGGGCGGCCTCATGGCTGGACACGCGGGCGGCCTCATGGCTGGGACACGCGGCGGGGCCTCATGGCTGGGACACGCGGGCGGCCTCATGGCTGGGACACGCGGGCGGCCTCATGGCTGGGACACGCGGGCGGCCTCATGGCTGGGACACGCGGCGGCCTCATGGCTGGGACACGCGGGCGGCCTCATGGCTGGGACACGCGGGCGGCCTCATGGCTGGACACGCGGGCGGCCTCATGGCTGGGACACGCGGGCGGCCTCATGGCTGGGACACGCGGGCGGCCTCATGGCTGGGACACGCGGGCGGCCTCATGGCTGGGACACGCGGGCGGCCTCATGGCTGGGACACGCGGGCGGCTCATGGCTGGGACACGCGGGCGGCCTCATGGCTGGGACACGCGGGCGGCCTCATGGCTGGGACACGCGGGCGGCCTCATGGCTGGGACACGCGGGCGGCCTCATGGCTGGGACACGCGGGCGGCCTCATGGCTGGGACACGCGGGCGGCCTCATGGCTGGGACACGCGGGATCCCTACCTGCTGTCTCTGGCTGGCTTTGTACTTTGCTCTTCGTTCTAGGAATTGTTTTGCAAATTCTTTGGCTTCGAGAGTTTCTCCCAAACAAGAGCGAATATAATCATGAACATCATAGGGCGACTCCAGCTCTTTGAGGAAGGCCACCAGCGTGGGGACTGGAGAGAGACAGGACCACCACACGTCAAGGCATGGATTAGCCATGTACAGCGTGGAAACACACACAGGGGCAGCCACCAGCACCACACACACACACACACACACACAGGGGCAGTCACCAGCAAAACACACACACACACACACACACACACACACACACACACAACACACACACACACCACACACACACAGGGTCAGCCAGCAGCAACACACACACACACCACACACACACACACAGGGGCAGTCACCAGCAAAACCACACACACACACACACACACAGGGGCAGTCACCAGCAAAACACACACACAGGGGCAGTCACCAGCAAAACACACACACAGGGGCAGTCACCAGCAAAACACACACACACACAGGGGCAGCCAACAGCAAAACACACACACACACACACACACACACACACACACACACACACAGGGGCAGCCACCAGCAAAACACACACACACAGGGGCAGCCAGCAGCAAAACACACACACAGGGGCAGCCAACAGCAAAACACACACACACAGGCAGTCACCAGCAAAACACACACACACAGGCAGTCACCAGAAAAACACACACACACAGGCAGCCACCAGCAAAACACACACACACAGGCAGTCACCAGCAAAACACACACACACAGGGGCAGCCACCAGCAAAACACACACACAGGGGCAGCCACCAGCAAAACACACACACAGGGGCAGCCACCAGCAAAACACACACACACAGGGGCAGCCACCAGCAAAACACACACACGGGGCAGCCACCAGCAAAACACACACACAGGGGCAGCCACCAGCAAAACACACACAGGGGCAGCCACCAGCAAAACACACACACACAGGGGCAGCCACCAGCAAAACACACACACACAGGGGCAGCCACCAGCAAAACACACACACACAGGGGCAGCCACCAGCAAAACACACACACACAGGGGCAGCCAGCAGCAAAACACACACACACACAGGCAGTCACCAGCAAAACACACACACACAGGCAGTCACCAGAAAAACACACACACACAGGCAGCCACCAGCAAAAACACACACACAGGCAGTCACCAGCAAAACACACACACACAGGGGCAGCCACCAGCAAAACACACACACAGGGGCAGCCACCAGCAAAAACACACACACAGGGGCAGCCACCAGCAAAACACACACACAGGGGCAGCCACCAGCAAAACACACACACAGGGGCAGCCACCAGCAAAAACACACACACACAGGGGCAGCCACCAGCAAACACACACACAGGGGCAGCCACCAGCAAAACACACACACAGGGGCAGCCACCAGCAAAACACACACACAGGGGCAGCCACCAGCAAAACACACACACAGGGGCAGCCACCAGCAAAACACACACAGGGGCAGCCACCAGCAAAACACACACACAGGGGCAGTCACCAGCAAAACACACACAGGGGCAGTCACCAGCAAAACACACACAGGGGCAGCCACCAGCAAAACACACACACACAGGGGCAGCCACCAGCAAAACACACACACAGGGGCAGTCACCAGCAAAACACACACAGGGGCAGTCACCAGCAAAACACACACAGGGGCAGCCACCAGCAACACACACACACACAGGGGCAGTCACCAGCAAAACACACACACACAGGGGCAGCCACCAGCAAAACACACACACACACAGGGGCAGCCAACAGCAAAACACACACACACAGGGTCAGCCAGCAGCAACACACACACACACACACACACACAGGGTCAGCCACCAGGTAGTCCCGCACAGAGGCACTGCTTGAGCTGGCTGCGCAGTAAAGGCGCCGCTGTGCAGAGTTGTCCTCTTACCGTCCAGGTTATTGGATGTATTGAGAATGTGTAACATTTGTTCGCACCACTGAGTAAAACCGTCCGCCGGTTTAATTCCCTGCAAGAGTTTCAAAAGCTTCTCCTCTTCCTCGGTCTTCTTCCGGCGAGCAGTGTAAGCATCACTGAGGAAAAGAACCAATCGGCAGGTACCGTCAGCAAGGAGGGCGACGGAAAGGGAGGACGACGGAAAGGGAGGGCGACGGAAAGGGAGGGAGGGCGACGGAAAGGGAGGGAGGGCGACGGAAAGGGAGGGAGGGCGACGGAAAGGGAGGGAGGGCGACGGAAAGGGAGGAGGGCGACGGAAAGGGAGGGAGGGCGACGGAAAGGGAGGGAGGGCGACGGAAAGGGAGGAGAGGCGACGGAAAGGGAGGGCGACGGAGCGCTGGGAGGGAGAGCGACGGAGCGCTGGGAGGGAGAGCGACGGAGCGCTGGGAGGGAGAGCGACGGAGCGCTGGGAGGGAGAGCGACGGAGCGCTGGGAGGAGAGCGACGGAGCGCTGGGGGGAGAGCGACGGAGCGCTGGGAGGGAGAGCGACGGAGCGCTGGGAGGGAGAGCGACGGAGCGCTGGGAGGGAGAGCGACGGAGCGCTGGGAGGGAGAGCGACGGAGCGCTGGGAGGGAGAGCGACGGAGTGCTGGGAGGGAGAGCGACGGAGCGCTGGGAGGGAGAGCGACGGAGCGCTGGGAGGGAGAGCGACGGAGCGCTGGGAGGGAGAGCAACGGAGCGCTGGGAGGGAGAGCAACGGAGCGCTGGGAGGGAGAGCAACGGAGCGCTGGGAGGGAGAGCAACGGAGCGCTGGGAGGGAGAGCAACGGAGCGCTGGGAGGGAGAGCAACAGAGCGCTGGGAGGGAGAGCAACGGAGCGCTGGGAGGGAGGGCAACGGAGCGCGGGGAGGGAGGGCAACGGAGCGCGGTACGGAGCGCCGGAGGGAGGGGAACGGAGCGCCGGGAGGGAGGGGAACGGAGCGCCGGAGGGAGGGGGAACGGAGCGCCGGGAGGGAGGGGGAACGGAGCGCCGGGAGGGAGGGGAACGGAGCGCCGGGAGGAGGGGGAACGGAGCGCCGGGAGGGAGGGGAATGGAGCTTCAAACAGACTAAGACTGTATTATTAGGAAATCTATATACACTCACGTGAGTGAAGGGCTGCTTCTACTGTTCCTAAGCCCTCGGGAGCTCCCCCCACTCTTTAAGCTTTCCTCCCATGGGCTCTTGTCCAGGTTCCCCCACAGAGATCCAGTGTCTGTGCCCCATTGGGAAGGAAGGATGGAGGAACCAGGCATCCCCAGACCTCCATGCTGCAGAAACAAGGATTAATCAGCATTCAATCCCTTTACCGCGTCGCCTTATACCATCCCCAGCATTCAATCCCTTTACCGCGACGCCTTATACCATCCCCAGCATTCAATCCCTTTACCGCGTCGCCTTATACCATCCCCAGCATTCAATCCCTTTACCGCGTCGCCTTATACCATCCCCAGCATTCAATCCCTTTACCGCGTCGCCTTATACCATCCCCAGCATTAAATCCCTTTACCGCGTCGCCTTATACCATCCCCAGCATTCAATCCCTTTACCATGTCACCTTATACCATCCCCAGCATTCAATCCCTTTACCGCGTCGCCTTATACCATCCCCAGCATTCAATCCCTTTACTGCGTCGCCTTATACCATCCCCAGCATTCAATCCCTTTACCGCGTCGCCTTATACCATCCCCAGCATTCAATCCCTTTACCGCGTCGCCTTATACCATCCCCAGCATTCAATCCCTTTACCATGTCCCCTTATACCATCCCCAGCATTCAATCCCTTTACCGCGTCACTTTATACCATCCCCGGCATTCAATCCCTTTACCGCGTCACTTTATACCATCCCCGGCATTCAATCCCTTTACCGTGTCGCCTTATACCATCCCCAGCATTCAATCCCTTTAACGCGTCGCCCTATACCATCCCCGGCATTAAATCCCTTTACCGCGTCGCCTTATACCATCCCCGGCATTCAATCCCTTTACCATGTCACCTTATACCATCCCCAGCATTCAATCCCTTTACTGCGTCACTTTATACCATCCCCGGCATTCAATCCCTTTACTGCGTCGCTTTATACCATCCCCGGCATTCAATCCCTTTACCGTGTCACCTTATACCATCCCCGGCATTGTGTCACCTCACACATTAGGATCTGCTCTGACCACTCGGCTTGGATTCTCACCGTGTTCCTTGATGATTGCCCTCTCTGTTTTAGGAGTTGTCCTTCCCGCTCCTGCATCTCCAGCATGGCTTTTAGTGACAGCCCCTTCCCGTGTGAACCCCAGCTATGAGATGGGGGTGAGGGCTGCCCGGTCTGCTGGATAAGTTTAAGGAGTAACTCCTGCTGTTGGCGACACTGAAAGAAATGAAACTTGAAATGAGGCGAGTGACCGTACAAGACGTGTTCTGGAAGGTCTGGTCAGGGTGTAAGTGGTTTAGCTGTGGGTTGGGTTCGTGCATACACAGCACTCGTTTCGTGTGGTTATCCCTGGGCGGTGGACAATACCTGCTTGCGCCTGTACAGCTCCTCCTCCTGATCCCTCCGCTTCATCTCCTCCTGTCGCCGTTTCTCTTCCCTCCTCTTCCTCTCCTCTTCTTCCCTCTTGGCCCTGAGTTCCGCATCCCTGCGTTCCTGCAGCTGAGGACACAGAGAGGCCATTACCTTCCCTTAATCCCATGACAATGTTTCTGAACTACTTCCACCATGATCCTCTGTCTGTCTACTGCATTCAAAGAATTCTGGGAATTGTAGTTAAATCATTTCCCGAGTTTGCGGTCACTGATGGCGTGTGACGCCACTCGGAGCCCATGATATACACATCTAAGAGGATGTGCAGGAAGCAGTCACACCACGGCATGTTCAGATATCTGAGAGAATCACCCCCACCACACTCCAAGACCAGACAGAGCCATGTTAAAGCGGGGGTGTTTCTGCCAGTTCTCTCCGTGACCGGCTCTGCTGCCCAGTCTCCCTTTCAGGGCATCGCTCGTGCTGTTGCTCCGTACCTTCTGTTGCAGTTGCAGCTGTTCCAATATTGGCCCCTGAGATGCAGATGACACAGGCAGGTCCCACAATGCGGAATCCCCACCTTCGATTCAAAGGGAAACAAAGAAATTAGCAATTGGGCCCCCAGGGGTCAGCACGGTCATCCTGCGCACGGAGCGGCACGTGTTTGCATGGATGGAGAAGCGCTCACCTGCTGACTGCGTGGCTGAGGTATGCAGATCCCACAGGGATCCAGTGTCTGGCACAGAGAGAGATCTGTTCATAGCAGGAAGGAGGGACGCCGCATCAGGTCCTCTGCGAGAGACGACAGCAATAGAAAACGCCTTAACTCAATGAATGGACGGAGCGACAGCCAACAGACGAACACAATGCACTGAGTGACGGCCTGTGAACGTGTGTGTGCCCGGATTTAATGAGTGGGATCGATGTGAGTGTGCCTGTGTGACGTGCGTCACTTTGGACTCGAAGTACATGGGCCTAGAAATGTATTTGAGATGTGCGGGCCTGATGTTTCATATGGTTTTCCTGCCGTTTCCTTTGTTAAAGTCACCCTGTATCTATAATTTTAGATGCAGGGTGTTTGTGTTCTCTGTGCCCTATTACCGGATGTCTATTCTATTACTATTCATTTATGTATTTATTGTGGAGTCTGCTTTGGTAGAACTGTAACTGTATGCTGTGCTGTTCTTTTCCTTTGTTTTCACATGCTTCCATCACCCCTCCCCCCAGCAACCAGCTTAAACCGGATCGCCGTGCCACTTCTAACGCTTTGTTTCAATGCTAGGTGTGTGTTGCCATCGTTTCTGTACCTTCCCCTGTGTTTTAACCAGTTGCAAAATGTAAATAAACTCATTCTCAGTTTGGGTTTCAACCTGCAAGGATCTCCGGTGTTTCACTGAGTTTTGCACCAGAAGCAGTACTCCTGCAGTATACTGACGGCGAGGGGAGCAGACTGCATGTGGACAGGGTTTACCCACGTTACAGCCCGGATTTAATAAAAGGGATCGATGTCACTGCGCCCGGATTTAATGAGAGGGATTGATGTCACTGCACCCGGATTTAATGAGAGGGATCGAGGTCACTGCACCCGGATTTAATGAGAGGGATCGATGTCACTGCACCCGGATTTAATGAGAGGGATCGATGTCACTGCACCCGGATTTAATGAGAGGGATCGATGTCACTGCACCCGGATTTAATGAGAGGGATCGATGTCACTGCACCCGGATTTAATGAGAGGGATCGAGGTCACTGCACCCGGATTTAATGAGAGGGATCGAGGTCACTGCACCCGGATTAATGAGAGGATCGAGGTCACTGCACCCGGATTTAATGAGAGGGATTGAGGTCACTGCGCCCGGATTTAATGAGAGGGATTGAGGTCACTGCACCCGGATTTAATGAGAGGGATCGAGGTCACTGCACCCGGATTTAATGAGAGGGATTGAGGTCACTGCGCCCGGATTTAATGAGAGGGATTGAGGTCACTGCGCCCGGATTTAATGAGAGGGATTGAGGTCACTGCGCCCGGATTTAATGAGAGGGATCGAGGTCACTGCACCCGGATTTAATGAGAGGGATCGAGGTCACTGCACCCGGATTTAATGAGAGGGATCGAGGTCACTGCACCCGGATTTAATGAGAGGGATCGAGGTCACTGCACCCGGATTTAATGAGAGGGATCGAGGTCACTGCACCCGGATTTAATGAGAGGGATTGAGGTCACTGCACCCGGATTTAATGAGAGGGATTGAGGTCACTGCGCCCGGATTTAATGAGAGGGATTGAGGTCACTGCGCCCGGATTTAATGAGAGGGATCGATCTCGGGCTCCCAAGTTGTGACATGTGAGACATTTAATGGGGCACGGCTTGACAAGATACAGGGAGATGAATGGTTAATGAGGGAAGGAGGAGTTAACGGTCCATTAATACCTGGACTTTGATGGGTTCAGTTGCTGCAGGAACAAAGTCAGCTGTTGCTGCTGCTGTGGAGTTAGATCTGTGGATTTCTGCTGAGGGGAGTACTGCGGCCTGTAGGGGGCAGGAATAGGTAAGGTCATTGTAAATTGTAGTGCACAACTCAGAGGCGAGTATTCGTTATATCCAACAGCAGCGAAGAAAAACTGTATCTTTACGAAATAAATCCCCAGAAAAAACCCTTCCCTAACATGGGGAGACCCTCTCAACCTGGTCCAGTCCTAATCCCCTCTACAAAAAGGTCCACTCCAGGAGCAGCAATTCCTCTTTCTTTGCTGCTCCTGCAGCGGAAACAGCTCATTTAACAGGTCACATATTACGAGTTTGCGTCTCTGTCTTGTTACTTATTCTAATCTGTCCCCTGTTGCCCGTCCAGGTGCTAGCTGGAAGGGAAACCCGCTGCGTTCCCTGGTGTCAGGCAGTAACTTGGCGCTGGGAGCGGCATTTTCGCAGTTTCCAATTCCTTTCATATATTCTTCCTAAAGGGTTTTTGCCTTTTCCTTCCAATCGCATCCCTGGCCGAGACCTTTACTCCGGCTGGAGCTCCGTTGCGCTTACTGGGGTTGGTTGTAGCCTTGTGGACTGGTCTTCTAGCCAGCGGCTTTGCATCTCGCAAGATTTCTCCTGACAAGTGTCTCCGCATGGTCTCGGGGGCGTCCCCGCCCTTCAGATCTTGCGTTTTTTGCAGGCCGCCATTTTGGTTATCTCATACCTGACGTTTTCCTGCACAGACACGCAGCTACGCTGTTGCTGCGCAACATGTTCTAATCTAAACTCGGTGATTGGAGCCCTCGCCCTTCTGGAAGTGGTTCCATAGCTCTCAGGTTCGGTACACCGCTCAACAGCACATGGGGCCTAAAAAAAATAAATCTAAATGTACCTGCCGTTCTAAACCAGAGGAACGTTTTGCCAGAATGGAGGCGTCCCTGCAAACCTCCATGTCCTCAGCGGTTCACACGGCTGTCACTGCCCTTTCAGACTTCAGGAAAAAAATCTCTTCATTCAGTACTGGCTGCGGCCCAGCTCCTTCCTCTCGCCGCTACTCCTGCCGATTCAAATCCAGCTCATTCATTCTCTGGCGATCCTGACCCAGGCCCCTCCACCGAGTCGTTGCCTTCTATGACGGGGGAGGAGATTCTGCCGCTTCCATCTGTTCAGGCTGCTAGTAGCAGTAGAGGAGTTGGCACCCCGGTCCCCAGTGGTGAGCTGATCCCTCAAACGAGCCTCAACCGCGGGGCTTTTAAAGGGACAAAAAAAAAAAAAAAAAGCACTCTGGCTCCTGTTTTGGCCAATAATTAGAACACTGACCACTTGAGTTACAGGCTCCTAGCACAGGGGGTCCGGTGATCTTTGACACTCAAGGGGATCCACTATTTGAACCGGAGGACCTCACCTCACCTACCCTCGGTCTTTCGCACGGTACCCTGCTCCCCACATTGAGCAATGGGTAGACGTCTATATGCGGTGGCCTCTAGAACGAGCAGACAGCGCCAAGAGTCCAAGACCCACCGCTGCTGGGAAGACATGCCTAACACCCTAGCTTTCAAGAAGATTTAAGTCGTGGCTGGTCCCCTAAGAAGGACATTGACGTTGTCCTCAGGAATTGCCAAGATAAATTTTTAGATGTGACAGGCCCCTTAGACAAAATCTGTTAAGTCTACACTGGATCTCAACGTAGTTGGCGGCTGGCTTCAGCACGCGCTTAGCCTCTTGGGTAACGCTAACATTGTTACTTCTTCCTGGAGTTTACTACCATATAGCACTTTACTGTGTGCAAAATTTTTTTTTTAGTTCCCCCACCAGAGATATTTACACAATTGAAAAATGCCTTATTTGTGGGTCCCTGAAAAGAAAAAAAAAAAAATTTTGAAGCCGAATATTTTTATCCCTTCCCTGAAAATTGACCCATGCGAAATTTTAATTTTTTGTAACCGCGATCAACAACTTTGGCATGAAATTTTAGGCACATGGAAACAAGAAGCCAAATGACGTAATTAAAATGTATCCAGAATGTGCTGAGAATACATTTTGTTCCACAGCTCTGTGACAAACCATAACGGAAATATGCATTTTTCTCGCAAACCTCTGAAACCGCAAAAATATAGCGTGAAGAAGGCCGCCATTTTTAGAGGAGTCCGTATAAAATTAAAATAATCTTGGTTGTAAACTACCAACACAAAAGGGGTCATCACCAAAAAAATATATTTTTTTAAATGTTCAAGCAACCAGTGCTGTACCACTTGATATGGATTGATCAAGAGGTCTTCCTGCATCCTTTCAGGTTCGCGGGGGACCAACTCTCGGTCAGGGAAGAGGTATTAGATCTCCAATTCAATTCATAAACCAGGCACATCTGGCTCCGCCCAGCTTCTTGAGCAAAATTTTTCTTGTGGCCAAAGAGAGGGGTGGCCACCACCCGGTCATCAACGAGTGGGTGGTTTACTGCCACTTCAAAATGGAGGGTATCTATACCCTCAGGGAGTCCTTGCTCCAACACTACTGGATGGTGAAGCTGGATCTTAAAGACGCATACCTTCCAGTTCACTTGCCTTCCTTTTGGCCCGTCATCCATTCCGCGAAAGTTGCTAAAACCTGTGATTTACGCCCTCCGCTCCAGGAGTCGTCAAACTGATAATTTATCTGGACGACATTCTCATGTTGTCCACCAGTCACTGATGGTTCATCTGTCATGACCATCCAACCCCTTCAAGATTTGGGGTTTCACATGAATATGGAGAAATCTGATGGTTCCTGTGACAGACTCCACTGCCTCTGGGGCAGTTGGAGGAGCAAAGGGGCAGCCTCCTTCCTACTGACTATGGACCAAGGTGCAACTTGGGGTTTGCAACTTGATTGCCCAGGGAATCCAGGATTCATGTTGACTGTGTTTCTGTATATTGTACATTTCTGTATTAGTGGTCCTCTGTCTATATATCATACACTTGCTGTAAAAAGAATCCTTTGTTTCCCCCTCCTCCTAGAACCTAGCAGACTGTTTAAGTTTGCATGTGTTGAATGTCTCTTCCATTGTTCTGTATGAAGTTATCTGATCTAATCTGTAATGTTTTCATGAAGGGGGAGGGTTGTCTCAACTATATTTGAAATACAAATATGCACACAGCTAAAACAAAGAGTCAGTCTTTGTTTTGCGGCTCTACAACACTGGTCGTGCCTGGTGATTGTAGAGGTTTGGGGGCTGCTAAAGCTGCATTTCGGGGGTCCAGCTTGGAGAAAGCTAGCGTTTGACAGAGGCATACGGTCGGTGTGCCAGGCGGTCTGTCACAGTTCCATCTCGCCAAGTGGAGTTCCTGGGATTTGTTTTGGATTCCTTGACGATGCTCCTCCGGCTGTCTTTGTCCAAGGTGTTATCCATGAGGACGGGGATCAGGATTCTCCAGAGTACCGGTCATTGCCCAATCCGCTCCTTGGCCCATATGGACGACTCCTTGCGGCTGCCAGACAAGCCATTCACCTGGGTCCTCTCCTATACAGAGCCCTCCAGCTCTTAAAGGCCTGCTCACTCCGGTTGGGTCTGGATTATCCGGATTCGATTTCTCTCACTGACGAGATGAGGACCGATGGCCTCTGGTGGCTACAAAACTTGTCCCGCTGGAACGGATGACCACACAGGTTCCCAGCCCCCTCAGTAATGATGGAATCCAATGCCAGCAAAGGGGGTTGAGTGCACATTGCGGTACGATAGACAGGTGGTTGTTGGTCGTCTCAGGAAGCTATCCTCCACATCAATTGCCTGGAGCTTATCAGTCCATTTGCAGTCCGTTGCTTCACACAGACGTTGGCCCGCAGCTTGGTACTGAAGATGGATGTGTTGGCAGTCCAGCACAAAGGCCTGGGTGACCCCCGGTCCTCGGCATGGACGCAGATGGCCACAAAGTTTTGGGACTTCTGTCTTCTGCTCAACCTGATGGTTCAGGCTCCGTTCATCACGGGTAGCGGACTAGAATTTACTAAGCTCAGACTCCAGCGATTGACGACTGTAACCCTTTACGTTTTCCACGCTTCGGGGGTCCATTCGATGTCGACCTCTTTGCCTCCCGCCTCAACGCCTGTTCTTTAGTTGGCGTCCGGATCCGGAGGCAAAAGTGACAGACGTGTTGCTCCAGGATTGGATGGGGATGCTGGCTTATGCCTTTCCCCCATTCACCAGCTGCCTTCTTCAGCTCTGATCTGAAAAGGACAACCCTGGTCTTAGTCACCCCCTTTTGGTGGACTTAACCATTGTTCCCCATGCTCTTGGAACTGGCGACGGATGCTTGTCTCCTCCCGCAGTCTCCTTGCCTGATCGGGGATCATTTGGGAACCCTCACGTGCTGGTCCACAAGAACTGCCTCCAGCTCCTGGCATGGTTGATATCTGGCACCTGCCGCAGGAATTTCGTCTAGGACTTCGGAACAACTCCTCCTGTCTTGGGCCCCGGGGACGAGGGGCTCTTTTAAGTCCACCTGGAGCTGATGGTTGCTTGTAACGCGATCGGGATCCCCTTTCAGCCCTGTCACTGGAGTTCTGGATCTCCTGACTAAGGTTTTCGATTCTGGAAAGGTCTACTGGATGGTCAACGTAGTGCGGTCTGTGATCTCTGCGGGTCATTCCGGTTTTGATGGGGTCTCTATTGGTACCCATCCATTGGTATTCAGTCTCTTGTGAGGTATGAGTCTGTCTAGGTCACAGTTACCCAGGTACTCTACCTGGGAGGTCATCTTGGTCCTGTTCTTTTTGGACAGTTGGCAGGATAATGATGAGCCGTCTGTGCAGGCTCTTTCGGCTAAACTTCTCGTTGATTTGTCTTGTTGCTTGCAAGTTGGTTATGTAGCGCTCTGGACAGAGTGCGATTTAATATTTCTAGGCATACGATAATGTTGATAACGTCTGTGCCCAGTTCGTTGTCTTCGTTCTTACGAAGGTCACACGGCTCATTTCCGTGATGCCTTTTTGTCTTTTCGGCCCCCACACCAGCAGTGGTCTCTGCTACTTTGGCCAGATGGCTTCGCTGGCTTATGTCCTTGGTAGGAGCTTTGGGGCTCATTCGGTGCCCAGCACTGTGGCTTCCAAGGCTAGGTCTCTAGGATGTGAGAAGATATTATGAAAGAGGTGGGTTGCTCCAGAGAGTTGACTTTCCAGACCTTTCAGTTTTAAGCCAATCACTGCTTGGGCGGATGTGCTTATTGTGCAGCGTTGAACTTGCAAATATGAGCCTCCGAGTTGTGCATTAAAATTGAGGAATTTTCCTATTTATTGCAATTTTAATAATGACTTTGTGGCGAGTATTTACCCTTGCTTTCGCTCCCTGGTTATCGTTGTTTAAGATGTTTATATGTTAATAAAGACTTTGTTTACACTTTATGTGTTCACATCACTACACATGCTTGATTTTCTGGTTCCCGCTGGTGCGTGTGTTGTGTTTATGTCTTTTCAGTTTCGGTTCCTAATTCCCCTTTTCATGTGTTTTTTTTTCTTCCAGTTTCCCAATTCGAAGGGTTTTGGCCTGCTCAGTTTCTGTGCCTTCACTTGTCCAGTTGGGCTTATCTTTGGTGGATTTTCCTTCCGGGATGCTTTGACTGTGTCGAAAGAGGAAAAGCTACTCCCGAGTGTACGTTTGTAGAAGGGATGAGGGTGGGACCAGGATGCTTGGGAGGGCCTCCCCATGTTGGGGAAGGGTTTGTTTTTCTTAAAGATACAGTTTTTCTTTGCTGCTGTTGGAAAAATATAGCATATACTCGCCTCCGAGTCATTATTACAATTGTAATGTTCCATCAAAAAAAAATAAAAAAAAAAAAATAGGAAAATTCCTCGTTAGCCTGCGGGAGGCCAAAAAAAATAATAATTAAGAATTCGGAGGAGAGTAATAGGCTGGTTGTCCACTGGGTCCATAGTCGTACGACTAATCCCAAAGCAGAAGGGATTCAACCCTTGTCCATTGCTTCTGATGTCTGGACGATTTTGAACGACTACATCAGACTAGCGCCTGCTCCCATTCGAATGGGATTTGTCGGATGAAGTTGAACGACCTGGTACAACATACGTCAGAAGATGGATGCAGAGAAGCTGATAAGGTGGGGTGAAAAAAAGATTTTGTGTAGGGGAGACAGGTGGGACTAGCCAGGTTTGTGAATCTAATGTTGAGGGTAGGGGAAACATACTCTGGACCATTTGCAGCTGTGCCTTAACCCGTTAAATGCCAAGTGTATATTCCGGCACATGATAACATTCAAAACTCTTTTGTGATGCATTCAGTGGGGAACTCTTAATACGGAGAACCCGTTACTGCATTTTCCTACAAATAGTATGCTAATTTAACCAGAAATCTCCAACCTGGGGCGACCATATTCGCTCGCAATGCACGACACTGGTCATACGACTAGGTCCTGGCACAGTCCCACAAAAACTTTGCAACCCTCAAAGACTTCCTCTTCCTTGCAGTCAGGTTGATTCCCATTTGCAGCTTCGTTTCATCATCGTTTTCTACGTTGCCGTCAGGCTGAAGAGACGAGCGGTCTCACGTTAGCCGTAGCCTCTGAGTGGTTTCAGAAGTCTACATTTAAAGTCATTTACTGGCCCGATTCCTTTCTACCATTTTTTTTCTAAATACAGAGACTCATGATTCCCTTCTTTCACTTTCGCTTCTCAGGCCCTGGAATTGAAGCTGCTCCAGCACTTTGCTCCAAGCTGTGTTTCTGCCCATTACCTTCCCTGGCATCTCCTTGCAGATTGCTTGTTTCTCCAGTTGACACAAGCTATGCTTCTACTAGATCTCGTCCGGCAAAGAAGAGGACGACGTGTTTTGGCCGTCAGAGTTTTGTGGGACTGTGCTGGACATTTTTTTTCGTCTTTGATAAGTGGTTTCCCTGCTGCTGTAAGGAGAAGTTGAGAAAGCCTAATACTCGCCTCCGCGCTGCGCTCATACATTTGGGGGGGGGGCAGAAGTGGGTGTTTTTACGCGGGCACTTACTTATTGAGGATTTGGAGCAGGTACTGATGTTGCAGCTGCTGATACAGAGCTAATTCCTGCTGTTTTTTCAGGCACTGCTGATCGATATTTCCCTGCAGGGGAAATGAACAAGATAAGCACAACGTGACATAAAGAGCATAAAACAAACTGACAGCGACTTAGCGGAGGCGGATGCTTTGTGGAGACGCAATGTTTTATAGGTGGGGGAAAAATCACCAGGCCGACACGCCGGGACAGGGTGGCTCCAGAATAACATTTATGGCCGGTGCAGAATATTACAGAATCGCAGAGTAACGCACACTCTGGCATGAGACGACCTATCGTTTCCTCATCAGTGAAAGGTCATACATGGTCTTGGGACAAAAAACCTGAACAAGGATTCTCACTTACCAGCAGCGGGGGAGGGGAAGGTCCAGGGGCAAAAGGAACTCTGCCCCACATCTTGATGACTTCCCCAAGAGGCTGGAAGCCCTCATCACAACCTCGCTTCACCAACAAGGACATGGTGAAGTATCCAGCCTGGCACCACTCCGCCATCTCTTGGGTAGTGAAGGGACCTGATGAAGAACAAAGGATCAGCGTGAGCAGAGGGAGCATGGTGTGGGGGGGCGAGCGGGCACAGAGGGAGCACAGTGTGAGCGAGCACAGAGGGAGCAGGGTGTGAGCAGGGTGTGAGGGGCGAGCGAGCAGGGTGTGAGGGGCGAGCGAGCAGGGTGTGGGGGGGCGAGCGGGCACAGAGGGAGCACAGTGTGAGCGAGCACAGAGGGAGCAGGGTGTGAGCAGGGTGTGAGGGGCGAGCGAGCAGGGTGTGAGGGGCGAGCGAGCAGGGTGTGAGGGGCGAGCGAGCACGGTGTGAGGGGCGAGCGAGCACGGTGTGAGGGGCGAGCGAGCACGGTGTGAGGGGCGAGCGAGCACGGTGTGAGCGGCGAGCGAGCACGGTGTGAGGGGGTGCACTGACCCTGGATCTCCCCCTGCGGGTCCTTGTAAAACCACTTCATGGCCGCCTCGTGGGAGAGGGGAAGAGCAGCAGCGCTGTGAGAACGGGTGGAGGAGAAGCCGTCCTCTTCTAGGGAAGAGTCCTGCAGAGAGGCCACCAGTTTCTCAGCTTCCTACAACGAGGGAGAAAACAAGACCTCCCATTACAGACTGGCCACACTGGAGGGACAAAGGTGTGATCCCACCGAAGCCGCGTCCTCACCTGCTGTAGATGCTTCATGCCTTCATCTTCCTCCGGATCCCCCACAGAGAATTCAGTAGCAGCAACTGGGGGGGAAGAGGAAGGAGGTGGAAGAGAGGAAAGGGAGGAGAGGGGCGAGAGAGAAGACGAGAAGTGTCCAGGTTCACCTATTGGCGAGAGGAAGATTAGGGCAGGTTCGTGTAACGGCCGCGCTGCTTTCCTGTCAGTCTGATGAAGTGCACCACATGTACCTTCCTCTCCAGACCCCTGCATTTGCTCCCCTAATAAACCATCGTCCCCGTCTGTGGAAGTGATGTCTGGGCACCTCTCCCCCTCCAGGTCTGCATACAGCCCCGTCGTCCAGAGGGAATCCGCAGGATCTGATGAAATGGAGCTGGGGTTGTGGTTGGCATCTTCATGTTCGGTGGAGCACCCGTTATCTGGAAGGAGCAGAGGGCATTAATCAGGGGGCACCAGAAGACCCCATTCTCTGGGGGTGTTATTGATTTGGGGATCACCGCTGGGTACAGATTGGCTCCTGCGGGTTATTGTAGGGCTGGTTTTGCCCAGTAGTTGTAGCTGTGGAGATGATGGGAATGTGCAGGATTTACCTTGAATGTAATCAGCACACTCGTCCTCCTTTTCGTCCTCTTCCTCCTCCACTCCTTGGAACTCCAGCTCCTGCTCCTCCAGGATGGGCTCTTTGGAGCATTTCTGTAAAATCAGGGGAAGGAGGGTCAGACTAAATACTATCTGTACCTTGTGGGACAAATCCTGACCCCCCTCGCCCGTCACAGCCTCAATCCTAGCCATGAGACACATCACGAGGTCCTCCATACCAAACAACCAACTCCCATGAAGGGCAGTGTCCGTCTCATTCCCAGACCCATGTCCGGCGTTACTTGATGCCGCACACGCCCTCAGTGACCGCTCCACCAGCTGGGCCTGGGTCTCACTGCAGATCTGACCAGCCACTGTCCACAAGAACTGCCACCCCCCCCCCTCATGCTTCATTTAATGTCTGCCACGAATCCCTCAGATCCCAGGATCCATTTAGTGGTGTCTATGCCTGGGTCGCTGGTCAGCTCCTGTCGACACAGAACCTAAACGTACCTTAAAGGAAAGGAAGGCCCCCGACGAGTCAAAGGTTCCCATCTCATCGTCTTCATCTTCCATGCACCACTCGGGCAGACCATCCCTCTCATCATCATGAGCAGAATCTCCTCGACCCCGAGTGGCAGTGCCACCATCTTCCCGTCCAATCTCAAAATCAAACTTTCTACGCCGTTCTCCGTGATCCCTCCAACCAGCTGACCGTGGCATCTCTGGGCGACAAAAAGGCGACGATGACTCTTCATGGAGAACAGGACATAGACATGGAGGAAGGATCAAGTATTACACTAGCAGGGGGTGCTTACCTCCACCGTTTCCTCCAGGGCTGGTGGATCTCCAGCGCTCGTCCCTGCGTGACACCGCCAGCCTCCAATTGCCATCCTCATCTTCCTCTTGCCCTTCCCGCAGGGTCCTCCAGTTGTCACTGTCTGAGCGGGCAAAATCCTTCCGGGATGGACCTGCAGCCTCCTCAAAGCCAACACGCGACACTATGAAGAGGGAGACCAAAAAGAAAGGGGTGTGAGTGACAGGACAACGATCCGGCGCTCATACAGCCGAGGCATGAGGGAGGATTGGAGTGCTGGAAGCGGGGGAATTTGAGTCCTGGCACAGGAGTAGCAGTGGGGCGGGCAGGTGCCCTCTGCCAGGCACAGCTATGGGTTTAGGATCTGCTGCTGAAAGATTCCATACCTGCCTCCCTGCGAATCGGCTTCTCGAATCTCCGCTCGCCTCTGTGGAAAGAAAGCACGGGCTTTAGAGTCGGCACCAGGGAAAAGGTCGCGGCACTCAACACACGTCTGCTCTTTCCCACCGCAGGGAGATTTGGGGGAGCCTCTGCAAGCATCCCGTTCCTGGACCAGATCTCCAAACTACTTCCCGCATTGCACACCAACCTGTCATCCCAACTTTGGCTCCGGTGAATCTCACGACCCCCACGAGGAAATCCCGCCTCCCCTTCATCGACTGCCCTGGTGTACATGGCACCTTCACCACGTCCACGTCCTGTGGAGAGGAGCAGAGAACAGGCTGTAACGGGACAGCCAAAAGCAGGCAATGGCTGTAGAGAGGCATGCGGAAGGAGGAGGATACCTCGTCCACGTGCTGTGCCTCGGCCTCGTGTTACCCCTCCAGCAGGGGGAGCTGCTCCCTTCCCCATTAGTCTCAGCACCGGAACACTGTTCACCGACAAGGAAAAGTTTCTCTGAGGGAGAGAGAGGAGGGGGGGTGTCAGCAAAACAAGAGAATCACCTCCTCGTCCCCTGCGAGCATCTCCCGCGCCGCTGCCGGCTCCACTCACCTGCTCTTCCTCAGTGAGGGGCAGGAGGGCAAGCGGCTGCAGAGGCTCCTCGTTTAAAATCACAGCAAACTCTTTATCTTGCATCTCCTCTGGGACCTGTATACAACGGGAACCGGGGTCAGTATGATGCCAGAATGGGCCAAAGACCAACGAGTGCAGCCAAAAACAGCAGCTGACGCACAGTTAGCCACCGCGGTGCCTGATGTACAGAGCCATGGCCATATCGGCATGTAACAGAGAGGTCAACACTTCATTAGAGGCCGCAGTGTCCGATATACAGAGCCATGACCATACCAGCATGTAACGGAGAGTTCAATGCTTCATTAGAAGCCGTGGTGCCCAATGTACAGAGCCATGGCCATACCGGCATGTAACGGAGAGTTCAATGCTTCATTAGAAGCCGCGGTGCCCAATGTACAGAGCAATGACTGTACCGGCATGTAACGGTGAGGTCAATGCTCCATTAGAAGCCGCGGTGCCCCATATACAGAGCCATGACCGTACCGGCATGTAACGGTGAGGTCAATGCTTCGTTAGAAGCCACCGTGGCCAATGTACAGAGCCATGGCCATACCGGCATGTAACCATAGTCCCTGCTCAGATAGCAGCCATGGTGCCTGATGTACAGCTCTATGGTCATACCGCTTGTAAAGGAGCAGCCACTGTGTTGGATGTAGGGAGCTATGGATGTGTGGGAAATGTTATGTATTGAACTGGTGATCATGATCTCCTGGCAGCCTTTGAAGTGGATCAGTTCATTACACTTGTTTGCCTTCTCCGGATATTTGTACGATCGAGATTGCTGGATCTTCTAGTATGACTCTCCAGAGCAATGAAAGAGCACCAATAAAACCCTGTTAGTACAATGGCCACCGCGGTCACATTACGCATCGATCCTACAGCTCTGCAGGACTGACAATAATAGAGACCCTTTTTGGAAAGTTGTGGGTCTGCTCCTTCTACGGCAGGGATGGGCAAATCCTATCCAGTTCCGAGGGGGGGGGGGGTTTCTACATTTAGCCATGTTGCGGGGAAGCCGCAGGGTTTCTGAGCGGATACCGGAGTTTTGGCTGCTCTGCACACGTATGAATTGAGCACCAAGTGCTTCCGGTATCTTTCACTTGCATTCCAACACTGAGTGGACGTGCGTGGAGCGTCCTGGAATTTCCTCTCCATCGCAGAGGACGCTCTACATCTGTCCTGTTGTGTCCCTGCTCAATGCCGATCTGGCTATGAGCAGGGATGTCCCACAGGAGATGTAGGGGGTCTTTTGGACCCCTGTATGTCTGGATCAGTATATCCTACAAGGACAATTGAGGTATTGCTGGAAGAGCCAGAGTCTGACCTCTCCAATGTTATTCAACATGATATTATATAGATTTTATTTCTTCTATTTATTCTGAAAGCAGCAGCACCCCCCCCCCCTTTATAAACGGTAACAAGACCGCTGCACTAATTTATATATTTAAAATACACTAAACTTTTTATACACACACCTGTATATTTTTTTATTTAACTGCATTATAACTTAAAATTTTAATATATACTGCATTTTGATATATGCCTTCATTTAATAAAAGAATTTAAATAAACCGCATAATTGTTTAAGTGTTAATGCTGTGAGTTTTATTGCTGTGGAGCTCTGTGATACGCTCATACACACTGCACATTACTGTGAGTTTTATTGCTGTGTGTTTTATGAGTGTGAGTAAACTGCAAAGCAACAGTGTTCTATTTAAATCGAAATGCTCCCCTGTGTTTGTTGATCGCATAAGGCTAGGGTCAGACGAACGCATTTTTATGTTGTCTGTGAAAAAGTGCGTTCGAACGAATGGACGCATTTTTTCACAGAATACGTGATAGCGGTCATACGATGCGCATTTTCGTCCGTGATTTTGTACGGATCATCAATAAAACACTTTTTGTGTCTGGACGTTATGTTGGCCGGACATTAGCAGCGTCTGACGTCTCCTAATCACGCACAGACGCTGCTAGCGGACACAGCGCACTCTGTACGTCAGTACCTGCGGTTTCACGTTCTCGAAAAAATGCGTTCATTTTCCACTTGCGTTGCGCAGCCGGACTTTTGTGCGACCGTACTTCGTATATTGGCCGTCATTGCCCGGCATCTGCTGCTAGTGCGGCCGTGATTAAGTGCGCCTGCACGCGCGTTCGCACTGCCTCAGTCTGACCCTAGCCTTAATGTGTTTGTTCCCTTTGTGGTTAACAAAAAAGACCTGATGCTATTTTGTTGAAACTCTATTCCTTATCAGGACAAGTATATCGGGCGAACACGTTAGTCCATTGGACAAGTATATGGTTTTAAAATGTACACAACCCCTGTATTGATATTCCACATGTTAATATGGACGTCGATTTTATAGAATTGAAAAAAAGTCTGCAGGAAAGAAAAGTTACCGAACGGTTTATCTGGGGCTTAGCAGGGCTGTAATTCGACCTCTGTCTTCTCCACATAATTAGTTACTGAGACAGCATACTGCAAATTCAAAAGTACTGAAACTACCCTTCAAATTGAGGGTCTTTTGCCACCCCCCCCCTTCCCTAAGAAGCAAATGATCATTAAAAAAAATGGATTGCAGGGAACAGTTTATTTTGCGGGGTGGGCAGTTTCACAGTTTATATCATGCTGTGCTGTATTTGGAGGGGAGGGAGACCCCTCCTTTTGAAAGGGGAGATTGACACTTTTGTATGGGGCATCAACTCACTTTAATTCGCAGACCATAATCATAGTAATATGAACCCCTTCATACAAGAGGTTTCTTTTTGTATTGCTTTCAGGTGGCTGTCAGAATGATAGGGATTACCTGCCAATAGCCGCCAAATGAATTTTATAGCGATTTTGTGTTTGGGTTCAGATATACCTTATTATAAAGGGTATAGAATAGATTGCAGATGTTGAAAGGAACGGTGGAACAGAGCGTATAAATAATAGTGTCAATTTATACCTAGGGGTGAAAGCGTGGAATGCAGTTTTGTGATTTTGGTGCTTTTTATTTCTTCCATAAAAAATTTAGAAACATAGAAAATGTCGGCAGATAAGAAGCTTTCGGCCCATCTAGTCGCCCAATTACATGGATACTTTACCTGGATTTATCTTTTGTTTAGGATAGCCTTATGCCTATCCCATGCCGGCTTAAATTCAATTACTGTTTTATAGAAACATAGAGCCTTCTGAGTAGTTACAGCAGGCATTTGAGCGGCCCCGTACCATGCCAAAAAGGCTCATGTCACCCACTCTGGGTAAGAGAAATTTTTTGGTATTTTAAAATGCCCCCAATGGTTTTTTTTCCTTAAGACTTTAGTCAAAAGTGAGCTGGTGTTTTACACGGACATACATTATTTTCAAAGCTCTTACCATTTTTCAACAATGTAATATATAGCGTGTTTCAACATCAAATACAGCGGCCATAAAGAGAACGGAATAGAGAAATATGAAGGTACAAAAAAAGAGGAGGAATCAATAAAAAAGGAATTTGCCACGTGTCCGCTCCCACGAGCCCTCTGATCCTAACCCCAACCACCCACAGCAACCTCCCAGCGAGTCTGCGAGCAGCGTTAAAGATTACAAATCCGGCGGAACTAAACCAGTGTCTCACATTTGCCATTTCAGCCCTGCTTTTTTCTGTATAAAAAAGGTGCAAACGGGTGAAATAGGATACAATTTCAGGTTCAAAAGACAAATTAAACCCCCCTCCCCCAAACAAAAATGGGCACAGAAAATTCATTTTTGTTCAGCTATGAACAAAATATTTAGGAAACCATGACTTCTGTGCTGCTTTTTTAGGGGCTCAGTCAAAATTCCCCAACATTTAAAGCACTTTTGATTGTATACAGGTGAAATTTTTCCAATTTTCAATAATTCTTCAAACTAAAGTTATTTTCTTAAAGGGGGAGGGGGGTCTATTAACCTCCCTTGTGGTCTATTTATTGTGAAATTTCTAGTCTAAAAGCGGTCAATCCCCCCCCCCCCCCAGCGGTATCCCGAGTGTGGGTCAGGGTTAAATTCCTATGTTGGAAGTGGTAACCCCGAGCAACACTCGGGATGCCGCTGGATACATCACCTCTCCGTGCGCTCCCTCAATGTCCCTGCAGTCTCCTCCAGCGATCGCGACTTCATTACTTCCTGGTTCCCTCCTCTCGAGACGGAATCCAGGAAGTAGGAGGTTGCGATCGCCGGAGGAGACTGCAGAGACCAGCAAGGGAGCGCAGGGAGAGGTAATGTACACAGGCCGAGTGTGTCTCGGGGTTACCGCTCTCAGCAGTGAAATTGAACCCCCGGCCCACACTCGGGAACACCACCAGGGAGGTTAAAAAGGAGCAAGGTATAACTTGTGTCAACAGATAGTGGAAATTCAATGTTCTTAAACCCAGAAAATACTGAAAAACCAGAGAAATCTCAATGTGTCCTTCCTGGAAAATATATATACATATAAAGTAATAAACATGGTGGTGACAAGGCTCAGTAGTTAAGGGGTGAAGGATCTGACGGATCTGAAGGATCAGGGAGTCAGACGAGGTACCAGTGACCTCTAGGAGCTCGAAATGAACTCCGGCGGGATGAAGGCCAAATCCCCAAACATAACGAAAGGAATTGCAGAGCCTCAATGTCACCAGAAAACAATAAGCAAACTGCCGGCAATCACCGCACACTCACCTTGTTCTCCTTTATATAAAGTGCTAACATCTCCTCACGCCCATAGCGATACTCCGCAAGCTTATACTTTGGCATAGCAGGTGAAGGAGGGGGGGACGCCACGGGACCCCCACTGGATAGTGCGCGGAGCCTGCAAGGAACAGAGCATCACAGATCATACATGAACCGCGATAACCTCCCTATAACCCCTCCCGTTACTCCCTATAACCTTCCAATAACCCCCTCCCATTACTCCCTATTACCCCATTACTCCCTATAACCTCCCTATAACCCCATTACTCCCTATAACCTCCCTATAACCCCATTACTCCCTATAACCTCCCTATAACCCCATTACTCCCTATAACCTCCCTATAACCCCATTACTCCCTATAACCTCCCTATAACCTCCCTATAACCCCATTACTCCCTATAACCTCCCTATAACCCCATTACTCCCTATAACCTCCCTATAACCCCATTACTCCCTATAACCTCCCTATAACCCCATTACTCCCTATAACCTCCCTATAACCCCATTACTCCCTATAACCTCCCTATAACCCCATTACTCCTATAACCTCCCTATAACCCCATTACTCCCTATAACCTCCCTATAACCCCATTACTCCCTATAACCTCCCTATAACCCCATTACTCCCTATAACCTCCCTATAACCCCATTACTCCCTATAACCCCATTACTCCCTATAACCCCATTACTCCCTATAACCCCATTACTCCCTATAACCCCATTACTCCCTATAACCCCATTACTCCCTATAACCCCATTACTCCCTATAACCCCATTACTCCCTATAACCCCATTACTCCCTATAACCCCATTACTCCCTATAACCCCATTACTCCATATAAGCAACACATGACCTCACTCAATATTTTCAATAACGCCAGCATATTAAACAGATACTCACCACTCGGGCCCAAAGTTTAGGGTTTCTGCAGCCATGATTTAATCTTCAAACACCTAAAGAAAGAAAAAAAACATGAATTCAACTACATATATATGTGCAAATATATACACACATATGTTACACAACCACTGTGCGTGGCGAGATCCTGCAACCCCTACGACAATATGCACAAAAATTATGGATATACAACATATTTGTACACATATTTCCAATTAGTCTAACATTCAATTTATAGTGAAGCGGCGCCTCTGGAATTTTATTTTTTTTAATCCTATATTTCCACCAATATGAAGGATACAGTGGCAAGAAAAAGTATGTGAACCCTTTGGGATTAGGTGGAGTTTTGCATGAATTGGTCATAAAATGTGATCTGATCTTCATCTAAGTCACAACAATTTGAAAAACACAGTCTGCTTAAAATAATACAACACAAACATTATATATGTTTTCATGTTTTTATTGAACAGAACATGTAAACATTCACAGTGCAGGGTGGAAACAGTATGTGAACCTTTGGACTTAATAACTGGTTGACCCTCCTTTGGCAGCAATAACCTCAACCAAACGTTTCCTGTAGTTGCAGATCAGACCTGCACAACGATCTGGAGTAATTTTGGACCACTCCTCTTCACAAAACTGTTTCAGTGTAGCAATATTCTTGGGATGTCTGGTGTGAATCGCTCTCTTAAGGTCATGCCACAGCATTTCAATCGGGTTGAGGTCAGGACTCTGACTGGGCCACTCCAGAAGGCGTATTTTGTTTTGTTGAAGCCATTCTTTTGTTGAATTACATGTATGCTTTGGGTCATTGTCCTGTTGCATCACCCATCCTCTGCGGAGCTTCAGTTGGCGGACAGATGGTCTTACGTTTTCCTGCAAAATGTCTTGATAAACTCTGGAATTCATTTTTCCATCAATGACAACAATCCGTCCAGGCCCTGAGGCAGCAAAGCAGCCCCAAACCATGATGCTCCCTCCGCCATGTTTTACAGTGGGGATGAGGTTTTGATGTTGGTGTGCTGTGCCTTTTTTTCTCCACACATAGTGTTTGAGTTGTTTGGAAAAAACACACATTTTGGTTTCATCGGTCCACAGAATATTTTGCCAGTAGTGCTGTGGAACATCCAGGTGCTCTTTTGCAAAACTTCAAACGTGCTGCAATATTCTTTTTGGACAGCAATGGCTTCCTCCGTGGTGTCCTCCCATGTACTCCATTCTTGTTTAATGTTTTCCTTATTGTAGATGTGTCAACAAAAATGTTAGCATGTGCCAGAGATTTCTGCAAGTCTTTAGCTGACACTCTAGGATTCTTCTTTACCTCATTAAGCATTCTGCGCTGTGCTCTTGCAGTCATCTTTACAGGACGACCACGCCTAGGGAGAGTAGCAACAGTGCTGAACTTTCTCCATTTGTAGACAGTCTGTCTTACCGTGGACACATGAACATCAAGGCTTTTGGAGATACTTTTGTAACCCTTTCCAGCTTCATGCAAGTTAACAATTCTTGATCGTAGGTCTTCTGAGAGCTCTTTTCTGCGAGGCATGGTTCACATCAGGCAGTGCTTCTTGAAACCAGTAAACCCAAAACTGGTGTGTGTTTTTAAAGGGCAGGACAGCTTTCAGCAACACATCCAATAATATCACACTGATTGGACTCAAGGTTGGCTCACTCCTGGCTCCAATTAGCTCTTGGAGAAGTCATTAGGCTAGGGGTTCACATACGTTTCCCAGCCTGCACTGTGAATGTTTACATGTTCTGTTCAATAAACACATGAAAACATGTTTGTGTTGTATTATTTTAAGCAGACTGTGTTTTTCAAATTGTTGTGACTTAGATGAAGATCAGAGCACATTTTATGACCAATTCATGCAAAACTCCACGTAATCCCAAAGGGTTCACATACTTTTTCTTGCCACTGTAAATTAAGGCTCATGTTCTTTCTTCCACATTTAGATCTGCCGTTTCATGATATTACGAATACGCCGCTAACACCTCCTTAGGATCGGCAGATTTTAACGTGATTCTCATGTACCCTGACCAATTTGTTAAGGAATTAAACAGAACCACATTATAAAACACATAAAACAAAAACAAATGCTTAGGTTTGTTTTCTCTGAAGTAATTTCATGTAAAAAGGAAAAATAAAGTTAGTTTTTTATCTCCAGTTTCCATTTTGTGGGTTTTTCCCATTATGCAACATTTACAAAATGGAAATACCGTCCCTTTAATAAATCATTTCATTATATGGAGATACCGGCCCTTTAACAGTTTCGATTTAAAACCAGCACACTATATTTGACATATTCCTGGATTTGTTTAAACCTCGTTGTGTCACATAACCGGTTGTTTTCCTTGCAGCACGTGAACTCTCATAACTTTTTACACAGCCCCCAGGTCGTGCATTTTTTGTTGCGTTCCTGCATTTTGAGCACACGTCTGCTTTACCTGTAGCTAGGGAAACTAAAAATATTCCCCAGACTGGGTCTATTATACAGCCTGTGGCTATTTTGCCCTCACTGAAGGGGAGCAATTAATTGCGAGTCATGTGCAAAAAGATCCAAAGGCCTGTAATGCTGCTCAGAAGCTTTCACATTTTTTTTACCCCATCATCTCCTGGTGCAGATCTATCCCCATCCTCCCAATCAGATTCTGGTGCAGGTCTATTCCTTCCTCGTAATGTGTTCCTGGTGCATACCTATCCCTTCCTCTCAATCAGTTCCTGTTGCAGGTCTATCCATTCCTCTCAATCAGTTCCTGTTGCAGGTCTATCCATTCCTCGTAATCCGTTCCTGGTGCAGACCTATCCATTCCTCGTAATCCGTTCCTGGTGCAGACCTATCCATTCCTCGTAATCCGTTCCTGGTGCAGACCTATGCCTTCCTCCCATTCAGTTCCTGGTGCAAATATACCTTCCTCCCATTTAGTAACTGGGGCAGATCTATCCCTTCCTGCCAATCAGTTCCTGGTGCAGATCTATCCCTTCCTGCCAACCAGTTCCTGGTGCAGATCTATCCCTTCCTGCCAATCAGTTCCTGGTGCAGATCTATCCCTTCCTGCCAATCAGTTCCTGGTGCAGATCTATCCCTTCCTGCCAATCAGTTCCTGGTGCAGATCTATCCCTTCCTGCTAATCAGTTCCTGGTGCAGATCTATCCCTTCCTGCCAATCAGTTCCGGGTGCAGATCTATCCCTTCCTCCCAATCAGTTCCGGGTGCAGATCTATCCCTTCCTCCCAATCAGTTCCGTGTGCAGATCTATCCCCTCCAAAGTAACTGCTATAAATGGGTCTTCTTGAGTGTTAGCAATAAACTCATCAATATGAGGGCTAATGGATGTTTAAAATAACACTAGAATTTAGGTTCCTGGCCTTTGTTTTATACCATTTTCCTGTGAAACATGCACGTTATCTCTACAGGTACTCATTTACAGATCTTCATTTACAAAACCGTGAATGTTGCCTGAATATTCAAACTTTGCTACAAAACTAATCTCTATATCATGCTGTAAAACCTTTGTAAAAATGTGTGTACTTGGCAATACTAGACATGAAAAATCATAAACTGCCTTTTTTAACCCTTTCCTGCAGTGCAGTGTACCATACCGCCCGTGCAGTGGGTGGGCCTTGAAGACTCGGGCCGCCCCCTCGCAGCCAATGACACACGTCGGCTGCCTGTGCGGGCGTTGTCACCGCAAGTCGTTAAGGGGTTGTTGCAGGATTAATGTGCATCCTGTGTACAAACAAAATTCCCAGAGAGCTCTCCCTCCGGTCTCCCTGTACTGTAAAGAAGCTACAAGAAGCAACCCCCACCCTCACTGTAACAAAAAGCTCGGCAAACTTTACTGCAGCATTCCAGCAGCCAGGGCTTTGGCAGAATACAGGGAGAGCTGTGGGGGTCACTCGCTGTTGTTCACAGGGATATGAGTGAAAATCCCTGTACAGTACAAATAAAGTTACTGTAATTTCCATAAACAGGCATAAGGATCTCTCACCATATCCCAGGTGCCAGGTTGCCATGGTGACTAGGAATTTTGGCCTGGTGGTGCCAGATTACCCCTAAGTCAGACAAGGAATCCACCTAGGGCCCAATGCACTTTTTGGGGCCCAGCGGGATACATCCAATTGGACAACCGCCAAGACCCTGAAATCTGCACTGGATGGAAGCACAGACCACACTGCACGACGACTCAAGCCACCAGGGAAGTGAGGGGACATAATCCAGGAAGCAAAAGGGCCAGGGGCTGCATCATCAGGTCACCAGGCATTCTACCCCTCCCCCCCCAAAAAAATAAGGTAAGCGGGGGGGGGGGGGGTGACAACATTTTAATACCACGTACTGAAATGTATAAAAATCGCCAAACTAAATATTTTTATTTAATATCTTTATAGTTAAACATTGCATTTAACTTAAATTTAAATGTGTTTTAGTTTGATAATAAATTATATACAACCAGTTTTGAGTGTTAACACTGTGCAGCTCTGTGATACACTCATACTAGGGATAGACAATCATACTAGGGATAGACCGATATCATTTTTTCAGTGCCGATACCGATTATTATAGCTTTTCTTGGTGATAGCCGATATTTGGTGCCGATATTCTGTAATTTTAAAGTTGTGAAAAAAAACAGCACAAATCTGACATTATGCCATGAACTCAATCAGGGTTATTCAGAGAGCGGTGAAAAGCAGGAGAATGACTGGAGAATGGAAAATTCTAGGTCAAAATTCTCCTTTCATCTCACTTTCCAAATCGCTATTTTGACCTAGAATTTTCCATTCTCCAGTCATTCTCCTGCTTTTCGCCGCTCTCTGAATAACCCGGAATGTGTTTAACATTTAAACAATGCACCGCATCCACTTCATTTATTCAATTTAATAATATTTTTTATTTTAAGCTTTTATTTTTAAAATCAGACCGTGTCTTTTGGCTTTCTTAAAGATCCCTCATATGACCCTGGATGTAAGGGGTTCAGCAACCTTGGGCCTTCAAGGGTTATAGTATAAAGTTGGTGCTAACTTAACCAGAGCTGTTGTAATCTTAACAACCCAATCTATACTATAATAGAATAAGCCTAAAAACGTCCGTCGCCAAAAGCCGTCTGCGCATGCGCGACGGACTTTTGAAAGCGGCCGTTAAAACACACAGGTAGCTGCGCGTGCCGGCCGCGTGAAAAAAAAAAAAACGGCACGAGCCGCGCGCAGCTACCCGTGTTTACACGGCCGCCAGATGCCCCGATCCTCCAGCGCTGACCGTCCTCCGGCTGCCGGCGGGCCTCCAGGCTCAAGGGAGCCCCCGGCTCGGTTTGGGCCTACAGGCCCAGCCGAGCCGGGGACTCGCCTGAGCCTAGAGGTCCGCCGAATAGGCCGCCGGCAGTCGGTCAGCGCTGGAGGTTCGGGGCTGAAGTTCACAAAACATACTCACCTAAATCGGCCCCGATCCTCCAGCGGTGACCGGCTGCCGAGCGGGCTGCTCAGCCGGCCTCTAGGCTCAGGCGAGTCCCCGGCTCGGCTTGGGCCTACAGGCCCAGCCGAGCCGGGGACTCGCCTGAGCCTAGAGGCCGGCTGAGCAGCCCGCTCGCAAAACATACTCACCTAAATCCGCCCCGATCCTCCAGCGCTGAGCGGCTGCCGAGCGGGCTGCTCAGCCGGCCTCTAGGCTCAGGCGAGTCCCCGGCTCGGCTGGGCCTGTAGGCCCAAGCCGAGCCGGGGACTCGCCTGAGCCTAGAAGCCGGCTGAGCAGCCGCTCGGCATCCGCTCAGCGCTGGAGGATCGGGGCCGAAGTTCAAAAAAAACATACATAACTCCATACGTCGTCCCTGAGCTCCAACGGGGACCGGCGGCCTGCTCGGCGGGCCTCCAGGCTCGGGCGAGCCCCCAGCTCGGTTTGGGCCTACAGGCCCAGCCGAGCCGGGGACTCGCCTAAGCCTGGAGGTCCGCCGAGCAGGCCGCCGGTCCCCGCTGGAGCTCAGGGACGAAATACCCATAACACAATCGAAAAATTCGGCCCAGAACTCCAGCGGTGACCTCCTCCGGTCGAGCGGGCTGCTCGACCGGCCTCCAGGCTCAGGCGAGCCCCCGGCTCGGCATGGGCCTACAGGCCCAGACCGAGCCGGGGACTCGCCTGAGTCTAGAGGCCGGCCGAGCAGCCCGCTCGGCCGGAAGAGGTCACCGCGGTACACAAAACATACATAACCCCCTACTGCGTCCCTGAGCTCCAGCGGTGACCGGCTGCCGACCGGCCTCCATGCTCAGGCGAGTAGCCAGCAGTTTGGCCGACTGTTGCAGGCTGCTCGGCCGGCCTCCTAGCATAGGCGAGCCCCCGGCTCAGCTGGGCCCGTAGGCCCAAGGCAAGCCGGGGGCTCGCTTAAGCTAGGAGGCCGGCCGAGCAGCCTGCTACAGCCCCAGCTGGAGTTCCGGGCCTATGTAGGGTGTAAGTTGCCAAAACATACTCACCCACATCGGCCCTTACATCCTCCAGCGATGGCGGTCTCAGCTCACAGCGCCCTCTATCTCTTTCTCAGTTGGTCGCCGGCATGATGTCACGAAAGCCTTTGACCCGGGGTCAAAGGCTTTCGTGACATCATGCCGGCGACCAACTGAGAAAGAGAGAGAGGGCGCTGTGAGCTGAGACCGCCATCGCTGGAGGATGTAAGGGCCGATGTGGGTGAGTATGTTTTCAACTGGCGCAGGACTCGAGGCCGATGTAGGTGAGTATATGCTCTCAAAACCCACCCTTTATAGCTCGGCCGGTATCCAGGATTAAGGCAAGCCCCCGGTTCGGCTTGGGCCTAGAGGCCCAGTCGAGCCGGGGACTCGCCTGAGCCTCCCGGCCCAGGCGAGTCCCCAGCTCGGCTGGACCTCTAGGCCCACGCCAAGCCGGGGGCTTTCCTTAAGCTTGGATACCGGCCGACTTAGAAAGGGTGGGTGTTGAGAGCATATACTCACCTACATTAGCCCGGAGCTCCAGCGGTGGTTGTCACAGGCTGCTCGGGCGGCCTCCAAGCTCAGGCGAGCTCCCGGCTTGCCTTTGGCCTACAGGCCCAGGTGAGCCGGGGGCTCGCCTGAGCTAGGAGGCCGGCCGAGCAGCCTGTGACAGCCACCGCTGGAGCCCCGAGTCAATGTAGGGGGATTGTAGGCTAAACATACTCACCCACATGGGCCCTTAGCTTCTCCGGCGATGGCGGTCCCGTTTGCAGCGTCCTCTCTTTCCGCTGGTCGCCGGCATGATGTCACGAGCCCTTTGACCCTGGCATGTTGACCCGGGGTCAAAGGCTTTCGCGACGTCATTTCCGGCGTCCAATGGAGATTGAAGATGCTGGAAGCGGGCTGACCATCGCTGGAGGAGCTAAGGGCCCATGTGGGTGAGTATGTGTACATCGGCCCGTAGCTCAACCGGTGGCAGTCATTCGACTGTTGCAGGCTGGTCGGCCGGCCTCCAGACTCAGGACAGTCCCCGGCTCGGCTGGGCCTGTAGGCCCAAGCCGAGCCGGGGGCTGTCCTGAGTCTGGAGGCCGGCCGACCAGCCCGCTCAGCTGGAGGAGGTCACCGGTCGAGCTCTGGGCTGATTTATGGGGTAAGTTTTGGGTATTTAGTCCCCGATTCTCCAGCGGTGACCGGCTGCCGAGCGGCCTGCTCGGCCAGGCTCAGGCGAGTCCCCGGCTCGGCTGGGCCTGTAGGCCCAGGCCAAGCGGGGGCCTCGCCTGAGCGTGAAAGCCGGCCGAGCAGGCCGCTCGGCAGCCGGTCACCGCTGGAGCACAGGGACGCATTAGGGGGATATGTATGTTTAGTGTACCACGGCCTCTGATTCCCCAGCGGTGACCACATTCATACACACCACACTTTTCAATAGACTGCCCTCTGGGCAGGCTTTACATCTAGTAGACTATAATAGCTCTGGGAAGTTTACACCAGCTCTGGTTAAGTTAAGTTAGCGCTGACTTTGTAATAATCGCCCCACATGTTTTGGAATTTCATCTGCCATGATGCTCCGCTTCTCGTTAGGTTCTTGGAGCCTCATGGGAAATGCAGTTCCAAAGCATCTGGAGGTCCCAGGTTGCTGACCCCTGCATCTCCTGTACAGGGAATTCCCTGCCAGATGGGATGGAAGCCCCATTTCTGTTGTCATCACGCTCAGTGAGCAGGGGTCGTTCTGCAGTGAGGGCTTACAGCCTGATGTGGGAGAAGCCCCGGATTCGCACAGTTCTGTGGGATCTTGCGTGTCGCAGCTGCAGTGAAACAACTTGTCCAATTATCGACAATATCGGCAAATAAAATGCCGATACCGATATCAGTAATTTTCTGAATATCGGCAGCCGATAATCTGCAAACCGATATATCGGTCTATCCCTGACTCATACACCCGGTAAGATCTGTTATATTTGTTGTTGATAGTAAAGATGGGGGGGGGGGGGGGGGGGGAGTTATAATTTATAGGTCTGCATCAGATTTACTGGATCCGACACATACAGGTCTATTCAGAGGGAGGTGAAAACCAGGAGAACTGGCAGGAGAAGAGAACAATCTAGACTAGATAGCAGATTTGGAAAGTGAGAATTTTTCTGGTTTGGCTATTTTGAATAGAAATTTTCACTTCTCCAGTCATTCTCCTGGTTTTCACCTCTCTCTGAATAACCCTACATGACCATTTCTGCCTCTCTGCTGAGAATGCAGACCCCGTGACACACACACCTAGAGTTTACAACCTTTCGTCCCAGTGAGATTTCAGAAAAGGATAAATCGATACATGAAACATTTACAAAAAAATAACAAATTCACATTTAATTCTTAACTATCTCAGAACGAGAATCTTTATGTAAAAATACCTATTTTACCTGATATTTGTTATCTATGCAAAAAAAGCACAAGAAAGCTAAGGGATTAAACTGATCTTTTCCTCCGAAAGCATTTTACAAATCTGAAAAATAAAAAAAAATTAAAATCACCTATTTTTATCCACAAAGAAAACAAAACCGGACACAAAGTACAAAAAGCTCAGGATAGTATTCCAGAACAACAACAGAACCGGAGAAAAGCACAAAAAGCTCAGGATAGTAACCCAGAACAACAACAGAACCGGAGAAAAGCACAAAATGCTCAGGATAGTAACCCCGAACAACAACAGAACCAGAGAAAAGCACAAAATGCTCAGGATAGTAACCCCGAACAACAACAGAACCGGAGAAAATCACAAAAAGCTCAGGATAGTAACCCCGAACAACAACAGAACCGGAGAAAAGCACAAAATGCTCAGGATAGTAACCCCGAACAACAACAGAACCAGAGAAAAGCACAAAATGCTCAGGATAGTAACCCCGAACAACAACAGAACCGGAGAAAATCACAAAAAGCTCAGGATAGTAACCCCGAACAACAACAGAACCGGAGAAAAGCACAAAAAGCTCAGGATAGTAACCCCGAACAACAACAGAACCGGAGAAAATCACAAAAAGCTCAGGATAGTAACCCAGAACAACAACAGAACCGGAGAAAATCACAAAAAGCTCAGGATAGTAACCCCGAACAACAACAGAACCGGAGAAAAGCACAATGCTCAGGATAGTAACCCAGAGCAACAGCAGAACCGGAGAAAAGCACAATGCTCAGGATAGTAACCCAGAACAACAACAGAACCGGAGAAAAGCACAAATGCTCAGGATAGTAACCCAGAACAACAACAGAACCGGAGAAAAGCACAAAAAGCTCAGGATAGTAACCCCGAACAACAACAGAACCGGAGAAAATCACAAAAAGCTCAGGATAGTAACCCCGAACAACAACAGAACCGCGAGAAAAGCACAAAATGCTCAGGATATAACCCCGAACAACAACAGAACCAGAAAAGCACAAAATGCTCAGGATAGTAACCCGAACAACAACAGAACCGAAGAAAAGCACAAAATGCTCAGGATAGTAACCCCGAACAACAACAGAACCGGAGAAAAGCACAAAAAGCTCAGGATAGTAACCCAGAACAACAACAGAACCGAGAGAAAATCACAAAAAGCTCAGGATAGTAACCCGAACAACAACAGAACCGAGAAAATCACAAAAAGCTCAGGATAGTAACCCAGAACAACACAGAACCGGAGAAAAGCACAAAAAGCTCAGGATAGTAACCCAGAACAACAACAGAACCGGAGAAAAGACCACAAAAGCTCAGGATAGTAACCAGAACAACACCAGAACCGGAGAAAATCACAAAAAGCTCAGGATAGTAACGCAGACAACAACAGAACGAGAAAATCACAAAAGAGTCATAGTAACCCCGAACAACAACAGAACCGGAGAAAAGCACAATGCTCAGGATAGTAACGAGCAACAGCAGAACCGGAGAAAAGCACAATGCTCAGGATAGTAACCCAGAACAACAACAGAACCGGAGAAAAGCACAAAAAGCTCAGGATAGTAACCCAGAGCAACAACAGAACCGGAGAAAAGCACAAAAAGCTCAGGATAGTATTCCAGAACAACAACAGAACCGGAGAAAAGCACAAAAAGCTCAGGATAGTAACCCCGAACAACAGCAGAACCGGAGAAAATCACAAAAAGCTCAGGATAGTAACCCAGAGAACAGAAAATCACAAAAAGCTCAGGATAGTAACCCAGAGCAACAACAGAACCGGAGAAAAGCACAAAATGCTCAGGATAGTAACCCAGAACAACAACAGAACCGGAGAACAGCACAAAAAGCTCAGGATAGTAACCCGCGAACAACAAAAAAGCAGAAATACAGGAAAACTACAACAACAGAACCGGAGAAAAGCACAAAAAGCTCAGGATAGTAACCCAGAAAAACAACAGAACCGGAGAAAAGCACAAAATGCTCAGGATAGTAACCCCGAACAAGAGAAACAGCAAAATACATGAAGTGTTATATCTACCACAAACACAGGGCTTGAGCAGTGACCTGCACCCGCTCATTCCATCACCGCCGGTGTCCCAGCGGGAGTAGTGCTGTTCTGGCACATGTGGGAACCTCTCATATGTGGGGACCGGCGCACTTCCGGTGACGTTTCAGCCGCTCACATCAAGGAACCACCAGCAATGCGCATGTCGCGCGCGTACCGCCGATTCATCGGAGACGCGCTCGCTGCGATTACAGCCATCTGTAATTGTACTTGGGGCTGGGGAGACACAGGGTATATATAAATAAGAACTTCACAGGGACTGCTTCCTGTTATTTGCTGAAAATATCAGCAGATGGCAGGACAAACACTGTATCGCCCTTGCAGGACCTCATACAGCTGTGCTCTGCAAGCAGCCTGCGTGTGCCTGCATGAGAGCTGGGGTATCCAATCAGTACGCATGCGCATTGCTGGTGGTTCCTTGATGTGAGCGGCTGAAACGTCACCAGAAGTGTGCCGGTCCCCACATATGAGAGGTTCCCACATGTGCCAGAACAGTGGCAATCACTACTGTGGCGGAAGGACAACAGGGAACTATTTTACCTTTGTCCTTCCAGTTATGTCTGACCTGCTGCGCACCCTCTGTAGCAGCGCCAGGCCTGTACGTCGCAACTCCCACAATCCATCAGCAAGGCTTGGAAAGCATCATGGGAGTGAAAGTTCTAGGCCCAGGCGTTCACTTTTTGGATCATTCCCTGTCAGAAAAGAGCTGCAACTAACAATTATTATTTTGATTTAATCAATTAATCCGTTAAGTAAAATTCTTTTTTTGTTTTGCAACTTGCGCCGCATCGCATGTAACTTGTACGTCAGGGGTGTGGAAATTTTAAAAAAATTTACTTGTCCAACGGACTAAGTAGTAGTCCAATCTACTTGTCCCTCAGGACGATCAACTTGTCCTGATAATTTCAACAAACTAGTGTTTAAATAGAGGTCTTTATTCATAACAGCCTATAGAGGCAGCGTCAGATACATGTGATGAATAAAGACCTTAATTTAAACACTATTTTGTTGTGTGTATATATTAGGGATGCACCGATACCACTTTTTTTAAGACCGAGTACGAGTACCGATACTTTTATTTTATGTCATGTGACCAACTTTCCAATAAGAACAGAACTCATACTGTCGTACCTCGTACTGTCAGACTTTCCCCTAACTTCTCTTCCTTCAAACGCTCCCTTAAAACGTTCCTATTTAGGGAAGCCTACCACCCAACTCACTGACGCAATCATCAATCACTCTAACCTTACAGTCCTCTCCTCCTGTTTCCAACCCCAACCCTCCCAGATTGTGAGTTCCTACGGGAATAGGGCCCTCATCTCCTCCTGTACTGTTTGTCAAATGTTGTTCAATGTATTGTAACCCTGTCTATACTGTGCTTATTGTACAGCGCTGCGGAATATGCTGGCGCTTTATAAATAAAGAATAATAATAATAATAACTCATAAAAATGCCCCCAGCTCACATGTATATATCCCCCCCGAGATATATGGATATTGCCCCAGCTCATGGATGCTGCCCCCCAGCTAATGGATATATGCCCCCCAGCTCATGGTATACTGCCCCCACGCTCTCATGGATATTGCCCTCCAAGCTCTCATGGATATTGCCCCCCAAGCTCTCATGGATATTGCCCCCCAAGCTCTCATGGATATTGCCCCCCAAGCTCTCATGGATATTGCCCCCCAAGCTCTCATGGATATTGCCCCCCAAGCTCAGACCAGACATGGGGCGGCTGTTCGAATGCTCTATCGGCATTCGGACAGCTGCCCCCAGAGCTCTCCGGCATACTTACCTTCCCGAGCGGCGCCGACAAAGTCTTCGCGCCTGCGCTCGTTGAAGGACCCCCAGCCGCGATCACGTGGGACTCCCACGTGATCGCGGCTGGGTCCTTCAACGTGCGGAAGCGCAGAAACTTTCCCGGCGCCGCTTGGGAAGGTAAGTATGCCGGAGAGCTCCAGGGGCGGCAGTCCGAATGCTCTGTCGCCCAAGCCCCTCGGATGCCGGCACAATGCAGTCTTCCGGTATCGGGGGCGTCCCTGGTATTAGTCCGCCCGCCGGACTGCATCTCAAAAAAAAAAAACTACTCGCCCGGCACCCGGATCTTCATGTCCCGGGCGATACAATTCCCACAAACCTGTACGTACACACACATTACATACCTCGCGTAACTTGTGCAATTTTTCACAAAGGTAAAGCGAGTGCCTGGTCAGAGGGATGGATTGATGTGGCGTGCGCACCTCAAGCTCACGTGTTTTCTCCCTGAACAAATGCTGCTACGAGCGCTCGGATAGATATGTCAGCACGCAAAGCTGGATGAGAATGTGGGGGGGGGCACTCCATGCACCATATTAATAAGCTTAAGAGGTATGGGTGCATGGCATGTCCCTTTAAAATGATCATTTCATGAACAAACTGAATGAGGGGAGGGAATGCAGATCAGGAGCGAATTTGGGCAAAGGACCAGAGCGGAGTGTGAGAGGGAGGGAGTTTTGGCAAGAGACTGGGCCTGAGTTTGCAGGGGAAGGAACCACGACCGAAGAAAGTGATAACAGCTCTGGACCGGAGGCAGGGAGGGTGGCGGCACAGGACTCCAGCTCCAAGTAAGGATAAATTAATATAATGTAATACACCGGGGTACAGCTCCTCCACACAGTGGCAGCACCCCAGGGTCTGTAATACACCAGGGTACAGCTCCTCCACACAGTGGCAGCACCCCAGGGTCTGTAATACGCCGGGGTACAGCTCCTCCACACAGTGGCAGCACCCCAGGGTCTGTAATACGCCGGGGTACAGCTCCTCCACCCAGTGAACGAACGGGAGGGGGAAGCAGTCTCAAACTCCAAATAGGTTAAATCAATAAAAATGTAAAAAGGGTCTGTTACAAAATAAAAAAAGTCTTAAAAAGACACACACAAAAAGTGTTTTTGGAAAAAAACCCACTGATTTTCCATTTATTCCATTGAAAGAACGAATCGATTAATCGATAAATAAGCAATAAATTAGTTGGCCAATATTTTCATGATGTATTAACCTCCCTGGTGGTGTTCCCGAGTGTGTCTCGGGGTTAAATTTCACCGCTGAGAGCGGTAACCCTGAGACACACTCGGGCTGTATACAATCACCTCTCCCTGCGCTCCCTCGATCTCTGCAGCCTCCTCCGGCGATCGCAAACTCATACTTCCTGGATTCCTTCTCACGAGGAGGGAACCAGGAAGTAATGAGGTCTCGATCGCCGGAGGAGGCTGCGGGGACATCGAGGGAGCGCACGGAGACGTGATGTATCCAGCGGCATTCCGAGCGTTGCTCGGGGTTACCGCTTCCAACATAGGAATTTAACCCAGAGCCATACTCGGGATGCCGCTGGGGGGGACGGGGGACTGACTGCTTTCAGCAAAGAATTTTCTGAATAAATAAACCGCCAGGGAGGGTAATGGGTTGTATACGGACAGGTTGTATAATTAATGGGTCTGTGTATAACACACACTGTTTAAACTTTATATCCTCACACGCTGTGTCGCAGCGGATTGATTTAGTTGTAGGATTAGGTGAGACATAAACTGCATACAACTAAGCTGGTTAACAGTAGCAGAACTATCACATGGACCCTGAGGTGCTGCCACTGGCCGAGGAGCTGTACCACCTGTGTTTTATTCTTACTTTGAGCTGGAGTCCTGTGCCATCACCACCACCACCCCCCTGCCTCCGTCTGATGCGGAGCTGCCCTCCCCACATTTGGTCAGGTCCCGTCCCACAAACTCCCTCCCAAACCCGGGTTTTGTCTCTTGCCCAAACTCACGCTCCCTCCCATCAGTTTGTTTCAAAGGGACTCTAATAAGCTAAAGTGATCACGGTGCGTAATGTGGTCAGGTTGCGTGGTGTGCCCCCCCTCCCAATTTGCACGCTGACGTGTATATCCGTGCGTTCCATGGAGCGCCACTCGCAGCAGCAATTGGTCATGGTGACCGGGCACTCGGGGACCTTGTGTGTAAAAAGCAAACGTTATGTGGCATAACCAGGCAGAGCGCAAACCTGAATCCCACGGGAAACCTGTGGGGGGGATCTGAGGAGGGCTGTGCCCACGAGATGCCCTCACAATGACACATTTGAAGGGTTTTTGTATGAAGAGTCAAGTCAAGAGGTGTCGTGCGGATAGACTCAAACCCGAAAACACCGAGCGCCGGAATAAAACCAAAACGCTGCAAAAACACGAATCAGTGGGGGGGGGGGCACTAATACACAGCTACACCCCCAGTTATAACAGGGGGGCACCCATAGACAGCCACACACCCCAGTTATAAGAGGGGGACACCCATAGACAGCCACACACCCCAGTTATAAGAGGGGGGCACCTATAGACAGCCACACACCCCAGTTATAAGAGGGGGGCACCTATAGACAGCCACACACCCCAGTTATAAGAGGGGGACACCTATAGACAGCCACACACCCCAGTTATAAGAGGGGGACACCTATAGACAGCCACACACCCCAGTTATAAGAGGGGGACACCTATAGACAGCCACACACCCCAGTTATAAGAGGGGGACACCTATAGACAGCCACACACCCCAGTTATAAGAGGGGGACACCTATAGACAGCCACACACCCCAGTTATAAGAGGGGGACACCTATAGACAGCCACACACCCCAGTTATAAGAGGGGGACACCTATAGACAGCCATACACCCCAGTTATCCTAAACAAAAGATAAATCCAGGTAAAGTATCCATGTAATTGGACAGACTAGATGGGCCGAAAGGTTCTTATCTGCCGACATTTTTCTATGTTTCTATGTTATAAGAGGGGGGCACCTATAGACAGCCACACACCCCAGTTATAAGGGGGCACTTATGCAGCCAGACTATTATACTTTTTATTACGGGGTGTGTAGACTTTCTATGCGCTGTATCATTAATCGATGTAAACGTCAGGGCTTTACAAAGCCTGGTAGCCACTAGCTCCTACAATTTTACTCCTGGCTCCTAAATTTCTAGTTTATTTTACACCAATCTAAAAGCCGTCTTTGGCATCTAAAAACATCTAGTTGGCTTCAATGTTTTCTTCGTTTCTCCTACATTTAAATGGTGTGTCTCCAATGACAACAGAGCAAACAACACAATATCACATAGTCACAATGTACAGATGTTAACACAAATAATATATGATAGAGATATATAGCTCTCCCTCCTGATATTAGAAGTAACGTTCTACACTTCTAGTAGGGAAGCGCCGATACATGGATATGCCCCCAGCTCGCACATGGATATGCCCCCCAGCTCATGGGTATGCGCCCCCCCGACGATACTTACCTTCCTGGGCGCCGCCGGGAATGTCTCCGCGCGTGCGCTCGTTGGAAGGACCCCAGCCGTGATCACATGGTCCCACGTGGTCGCGGCTGGGGTCCTTCCAACGAGCGCGGAGACATTCCAGGCGGCGCCCAGGAAGGTAAGTATCGCAGAGAGCTCCAGGGGCGGCTGTCCGAATGCCGATAGAGCATTCGGACAGCCGCCGCAGCCCCTCGGATGCCGGCAAGCCGGCTCAATGCCGGCTTCCGGTATCGGGAAAAATATCGGGGGGTACTACACGAGTACCAAATACTCCTGCAGTACCCAGTATCGGCCCCGATACCAGTATCGGTATCGGTGCAACCCTAACTTCTAGGCTCAAAAAAGTATCCACAAGACGACATGAACAAAACATACCTAACAGCAAAAAGCAGCCGGTAACAAAGTGACAAATAGAAGCAGCGAAAATCTGAATTTGGGTCAGAACAAACCAATTCCCAGATGCAGAGGCAGCTTCCCAACGTATCAAGGTATACCTTGATAAAGGCGAATCCTTGCCGAAACGTTGGCTCCTAACTTTCGCAGCTGGCTCCTAGATTCAAAGCAAATTTGTCAAGCCCTGGTACTATCAGGGTTATTCAAAGAGAAGCGAAAAGTCACCGCATGTTCGGTGACTTTTCTTTCTCTTCAATTTGGGCCGATTCGGCAATCCCATTTCGGCGACCCTGCTGTGTATTCAGCAAGCACCACAGGGCCGTCGAAGCGCAGGGAAAAGCTGCCGAAAACCCAACGTAAAGTCACTGCAAAAACCCGGCGAATGCATGCCGAAACCCACAAAAACATCTGGATTAACCTGCCGAAGACGCCGGAAAAACCCGAGCAGGAGCCGATCACACGCAGCGAAACCGCCAGAAAAAGCCGACACCACAGACGAATGCAGTGAATAAATTAGGAAAACAGTTTGCTTGAATGTTTGAAAAGTGAAACGCTGTTTGCAAAGAAACGACTGAGCGAAAATGTCTGAAATTTACACATAGTCCAATGAATGAGAATAAAAAGCGCAGTTACAGAAAAAAGAAGTTAAAAAAAGATCTAGAAAAATGCTTAAAATAGCCAAAAAAAATCTATAAAGAGACTCTTCACTGCAGAACGTGATAATGAACGATTTATTAGATATTGGATTAAAACAGGAATATTTTTAACATTGAAGCCTATGGGATTCTCCTGAATTAACTTGTCGAATTAAACTGCCGAATGGCAGGGCATTTTGGGAACCTTTCACTGCTGGTTTTTGTTCTCTGAATAGACAAAGCTATGGGGAAATCATTTCACTGCCCTCGAACAGGCACCGTATGTTCAGGCAATTCGCCAGGACTTGGCATATTACCTGCTCTCTGGATAGCCGAATGGCCAAGAAAGGTAACCGAACGCTGATTTTCAGCGTTCGGTTACCTTCCTCCAGCCATTCGCATCTCTTTGAATAACCCTGTATGCGTCATGTTCTGCCAGAATGCTGTAACAAAAAAAAGTTTAAAAAAAAAAGCGAATTTCCATTCAGATTTCCATCTTTTAAAGGGTGTAAAATAATTTTCACATATTATCCTCCGAGCCTTTGGGGAATTCTTGCTAAAAAAGTTACTAATGGGAACCTGTTACTGTATATATCTGAGAAAATACGCGGTTTTAACTAAAACTGGAAAAACTGAAATTTTTCGCTTGTATTTGATGAAATGACTCTGTAAAACGCTGAGCTCGCACGCTGCACGGGAAATGAGAAGGGGCGTAACGGCAGTGGTGTTGCTCATTTTATACATGATAAATGGACAATGCCATCACTTTGGAAGAAAATTAACCATTTGTCTGCGGTGGACGCGTTTAGGCTGGGGTCAGACGAATGCAGTGTTAACGTGCGTTTAGCAGCACTAAATCACGGCCGTGCTAGCAACAAATGACGTCCAATGCCGGGCAGCATACAAAGAACGGCCGCACAAAAGTGCGGCAGCGCAAAGCAAGTGGCAAACGAACGCATTTTTGCAAGAACGTAGAACCGCTAGTATGGACGTACAGAGTGCGCTGCGTCCGCTAGAGGCGTGTGTGCGTGATTAGGAGACGTCAAACGCTGCTAATGTCCGGCCAACATAACGTCCAGACACAAAAAGTGTTTTATTGATGATCCGTACAAAATCACGGACGAAAATGCGCATGGTATGACCGCTATCGCGTATTCCGTGAAAAAATGCGTCCATTCGTTCGAACGCACTTTTTCACGGACAACGCGAAAAATGAGTTAGTCTGACCCTAGCCTTAGCGTGTGGACGATGCGAAGAAAGCATTCTCACAATACAGCCGGCTATTGGCCTTTATTCCACCTCCGGGACCCTGGCCAGCGCAGTGACGTTTGTTTCAGAAACCCCCGTCAGAGCAGGAAGAGTGCCTGAGGAGAAGGCGTGTCCTTTGGACCCCTCCAAATCACTGACAGCCACAGGAAAAAGAGAGGCACCACTGGAAAGGGCAGAGTCTGCCCTTTCTAGCGTTGCCTCTCTAATACCGTGGAGGCTGGATCGCGATTCAGCACCAGATTGCGGTCCTTTCCTGGAGGTCACTGACAACTTGGATGTCAGCCAAGCCTCCGGGGGTCTACCCTGACATCATCATATATGGACGTGATGTCAGTTAGGGGGGGGGGGTACATTGGACCCATCTAACTCCTGATCAGTGGCAGCTAGAGGGTCAGGTTTGGTATCAATGGCCAAAGCGTGACCTATCCAATTATACTAAACATGACCAGGTTAGGTGTAAAATAAAAGTTAAAAAAACCCCCACAAAAATCAAAACTTCCTTTATTATTATTATTATAAGAACTAATGCTGCACTTATAACGTGACACAATGATGCTGCAATAACGACAAACTTATTTTTTTCACTTTTAGCTAAAATCACTCATTTTCTCAGGAAAACACAGTAACAAGTTCCCATTTCTAGTTTTTAACAGACATTTTAATAAACAAATAAAAACCTGAGTAAAATGTGGGGGTGGGGCTACATGGGGTGATCCAATCAGAACTAATCTCAGGTAAGAGAGAAATTATGCATTTTCTATGTTCAGACAAGAGGTTTCTCCAGCAGTAATTTAATGTACCCCAAGGCTCAATACTTGGCCCCCTGCTATTCACAATATTCAAAACGATCTGCCCAATGTCTGCAAAGCCTCAACTGTACATATGTACGCAGACGCCACCTTTGCCTATACCAGCAAAGTAGACCATGGCATCCTAATACAAAACCTTAAAAACTCCGGTACTGGCGATCACACACTAACCTGGTGTCATATGTATCAGATCGATAGCAACATGTGTCCATTTCTGACAGCACTTCACTCCCAGTCAGGTGCGGTGTACCCCAAGGCTCAATACTCGCCCCCTGCTATTCAGGATATGCATAAACAATCTGCCCAACGTCTGCAAAGCCTCAACTGTACACATGTACGCAGACGACACCGTAACCTATACCAGCAAAGCAAATCTCCGGCAGCTGGAGGCCGTGCTGCAAGAACAATTCACAGAGGTAGAAAAGTGGATCAAACACAACAAACTATAACTAAATACTGACACGACTGTAACGATGCTCTTTGGTACAAAACCTAAACTACACAAATTACAAATCCCCCCTTCTATGTGTGGGGACAAAATCAAATGACACGCTGACCAGTCACTTCTCTCAAATATCTAGGTATGTGGTTGGACCCAAATCTATCCTTTGGCCCCACATCGAAAAACTCTCATCTAAACTTTACCCCAAACTAGGTGCCCTGTACAGAAACAAATCCTGCCTGAGCCCCGCGGTAACAAAGCAGATTGTACAACAAATGCTTATGCCGGCTATTGAATACGGAGATGTAGTGTATGCAGCCGCCCCGCAAACACACCTTCATAAACTTACTACATTGTATAACTCATTCTGTCGCTTTGTGCTACAATGTAACTACATGATCCACCATTGTGACATGTTAAAAGAGCTAAACAGGCCGTCGCAGGAATCTAGAAGCACCCTTCACCTTTCCAACCTGGTGTGTAAGAGCTTTTCTGGGAAGCTACCACCCTACCTGAATAGACTGCTTCCTCTAGCAGTTCCCTCATCCTATAACCTCCGATCCAGGACCAGCACCTTACTTGCAATACCACAATACAAAAAGACAGCGGCTCGATCCTCATTTTCCTACAGAGCACCGCAATTATGGAATAACCTCCCAGACACCATCAAATCTTCCACCAGTCTAAAGTCACTTAAGAGCTCCCTATTAACATACCTCAATACGGAATGCACCTGTAAACATGTAACACAGTGACTATATACAGAATGCACCTGTAAACATGTAACACAGTGACTATATACAGAATGCACCTGTAAACATGTAACAGTGACTATATACAGAATGCACCTGTAAACATGTAACACAGTGACTATATACAGAATGCACCTGTAAACATGTAACACAGTGACTATATACAGAATGCACCTGTAAACATGTAACACAGTGACTATATACAGAATGCACCTGTAAACATGTAACACAGTGACTATATACAGAATGCACCTGTAAACATGTAACACAGTGACTATATACAGAATGCACCTGTAAATGTGACACAGTGACTATATACAGAATGCACCTGTAAACGTGACACAGTGACTATATACAGAATGCACCTGTAAACGTGACACAGTGACTATATACAGAATGCGCCTGTAAACTTTACGTAACTTTCGTAGATACATACCTTGTGTGAAAAGTACGCAAGATACGCAATTTGCGTATGTACCTACGAAAGTTACGTACACTACCCAAATTGCTTATGAAAAAAGGGGAGGGGGTTGTGGTTATTTTTACATAAAATTCCTTTAAAATAATAAAAATCGGCCAACTAATCGATGAGAATAAAATTAGGGCTGCAACTAACTTATTACTTTGTGTTTCTGTAACAATTCAATGTTCCTGAATCAAGAACAAACTGAAAACCAGAGAAATCTCAATGTGTCCGTCCTGGAAAACACTTTATAAATAAATGTGGAAATCCAAAAGAAACGCTTAAATAATGCAGAATAAACCCGTTAGAATAAAATCCTGTGACATTTAGTCATCTAAAACAATTCAGACCAAAATATGAGTAAAACAAAGTTTGAATTTGCCGTCAGAACGAACGTCGACGACCCCGGCCAATCACAAGCCGCGCACAGCGCTGAGCCCGGCCAATCACACATCAGTATGAGTATCGACATGTCTCACCGTCCTGGAGGTGCCGTTCCTCTCGGCACGGGGGGGGGGGGGGGAGTGGCTCCTCCGCGCCCCCTCTTGGTGCTGATTCAGGGGTCGGCTCTGCTCCTCAGAAAGTGAAACGCGACGGCTTCTTCCAGGACACCTGGCTGCCTCCTCAGTCGGGCACCGGTGTTTCAGGCCTCCTCGCCGGTCCCTGGCTTTACAGGCCTCCTCGCCGGTCCCTGGCTTTACAGGCCTCCTCGCCGGTCCCTGGCTTTACAGGCCTCCTCGCCGGTCCCTGGCTTTACAGGCCTCCTCGCCGGTCCCTGGCTTTACAGGCCTCCTCGCCGGTCCCTGGCTTTACAGGCCTCCTCGCCGGTCCCTGGCTTTAGAGTGCGCGCGTCGTGCCTCCTGCCTGTCCTGGGAACGCGCATGTAAACGTGGGGGTGCCTGTGCTTATGGGGGGGGGGCGCTCAGCACCTGCCCATCGCTCCGGGTCACCGCGCAGGCGCCACAGGCAGGTTACAGGGATGAGGGGCCCTGCTGTAATGCTCTATGCAGGTTGCGGGGCCCGGCGGCTCAGGAGGCCCTGCTGTAATGCTCTATGCAGGGTGCGGGGCCCTGCTGCTCCCAGTCCCACCCGCCTGAGGAGGCTGGGCAGGCCCCGGGGCAGAGTGAGGCCTAGGCTCGGACAGAGGCCTGGGCTCAGCTTTGAGTGAGGCCTAGGGGCGGCTGGAGCCCCCGGGGCTGGACGCGGAGGTGACTCCCGGGCCCCTCAGGCCGCCTGTCCCCCTCAGGCCCGGCCTCTCTCCCTCTCTCGGGCCCGCACGGTCAGGCTGAGGCCTGGGGATGTGTGCGTCTCTCTCCGCGGCCGCTGCTGCCGTCCTCTCGGGCTCCCCGGGGATCTTCACCCACAGAATATCGAGGTGCACCGGTCGGCAAGTCGCGATAGTCCTCGTTACGTCACGATACGTCACGGGGGCCACCGCCACCTCCTCCGTGTGTGTGTGGGGATCCCAGGACAAGATGGCGGCCGCGCCGACGAGTCACGTGACCTGCCCTCCAAAAGTGGGCGGGACCTGCACCACAGACTTACCAGGCAGAGCAACGTCATGAGGGGGCGTGGCAGCGCGAGCAGGGGCGGTGAGGGCCTCTGACTTGGTTTGTTTTGATTCAACAAGCTTTATTGTGACAAGACACCACACACCCCCGTCCCCTGTGTGTGTACATGACCACGTGACCTGACCTTGCAGCTTCCCAGTGCACACCGCGACACAGCATACCTGCTGCTTCCACACATTCATATATATATAGGCCCAAGGGCCACACCCTCTACTGCTGGGACCCTCCAAGGCCACACCCTCTACTGCTGGGACCCTCCAAGGCCACACCCTCCACTGCTGGGACCCTCCACGGCTACACCCCCGCTGTTGGGATCCCTGGGCAAAAAAAAAACTCTACCGCTGGGATCCCCTGGCAACACCCCCTAGTGCTGGGACCCCTCCAAGGCTACACCTCCTACTGCTGCAACCCCTCCAAGGCCACACTCCCTACTGCTGGGACCCTGAACATGACTTCTGTTCACTAATGGCTTGCACTGTCATTATTATCCACATAAAACAGACCCCTCCAAGGTCACACCACCTACTGCTGGGACCCCTCTAAGGCCACACCCCCTACTGCTGGGACCCCCGGGCAACACACCCTACTGCTGGGACCCCTCCAAGGCCACACCCCCTACTGCTGGAACCCTTCCAAGGCTACACCCCCTACTGCTGGGACCCCCGGGCAACACACCCTACTGCTGGGACCCCTCCAAGGCCACACCCCCTACTGCTGGGACCCTTCCAAGGCTACACCCCCTACTGCTGGGACCCCCGGGCAACACACCCTACTGCTGGGACCCCTCCAAGGCCACACCCCCTACTGCTGGGACCCCCGGGCTGGTACCCTAACGCCTAGGGTCCTCTGACCCAGCTGTATGATATTTTGAAACGGCTTATACAGAAAAAAATCATGCCCAATAACAATGTGAAGATACAGAAAAACCAGCGTGAAATCAATGAACCCGCGGGAAAAGCCCAAAGAGCCGCCAGGAAGCAACAAAAGCGCAAATAATACGGATATTCCAGGAATCGACGCATATTGTGACCCAGTGACCTCAAAAACAACACCATGCCAGGCGTGCAGCGATCTAAAGGGTTAATAACGAACCTCCCACACTGCCACAGAATCGCACTGAATTGTGAATGTCACCGTATCTGCAAAGCGTCCATTCGCTAAACTGTCACTCAGCCCAATACGGCAAAACGTTTATAAATAGTGAATTCACCAAATTCCCCACAAAAAGGAATCTCTGAAATGACACGAAATGACACGCAGCCAAACGGGGTCTTATTTCAGTGCTTTGTGACTAAACCCCCTTAGTGTGTGTGAGTGCGCGCGCGTGTGTGTTTTATCATCCAAACCTTGTGGTTATAGATTTCGGGGGGTGGGGGGTCTCTTTATAATAAATACAGGAATGGGAACCTGTTACTGCAAATTTACTAATTAAATAGTTTTTTCAGTTTTGGTTAAAATTCTGCTCGAGTCAGACGAGCGCACTCTGCATGCGTGCACAACGGACAGACGTACTGACGGAAGATACTGTAGGCACCGCACGGTCCATTTCTCTTGACAGATGTAGAAAAAAAAGGGAACTATGGGAAATAAAATTAATATGAAAAATGATGAAAAGGCATTGTGTGCGTCAAGGTGCTGGACGTCACAAATGTGCTGCATCTGACATCTCATCACTCACACACAACGCTAAGCGGATGTGGCGCACTCTGCGCGTCCATGGCAGCGGTTTTATGTTCTTGCCTATGTTGTGTCCGTTTGCCACGTGCGTTGTGGGGCGCAGTTCGGTGCGGGCGCACTTCGTGTGTGGGTCTCTATTGCTCATGATTCTATGCTACGACGGACGTTAAACTGTGTAAATTTTGATCACAAAACACTGCGCATGAAAAAGCAGAAAGGTCAAAAACAAGAGACTCCTGTTTAAAGGGATTGGCTCAAATAGCCCAATATAAACGTATTTCTATGATTATCCAGGTTCCTGATATCAATAGGACCCAACACAGGGGTATACATACATGTTTGGGATCTCGAAATACAATTCCCTAAAGGAGAACAGGGAGCTCTGGTCTGAGAGGTGCACCCGACGCGCGTTTCGCCAGAAATGGCTCGTCAGGAGTGCTTACGGACTGAGAAAAAGGCAGGGGTATTTAAATTCTCAATGTTCCACCCCAGCCAGTAAAACTAACCAATGGGACAGAGCAATAGCAGATAATCCAATCATATGGCTACCATAGAGATTGACAATAAGGAGATCCAATGGTGATCCATGTTTAGTTCAGCTACCAAGGAAACTAATGAAGCGGGGAAATCTCGCTACATTAATGTATCGGTATGAATCCGGGAGTCAAATGCCGTATTACAATTAATTAGTCGCGATATGATTGAATAATACTTCTTGTCAAATTATCACTGGAGCAGGATAAACGCTGAACGAAGTAAATTCAGAAAGATAATTAGGTCGTCTGTTAAAGAATAACATAAGTAAAACTAGAGACATGATGATGCAAAAAAATATATATATATACGATGGTGAAGTGGTAATGATGCCATAAATAAAGTGGCAAAGTGTTATCCTAAGTAACTAAATAAATCTTGCATCACTGGACTGTATATATATATATATATTAGTGGCACAGAAGTGTCGAAAGGACATTTTCACCGCGTTCATAATTGAGTGGTTTATTTCATGTGAATAATAAAGTAATAGATCGAGTCAAATGAAATTGATAAATGAACCTGTATCTGAATCAGCAGATTTTAAATTAGTTCAAAAGTACCAAAATAATGGTGATAAATTGGGCATATATATGCTGATATCAGAGGAATAATGATTATGAGATGGAGGAAACAGACCATTAGCAATGAGGTTGAAATCATTGAGCAGTGGCTGTAATTATATAAGGAAATAGTGGATCAATGAAATAATAAACAACAAACCATCATAGAACAATTTGGTGCCACTAACATTAGGTACAAACGATTAACTGTCAGTGATGAAAATATATATTAATAATAATAAGATGAAAGTATATACAGCAGCCCCAATGGTATGATAGTAGAGAAGTAATAAAATAATAAACAAAGGAATAAAAAGATATATATATTTTGAATAATGTAAAGAAAAACAATTTGCATACTCATTTAACCAAGAGGTTAACAGAATGGTAATATATAGATATGTGCATGATGTGAATATTGAATTCTGGTTGATAAAGTATAAAGAGAAACAGAGAACAAGAAATGTATATAAGCCATGTTAGAAAATAAAGACCTAATGGTCAAATAGTCAAATAAATGGTGTGTAATTAAAATCCTCATTTAGACCAAGTGGATACAAGGTTTTAAGTGTGTATATCCAAAAGGATTCTCGCTGACAGAGATTCTTGTCAAAATTTCCTTTTCTAGGTCCACAGACCATCTTTTCAATGGCTTGGAAAGATAGACATGAGGGGTTTGAATTGTGCTGATTTCGAACATGTCTAGAGACCGAGGTCTCGAGGTTGTTATATACAGAATTGATGTGTTGAAGAATACGACGTTTGAATTGTTGTATCGTTTTACCAACGTACTGTACTCCACATTCGCATGTAATGAGGTAAACAAGTATTTTACTGGAGCAATTCATAAATTGCCTGATGTCATAGTGACGTCTGGTAAATTGCTGTGACTTTTTAACAAATTTACAGGCTTTACAGTGGGTACATTGATAAACACCTTTAGGTTGTTGTAACCAAGTACATGTGTTTTTTTCTGATTGTAGGAAGCTATGAACCAATTTGTCACTCAAGTTTTTTGTCCTTCTTGCTGTAAACGAAGGGAAGGGCGTAAGGACTCTTTCTAGAGATTTTTCCATATGTAAGATGGGCCAGTATTTTTCACAAATGGTTTTTACTTTAGGCCAACCGTTATCATAATTGGCAATAAATCTTATAAAAGTTTTATCATCTCTTTTTTTCGGAATCAAGAGTTCTTCGCTTGAAATTGAGAGTGCCCTGTGATATGCTCTCTTTAAACATTTCCTCGGATAACCCTTGGATAAGAACATGTTTTTTAGGAGGTTGGCTTCTAGTTGAAAATCTTGAAGGGATGTGCAATTACGTCTGGCCCTCAAATATTGGCCTACTGGTATCCCTCTTTTGAGATTTTGTGGATGATGAGAGGACCAATTTAAAAAGTTATTGGTTGATGTTGGTTTGCGGTGGAGTGTGGTAACCAATTCTAGATCTGAATTGATAATGATATTGAGATCAAGGAATTCAATACTGTTGCCTCCAACCACCAGAGTTAAACCAAGTCCAATCTCATTGTTGTTCAGGAGGGCCACCCATTCATTCAACATCTCAATGGGACCACTTGGTGACGTAATTGGTGAATCTCATCATCTCGGTGGAGAAAACAAACAATTTTTCCCACCAGGCAAGATATAAGTTTGCATAGCTGGGGGCACAAGAAGTTCCCATGGTAGTGCCACGAGTTTGCAGATAGAAATGATTTTGGAATAAAAAGTAATTATGATTGAGTACGTACTCCAAGAGAGACAAGACAAATTCAGTTTCCTGTTCAGAATGTTTACCACTCAGAAAGTGTTTAGTAGCTTGTAATCCCACTAAATGGGGAATATTGTTATATAGTGAAATGACATCAAGGCTGACCAAAATAGTACCAGGAGAGACATGAATTTCAGACAATTTCTGAAGAACGTGTTGGGTATCTCTGACATAGGAGGAAGTATCAAGTACCAAAGGTCGTAGGTAACAGTCGACAAATTCACTGACCCGTTCGGTCAGTGAGTTGTTACCAGAAATTATCGGGCGGCCAGGTGGAGCAATGAGAGATTTGTGTATTTTAGGAAGACAATATAAAGTTGGTATAGTGGGATATTTCGGGAGTAGGAATTTGTGATTGTCATCAGATATTAGTTTGGACTGTACACCTTGTGTTAATAAGGTCTCCAAACTTTTAGTGAATACCAGCATGGGATCGCTTTCCAATTTCCTATAACCATCCTTGTCATTAAGATGTAACATACACATTGCAATGTAATCATTACGATCCATTATTACCAGATTGCCTCCTTTGTCGGACTGTTTTATGACAATGTTACAAACATCTTGTAATTCATTAAGAGCTAGTTGTTCAGTCTGAGATAAATTAGATTCCCATTTTAGATCTTTGTTTTTAATGGATTCAATCTCAGATGTAACTAGATTAACAAAGACCTCTCTGGGAGACACTAGTACTCTGATGTTTTCATCAGAACAATTGTGGTGGTATTTAACTGAAGACCCTACTTCTAGTTCCTCATTGGTGTATTGTTGATTGGCAGGTCTTCCCTGCCAATCATATGTTGAGACTTCAGGGGTCAATATAACATTATTTGTCTCCACATACAAAATAGTAAATAAAGTTCAATCAGGTATTATAACCATATTCTCAAAGTACAGTATTTGCCATAAAAGGTGTATGGGGGTCCGGGTAGTGCCCTGGGGGACAGGAAACAAGGACAAAAAGTAAAAAAAAAACGTTTTTAGAGGACAAGTGAGTTTTCCATGAAATAAGGGTTAACAATTATTGACGAAAAATTCCTTCAAATATCGTGCCTAGGAGGTCCCCATAACCTGCCCGTGAAGTGGCGGATTTGTAGGATGTATAGAAACACTTAAAAACAAAAAAAGACGTTTCAAATGACGGTAAATGCTTTTCCTTTAATCTATTCATAAACAACTGCTTGGGGCGGCAGCCTGTATGAAAAAAGGAGACATTTTAGGACATGCAGAACAAGTTTAGTGATTATTTTTGGCAAAATTATGGTGAAACTTATGCAAAGTAACAATGGGAGCTTTAAAATTTGGACTTTAGTGTCGGCAACAGTGCCGTCACACCGTAACCCCTCTGTGGTATTGTGGAAGAGTGCAGAGTTGGACCATGCGGTCCTATATTAAAAAGATATGAATCTGGTATAGGTGTCAGTGCACCCAAATATTGTGCCTTTGGTGGCAGCAAGTGCCTTCACACTGTAAACCCTCTGTGGTATTGTGGAAGAGTGCAGGGTTGGACCCTGCAGCCCTATATTAAAAAGATATGAATCTGGTAATATAACCGGCAGTGGCAGTGCACCAAAATAGTACTGCGCTATAGTGTATGGCAGGATGTAAGCGCACCAGCAGTAACAAGCCGCAGAATATACCAGACAGGGACACAGAGCGAGAGTAGTTGTTATAACAAAACCAGCTCAACAACATTTAGGCACTAGTACTGCGCTACTGTATATGGTGAGAATTGGCGCAGACCAGTCCCGGCGGCTCTGCGTCATCACGCCGCACCCTGCCCCCTGATCGCTCACAGCTGCGCCGGGTGCTGCCGGAGCTCCTGGCATTCGACCAGCTGGCGGCACCATGCGTCCGGGGCCCCCCCAATCGCCACCCGGGGCCCTGGATGTCACAATATTACTATCCAAACGCAAACGGGTTAAGTAACCAAATTTGTAAGAAGAATAATTAATGCAGCATATGAATCCTCACACTGCCGGGCAGCACCTTAAGGCCCGGTTCACACATAAGCGCTTTACAGCGCGTTCCTGCACGCTGTAAAACGCATAAACAGGGAAATCCCTTTATTTGCTATGGGACCCGTTCGTACCTGGGTGTTTTACAGCGTGCAGGAACGCGCTGTAAGGCTGGGGTCAGACGAGCGTAGTGTTCACGTCCGTGATTGTGCCTAAAAGTACGTCCGTGATAGCATGACAGAAAGCCCATAGGAGCCCGACACACGAAGTACGTCCGCACTGAACTGCGGACGCACAACGGCCGCGGCCCACGGACGCAAGGCAGGCAGGAACGTACAACTCCTAGAACGGCCGCACAAAGTGCGCTGCGTCCGCAACGTCCACATAGCTTTGTGTGTGAGTGATGGAGCGTGGTCAGACGGACTGCATTTATACGTCCAGCATTTTTCACGGACAAAATGGTTTTGCTTTTTATTTTATTTTCTCGCCTACATCCGTCAAAATATACGTCAGTGATAAACAGACTGGCCACTACTGAGTCTTCCGTACTGACGTACAGTCCGTAGAAATCACGCTCATCTGACCCTAGCCTAAAACGTCCTACGCCCAAAGAAGTACAGGAGCCTCTTTGGGGCGTATTGCAGCGCGTTCACTCTGCAGTCTATGGCCGTGAAGACGCTGCAATGCGCGTTCGCATGTTTTTTACGTTTGCGCGATACGCGAGTTAAAAAAACACATGTATTGCGCGCGTAAAAAAAACGCAGGTGTGAACCCAGCCTTACAGTATAATTAATGCAGCATATGATTCCGCACACTGCAGGGCAGCACCTCTACAGTTTGTGGATCCAGGAATCAGGTGAGTATTAGAAAGAAAAAAGTTTTATTTTATGTTCCCGGGGACATTTAAAAATGTCCTCGGATTTTATTTTTTTTAAAAATGTGTCGCCTTACCTTAGCCTGGTGGTCATTGGGGGCTCCCTGGATCCTGGTTGGGCGGGAGGGGGGGGTCTGCCGTGGCTCCCTCCCTGGAGTCACTGCGCCACCTATCTGCCACATGCACCCTGCAACCTGGATCCTGGTTCAGCGGAAGGGGGGGGGTCTGCTGTGGCTCCCTCCCTGGAGTCCCTGCGCCACCTCTCTGCCACATGCACCCGGCTGGCCAGCACGCACAGTCGCAGTTCTAATCTTGCGGCCGCATGCTCCTCAAGTCAAGGGGTCCTTGGGAGGGAGGCTCCGGCGGGCTGCCCTCTACAGTGCCTGATTTAAAGGGCCTTGTCTGCCTGATGTTTTAGCAACAAGAATGTTTTATTCCATAGGCTTCAATGTTAAAAATATTCCCGTTTTAATTCAATAGCTAATAAACCGTTGCTTATAATATTCTGCAGTAAAGAGTCTCTTTATTTTTAGGATTTATTTTTTTTAAAAATCAATTTTCTTTTTTCGAACTTTTGGCGAACACCCCAAAAAGTTCGAAGTTCGTGAACTTTCGAACTGCCAAAGTTTGAATCGAACTCCGAACCGAACAGCTCATCCCTAATGAGCACAGTGCCGACAGCTCCAACATGAGTTGTCCCTGGCACGAGCTGCCAGCACCCATGTGCCCACCACGGAGGAGAGCAGCACAACAGGGGGTCGAGTCATTGCCCCTGTTATATTTTGCACAGAGGAGCGATTGCACCCAGTGTTGCTGGAGCTGGATGCTGTCCTGGCATCTGAGTGTGCCTGGTCCCCGAGGAAAATGGGGACCCCCCCAGTACTCCACCTGTACCAACCAAGGTGCGGAAAGAGAGGAGACCTCTTCCCACCTGCCCAGGAGACCAGCAGGACCGGTGAGTGACCATCTTGAGAAGCTACCAAGTTCCTGGTCCCAGGAAAAATTGCACCCATTTGGGATTGTGGGGATTGCCGTGGGCTGGGCCCCTGCTAAATGTTTGGGAGATGGGCATCAGAAGGAGAGACTTGGGATTGTAAATGCTGACTAGGTTCGGGTCCTGGGTCTGTAGAAATATCCTGGAGAAAAAGAGATGTAGAGAGGAGGCCCAGTGTGCCCACTAACAAACATTTTTTCTCTGGACTATAATGGCATTTTACCTGGCGCACACTGCTGCAGTGAATCTTTGGAGTCACTGGACAAGAGATGTGGCTTGCCTCTTACCCCTCCATTATGGGCCAATGACCGGGGATACCCCACCGACGGTGCTTGTGTGCCAGCACCCTGGAACTTTACAAATGGTGCAGCAAAGGGACAGAGGTCTTGTCAGTGGCAAGCGATCCTTTGGGATCTAAGCTTGCCCTGATGATCTGGAACGGGAGAGATATGTGACGGAACGGCCGCTTCAATGTTTATTTGTGCTTTAATTTTCTGACATTTCATTGCTATGTATATAGGGTAGTGTTTGTGTTTTCTGTGTACCTTCTCTCTGTATAGTGTGACCTTTTGTATTACTAGCCTAAGTAATGGATTCCTTTGTCTTCACATGCTCCCATCAACCCCCCCAAGCAAAATTTTTACCCATATGATCGTTATCTGACTCTTAAGCCATTGTTCCAAGGCTGGGCATGTTTCCATTGTTTCTGTACCTTCCGTGTGTGTGTGTATGTTTTAACCAGTTGCGAAATGTAAATATACTCAGTCTCCATTTAGATTTTGAATCTGAAAGGACTCCTCTCACAGTTCATGTGTCGTCTACTCTCTGTGGGTACGAATACCTCCTGGGTTCAGCGGAAAGGGGCACCCAGACGGAGGTTCTCGAGCTTGGGGGTACCAGGATCCGTAACACCTGGGAACATGCCAAAGCTCTGGGGGAGTGTCTCCTGCTGTAGTCAGCAGTCCCTCTCCTGGGATTCGCGGCATGCCGCAGCACTGACAGCAGACAGGAAGCGCAGGGAGATTTCCTGTGCATCGGTAAGGTTTGGTAATGCATTGTATGGACAGATTTGGGAGATCTTTCACATGCACTAAAGTTGTTTTAGGCGCAATTTGGTGCACATTGGCCAATACGCATTTTGGTGCCTCAAACGTTAGTCCTGTGTCTGGGCACATTTGACCTGAGGATTCCAAAAATGGCAGCAGTTTTCAGCTGTAGCTTTGGGGATACAGAACAGATGCTGCTCACCTCTTCTCACCCAGAAAATAAATACGGGTACATTAATGGAGTGTTTAAATATCTTAATCCTGAAGGAAACCATTAAAAGTGTTTGTTACTGTCATGAGATCCAAATAACACAGCGAGCTGGGTTGAACAGGTGTTTATTTCAGTAGTTAACACAGGGGAGACACACAGTTTGAATCTTCTCTCTGAGCTGTCTTCCTGGTACCCTTTAGAGCCGCCCCTTCCTCTGATGTCACTGCTGACTCTCAACACATATCCCCCTTTTTAATAACAAACAGAAGCACACACACAGATACAGATAAAGGTACAATGCTATCTTGGACATCGGGGTAGACTACCCTAGTCCACAGTGACTATGGGATTATTCTGCCCATTCTTCCAGTCACTGTTCTAACTACAGCGCTAATCTCGGTAGCGCACTGGAAGCTTCACAACTCTACCACTCAAAGTCATTTTGCAAGGACCCTCTCCAGATCCCTGAGAGAGTGGTTGCGACTCCAAGTCAGGCGGTGATGTACTCTCGCCGGAATCCTGTTGCAGAGCGAGTGTACCTCTTAAGACCGGAGATTCCACCGACTGTGGTTGCAAATTCTCGGCACCTAGCTCCTCAGGAACCACCTGGAGGTGCCGTGTATTGCGGCGGGCAACAGTCCCTGCTTCTGTGCGGACCACATAGGACCTTGGCTCAGCAGCATGCCCTACAACTATGGCCGGTGTCTTCCACCTCTTTTCGTCATCCAGTTTGACTCTGACACTCTGTCCCGGGTACAGGTCAGGCAGATGGCGTGCAGAGTGTCTCCTATCATAATAGTATCTGTAGTTCCTCTTCATCCCTCCTCCGAACATTCTCCGACAGAACAGGGGAGGAATGCTGGAATGCACCCACCGAAGGCAGCGTGGTACGAATCTGTCTCCCCATCATCAACTGTGCAGGGCTACATCCCATGGCCTGAATTGGAGTCACCCTATAAGCCAGGAGGGCCAAATAAGGATCTGGTTGCCTCAAAGCGAACTTTGCGGTCTGAACCGCCCTCTCAGCCATCCCGTTGACCTGTGGGTAATGTGGACTGGAAGTAGAATGAAGGAAATCGTAGTCCCCACTGAAGGACCTGAACTCCATAGAAGCGAACTGCATTCCATTGTCGCTCAGCCGGTATCCCCCACCTGGCAAACATGCTCTTCAGGCGTGTGATGACAGCCACGCTGGTCGCCTCAACTAACGGTGCAATCTCAAAATACCTTGAGTCCACAACAACCAGATACTTTTTCCCGTTGAGCTCACATAAATCTGCTGCAAGCTTCTGCCAGGGGCCCGCAGGCAGCGGGGTAGAAAGTAGAGGCTCTCTCCTCTGTGTAGGCTGACGTTCACGGCAAAAGGCACATCTTGATACATATTCTGCAATGTCAGTGCTGATTCCAGGCCACCACACCGCAGAGGCACCTCTCTCTCTACATTTAGAAATTCCCAAGTGGCCATCGTGAATTCGACTCAACATCTCTCGCCGCATACTGGCTGGTATAACAATACGGTTGTCAGGGACCGGATTCTGGGAACACTGGTGATGTGGATATGAACCCGGGATGCAGTAAATAATGACAACAACAAAAAGGGTTTGGTGAAAACAGCAGAAACGTATATTGAATAAGCTGGATGTAAACAAAAAGGCAGGAATCTGTATAAATAATAGTCCTTAAAGCAATGCAGTTGATGGGAAACACAGCTTGAAAAAGGGAATCCGGATGATGAAAGTCTTGGTAGTTGGAACAAGGGATTGTGGATGGAGGTCTTGAGATGGGAGATGCAGAAGGGGATCTTGACACAATACCGGCTAGGATGAAGCAAGAGAAGTCCAGGGAAAATAGCCAGGGGTCCAGTACACAGGAATCAATGGTAGAGTCTCAGCAAGGCTGGTAACTGGGCTCAGGAACTTCCTTCCTTCACAAGGATCAGACGTTAATGACAGAGCACTGGCTGGATGTAGGAGTGGTTGTTTTAAGGAACCCAGCCAGTGCTCATTACATACACCAAAAGCTGGGCTAAGGCATACTGCCATACATGAGCTTGCCACCAGGGTTGGTCTCAGGACTTTGTCTTTTTGCCACGGCGTCACCGTGGGACCGGACAACGGTCTTGAAACAGCACCAAACCATCTAGTTCAGTAAGGTGCGCTCCCTCTGCCTGGAAAGTACTCGGTGGCATCCATACACCCGGCACTCAGGCCAGCCTTTCTTTATGTAGTTGATAATCTCATGGAGATCAGTATCTACAGTTGTGTTCAAAATTATTCAACCCCCAATGCTGTAAAGGGTTTTAGGGTATTTCCGCAGGAGATAAATGTATCGGACTCCTTGTAGGCCACTGCGTCATGTGTCTCTTGGAGCCCTCATGGTAACGCAGTATGAGGCTTCCACCCCCTGTAGCACCACGTCTGCTTATGTATGATTTCTCTTCTTGTGCTCCCCCAGACCCAGAGAAGGCGCAGCCGCAGGTGGCATTGATAGCGGGGACGGCAGGTGTGGGTATTCTCCTCGTCATTGCCGTTATCATCGTTGCCATTGTGTGTGTTCGGTGAGTAGGACGCCGCAATGTACATTATATGGAAACGTGCACTGTGCGAAACGCGTGAATTCAGCCTTTTTCTGAAAACTAGGATCTGTAATGTGTCAAACTCCGATTGGGAAGGCGTGACGAGTGACGGGCAAAGTGTTTCCTGTCCGTGCACTGGTTTGTGTTCATGTAACTACATGTGCACACAAAAAACACCATTATGACATGTGAGTGATTGTGTGTCTGGCTTTTCAGGAAACATGGGGTTAACAAGGAGACGGACTACAGCGACAAACCCCCGCAGTATCTCATCGGCATAGTAAGTGTACACCTACGTCTCTGCATGGCACCTTACATTCCTGTGGTGCTGTAGCTACTGCGGTGTATGGGTCAAACAATAACACTCCACTTCCTGTAATACTCTCCCACTTCCTGTTAAAGCATTCTACTTTCAGTAATAATCACTCTACATTCAGAAAAAACGGTCCATTTCCTATTAGAACACTCTACCTTCAGCACTGATCACACCACTTCCTAAAAGAATCATTCTAAATTATGTAAAAAATTTCCCTTCCTGTTAGGACAAATGACCCACTTCCTGTATTAGCCACACCACTTCTTGTTAGAAGGTGGGTCGGTTTTCCTGAGTTTAGAGTGTTCTTCCAGGAAGCAGACAGTTCTTACATACCTTAGAACAGGCCTCAAAATTTCCACTCGCCTGCTCCCATTTGACGAGTGGAAATTACATGAGGGCGAGTGGGAATGCAGAGGCAGGGCAAGATAAGGGGTTAGGCGGGGCAACTAGTGGCGAGTAACTCTTAAGGCCTGGCTAGTAGCTTGGGACTTGAAATTTTGAGCCCTGCCTTAGAATGATTATTTTAGGAAGTCATGTGATCATTAGAGTGTTTTCTCTTTCAGTAAGAGATGTGATTATTACAGGAAGTGGAAAGTTTTCACAGAATATAGATGGAAAGGAAATAGCACACTCTACATTCATTAATAATCTATTTCCTTTCCATCTATATTCTGTAAAAACATGCCACTTCCTGTAATAATCACGTCACTTCCTGTAAAAACACTCTACATTTACTAATAGTCCACTTCCTGTTATAATCGCTCCATTTTCTTTTAATGACCCCTCACTTCCTGTAATCCTCACTTCTCCCTGTTTAATAATCATTTGATCGACCTCCCCATCAATAAACGTTTCTTCTTACAGTGACTGATCACTTCCCATAATAACTAAACATTTCCTGTAGTAACACACCACTTCCTGTAATAATCAATTTTTTCAGCCACAAGAACAGATCACTTCCACTTCCAAATTATTTCTGCTGACAAATGGCTCCTCTCTAGGGATGAGCCAAACACCCCCGAGTTGTTCGCATTCGAACTCTAACTTTTCAAATGTTCGAACTCGAACACGAACTCAATACGAGTCAATGGGACCCGAAAGTTTGATTTAGAGTTTCCCCTCAAGAGGGCATATACAGTTGTGTTCAAAATGATTCAACCCCCAATGCTGTAAAGGGTTTTAGGGAATTTAGTGACATTTGTAATTGTATTCAGAATGAAATCCTACAAGGACTTTTTAAAGAACCATATGCAACTAAAATGACATCAATTGGTTTTGTAATACAGTAGTAAATGTTTCTTTTGTGAATTCTTCATTGACACAATTATTCAACCCCTTAAAGACTACCACTCTGAAGAACAGAGGTTCATTCAAGTGTTTTCAATCAGGTATTGAAAACACCTGTGGATGTCACGGAGCAGCAATAAAGCATAATAAGCACCAATTAGGCAGCTTTAAAATGACTGTGATACTCAGCTCCTTCTAGACATTTACTGGTGTGCTTACAAACATGGTGAAGTCAAGAGAATGGTCCAGGAAGACAAGAGAAGAGGTGATTACTCTTCACAGGAAGGGCAATGGCTATAAGAAGATTGCAAAGATGTTAAACATACCAAGAGAGACCATAGGAAGCATCATTCGCAAATTCAAGGCAAAGGGCACTGTTGAAACGCTACCTGGTCGTGGCAGAAAGAAGATGCTGACTTCGACTGCTGTGCGCTACCTGAAGCGTAGAGTGGGAAAAGTCCCCGTGTGACTGCTGAGGAACTGAGAAAAGATTTGTCAGATGTGGGTACTGAAGTTTCAGCTCAGACAATACGGCGCACACTGCGTAATGAGGCCTCCATGCCAGACCTCCCAGGCTGTCTCCAAAGAATAAGAAGTCGACTGCAGTATGCCAAAAGTCATGTGGACAAACCACAGAAGTTTTGGGATAGTGTTCTGTGGACTGATGAAACAAAATTAGAACTGTTTGGGCCCATGGATCAACGCTATGTTTGGAGGAGGAAGAACAAGGCCTATGAAGAAAAGAACACCTTGCCTACTGTGAAGCATGGCGGGGGGTCAATCATGCTTTGGGGCTGTTTTGCTTCTGCAGGTACAGGGAAGCTTCAGCGTGTGCAAGGTACCATGAATTCTCTTCAGTTACCAGGAGATATTGGATGACAATGTGATGCAGTCCGTCACAAACCTGAGGCTTGGGAGACGTTGGACCTTTCAACAGGACAATGATCCCAAGCATACCTCCAAGTCCACTAGAGCATGGTTGCAGATTAAAGGCTGGAACATTTTGGAGTGGCCATGTGGAGTGGCCAGTGGTCAGTCACCTGACTTAAATCCGATTGAGAACCTCTGGTGGGACTTAAAGAAAGCAGTTGCAGTGCGCAAGCCTAAGAATGTGACTGAACTGGAGGCTTTTGCCCATGACGAATGGCGAGGATACCCGTAGATGGCTGCAAGACACTTGTGTCAAGCTATGCTTCACGTTTAAAAGCTGTTATAACTGTAAAAGGATGTTGTACTAAGTACTAAGATTGAATGTCACTTGGGGGTTGAATAAAACTGATAATGATGTGAGCACAGAAAAGACATTTGTGGTTATTTCATTATAAATGTTATGTTATATTTGTCTGACCTACACGTGCCTCTTTGATTTAATTGTAAGCAAGATGACTGAATGATCAAAATCAATGTCAAACTGGCCAAAACACTCAATTTCAGTGGGGGTTGAATAATTTTGAACACAACTGTAGATGTGTCTCTTTATCAGCTCCAATCTCCCTGAAGAGATGGACTTAAAAGCCAAAATCGAATCCACATACACCTTCACATCTGATTCTGTAGATGACTCTTCAGCTGCAGCCAGCGGGAGCCTGGAGAGTGCGTCTGCCACTACCAGTTGTTTCCCCGGCACGTGCACACCCCGAACATTGAATCTGAGCAGCCGCATCAGAAGTCTCTACATCTCAGAGGTGCCTTGTCAATGTCATAGGAGTTTATCAATGGAACCAGCGGCTTGTGGTCAGTCTCCAGACTAAAACCTTCCAAGCCCACCAGATATCGTTGAAAATGCTCACAGGCCCAAACTCCAGCCAGACACTCCTTTTCTTCTATCTGAGCGTATTTTGTTTCTGCCGCAGTTAATGTATGAGAGCAGTAGGCAATGGGCTGCAGCTTGTCGTCATTCAGTTGCAGAAGGGCTGCTCCTAGCCCATAACTACTAGCGTCCGTGCTAACCACAGTCTTTTTAGAAGGGTCATAGAACCCCAGCACCGGAGCAGACCCCAACATGGACTTGACCAGTGCAAAGGCCTCCGCCTGTGGAGGTCCCCAGGTCCAAGCAACGTCCTTCTTCAACAATTCAGTAATAGGATGCAACACTGAGGACAGTTCCGGCAGAAACTTGCCCACGTAGTTCACAAGGCCCAGTATTTGTCTCAGTTCATGAACATCGGAAGGGCTTTTCAATTGCTCAATAGCGAGAAATTTACTAGCATCTGCCTTAATACCGTCTCCGCTGATAATATGGCCAAAGTAGCACAGTTCTGTTTTCCCAAAGTGGCATTTATCTTTGTTCAGCTTCAATCCTGACTCTCTTACGGTCTGCAGTACACGCTGCAGTCGCTGATCATGCTCTTCTAGAGTGGACCCGTACACGAGGATGTCGTCCATAACTACCACCGTGTCCTCATGGTCCCTCAGGAGGGAACTCATTTCCCTTTGGAAGATCTCTGGTGCGGAAGATATTCCGAAGGGGAGTCTGCGGAAACAAAAATCGACCTACCGGCGTAATGAAAGTAGTCAGCTTACAGCTCTCCGGGTCGAGGGGAATCTGCCAGAAACCGCTGGAAGCATCAAGCGTGGAAAAGAATTTAGCCCCTGACAACTTCGGAGCAATGTCTTCCAATGTCGGCAGTACAAATCTCTCCCTCTTTACAGCCTCGTTCAGGCATTTCAAGTCCACGCAAATACGAAATTTCCCGTTCTTCTTAGTAACAGACACAATAGGAGCAGACCAGTCAGTAGCTTCAGTGACTTCCTCAATAACACCTATACTCTTCATCCTCATCCCGGGGCAAAAGTGGAAATGGAATCCTACGAGGCGCAGCGATACTGTACGGGATAGCATTCACTTTTAACTCTATGCGGACCGGCTCACAATTCAGCAGCCCAAGTTCTCCAAACATGTCCTCCGTGATCTCATGCACTCACACAACAAGGCCCAGGCTACAGGCTGCATTCCGGCTCAATAGGTTATTAACGCAGTGTCCTCTGATCACGTACACCCACAGGGTAAACTTCTTTACTCACTGCTAGCAAGAAACCTCCCGGCACAATCGATGCGACCTCCAGGGCTGTGAACGTTTATCAAAACCTTCTCAAGCTGCGGTCGTCGTGGCAGTTTCATGAACGTTGCAAAAGAAATAACCATAATGTCCGCTCCCGTATCAATTTTAAAAGCAATCCTTGCACCCAACAATGAGAGTGTAACACGCCAATCTTCTTCTGAGCTGGACTGATTAATCACAGACCCTACAAAGGACACCTCTTGAGCCTCCTGGTCACTGTCCAGATGCATCTCTTTAACAGACTCTGATTTGCAAACCACCTCAAAATGGCCGACTCTGTTACACTTTCTGCACCTCCTGTCTTTAGCAGGGCATAACATCTTCATTCCATGAGCGCGGTTACAGCGCGTGCAACGAGCCTGTAGCATCCCACCGCTTCTGACCCTGTCTGTCACCTGCAGCTCTCCTGAACTGCTGCACCTCCTCCACCATGCTTTCAGATCTCATCTCTGCACTTTGCTCCTTTACTAGTTCACTTTGGCGCGCTATCCGTATAGCCTCATCCAGCGTCAACACAGACTCCAGCTGCAGCTTCAGCGACACTTCTGAGTCTGCAATACCTATGGCGATTCTGTCTCTGATCTGCTCCTCTTTGGCAGCACCAAACTCACAGAACTCCGCCAATTCATACAGGCTGCGCACAAATGATTCCACCGATTCTCCCGCACGCTGGGCTCGCTTGTGGAAACAGGCTCTCTCATGAATCACATTTCTCCTTGGCACAAAATGGGCGCTGAGTTTATCCATGACTATCTCAAAGTCAAATTCTTCCCCCTGACGGAAAGTAAACGTATTGTACACAGGCTCCACATCTTTCCCCATAGAATATAAGAGTTAACCTGTACTTCACCGCTCTCCTTATCCAGCTTAGAAGCAATCCTGAAGCGTGCAAACCTCTTCCTCCAGGTAGGCCATGCTGCAGGCTGAGAGAAATCAAAAGGCTCCGGTGGAGTGAACTTGGACATCTTCACAGATCAAAATGGATGCGCAGGTAAGAAATTCTGACACCATGTCATGAGATCCAAGTAACACAGCGAGCTGGGTTAAACAGGTGTTTATTTCAGTAGGTAACACAGGGGAGACACACGGTTTGCTTCCTCTCTCTGAGCTGTCTTTCTGGTACCCTTAAGGCCCCGTTCACACTGCGATTTATCGCACGGATTTTGCCGCGGCGTTGCACTATGTAGCTTCTCCAATGCATTTCAATGGAGCTGTTAACATCTTGCCGCGCGTCGCAGAAGCATGTCGCTGGTACATGACCCTTTTTTTGCGATTTGCTATCTGCGATTTTGCGATTTGTATTGGTGGTGCTTTGCAAAAGTCGCACTAAACAGCGATGTCGCGTGACATTATCGCACCATGTCACGAATATGAAAATCGCACAGTGTGAACGGGACCTTAGAGCCGCCCCTTCCTCTGATGTCACTGCTGGCTCTCAACACAGTTATCAAAAGCACAGGTTTATGATGCAAACTTTCCAGCCATTCGACGCACTAGAAGCTCTAAGACTTCCGACTCCGAGAGTGGGATCTGCCAAGATAATCCTGCATAAGAATCTGCCACGTCTTCCTAGGTATCAGCTTCCATTGCTTTTAAATCACGGAGGTTCTCTGGAAAGCGATGGAAGGGACATTGCAGATCATTTAACCCTCACGTTACACCCAAGCCTGGTGCAAAGAAAGAGCGGATCCTCTAACTGTGTGTCATTATCTGCCTTATTGTCACCAAGTTATTCACAAGGACAAACGAAGAGCCGGCACCTGATTGGATCCATTCATTGATGATGTTATCTGATCTGTGGCCCATCAAAAATTCCTGCCGTCAGTTTTTCCAAGTCCTGGTAACTAATGCGCCGCTATGTATTCAATGCACGAAATGGCTTTATTCAAAACATTAACCTGGCCTAGCTTCATATATAGTGCTGGCGGTGTGATTCCGCATCATGGTGGTGGTAAGATTCTGTTTCACGGTGGTGATGGGATTTTGCCTTGTGTTGGCGGTGGGATTCCGCCTCGCGGTGGTGGCAGTGCGATTCAGTCTTGCTGTGGTGGCGGTGCGATTCCATCTCGCTGTGGTGGCGGTGCGATTCCATCTCGCGGTGGTGGCGGTGCGATTCCATCTCGCGTGGTGGCGCAGCGATTCCATCTCGCGATGGTGGCGGTGCGATTCCGTCTCACGGTGGCGGCGGTGCGATTCCATCTCGCGATGGTGGCGGTGCGATTCCATCTCACGGTGGCGGCGGTGCGATTCTGCGTCGCGCTACCAAAGGTTCATTGATTAGTGATGAGCCGAACACCCCCGTGTTCGGTTCGCATTCGAACTCGAACCGAACTCAATGCAAGTCAATGGGACTCGAAAGTTCGAATTTTAGACTCCAAGAGGGCATATATGCAAGATATTTGCCATAAAAGGTTTATGGGTGTCCGGGTAGTGCCCTGGGGGACAGGAAACAAGGACAAAAAGTTTTAAAAAAAAGACGTTTTTAAAGAAACAGTGATTTTTCCATGAAATAAAGGTTAAGAAAAAATACGAAAAATTCCTTCAAATATCGTGCCTAGGAGGTCCCCATAACCTGCCCGTGAACTGGCGGATTTGTAGGATGTATAGAAACCTCTAAAAACAAAAAAATGAAGTTTCAAATGACGGTAAATGGTTTTCCTTTAAATCGATTCATAAACAACTGCTTGGGGCGGCAGCCTGTATGAAAAGAAGAAACATTTTAGTACACGCAGAACAAGTTTAGTGATTTTTTTGGCTAAATTATGGTGAAACTTATGCAGGCTTTGGATGAAAGTAACAATAGGTGCTTTAAAATTGGGCCTTTAGTGTCGGCAACAGTGCCGTCACACCGTAACCCCTCTGTAGTATTGTGGAAGAGTGCAGGGTTGGACCCTGCGGTTCAATATTAAAATGATATGAATCTGGTAATATAGGCGTCGTGGCAGTGCACCCAAATATTGTGCCTTTGGTGGCAGCAAGTGCCTTCACACCGTAAGTAACCCCTCTGTGGTATTGTGTAAGAGTGCGGTGGTGGAGGTTTGGGGAATGCAGAAGAGATCCCCGATCTATTCAGTTACATCAGCATCAGGGGATGGATAGCTGCTGATCCAGGACTGATTCATTTTTATAAATGTCAGCCGGTCTACAGAGTCGGTGGACAGACACCCTCTTTTGTCTGTGACAAAACCTCCAGCGCCACTGAACGTCCTTTCAGAAAGCACGCTGGATGAAGGGCAACCTAGTAGCTGCATAGCATATTGGCTAAATTCTGGCCAGTGATCCAATCTCAACACCCAGTAGGCCAGTGGATCATCTGCTGTAACGGTATCCAGGTCTGCCCTTGCCCCTAGGTAGTCCTGCACCATATGGTGACGACGCTGGCAATGGGTGCCTACAATTGACGTCCCTGGGCGTCGTGGACTAAAAAAATTAAAAAGGCATCAGTCAAGTGGCCCCGGCCTTCACCGCCCTTCCTCTGATCATCCGCAGTCTCAGAAGCACCGGTGTCATCACTTGGTAACCTACCAGTGCCTGAAAAGGTGTTACACAAGTGTCGCTTTAGAGCGTCCTCAAGTTGTTTCATCCTGTCCTCCCTCTGTGCGGGCAGGATGAGCTCTGCAACTTTACCGTTGTATCGTGGATCAAGAAGGCTTGCCAACCAGTAATGATCCCTCTCCTTGATAGCACGAATCCTGGGGTCCTTTAGCAGGCTTTGCAGGATAAGGGAGCCCATGCAGCGTAGGTTGGAGGTGGCATTAGCTTCCGAGTCTTCCTGGTCAATGAGGATTACCCCATCATGCACTTCCTCCTCCCAGCCACGTACTAGTCCTTTGTTTCTGGGCACACAAAACCCTCCCTTGAGGAATCCCCACCTTCAATGCCCCCACTACTTAAATATTCCTCCTCCTTGAGTCTGATCTGAGAACCCGCAGGAATGCTGTTTGCGTAAAGACTAGGGCCTTGAGAGCTAAGAAAGGCCTCCTCTTCCTCCCGCTGCTCTGCCTCTAGTGTCACATCTATAATTCCTTGCAGAGTGCACTCCAGCAGGAACACTAAAGGAATTGTGTCACTGATGCATGCACTGTCCCTGCTCACCATCCTCGTTGCCTCCTCAAATGGTGACAGTACAGTGCATGCATCCTTGATCATCAGCCACTGCGGGGGGGGGGGGGAAACCAAGTTGACCTGAACCTGTCCTTGTGCCATACTGACACAGGTACTCATTGATGGCCCAATGCAGATGCTGCAGCATTGCTAATGTTGAGTTCCACCTGGTGGGCATGTCACAGATCAGATGGTTTGTGGGAAGGTGGAATTCGCTTTGAATTTCTGGCAGGCAAACACTTGCTGGAAATGACCGTCTGAAGTGGCTGCAGACTTTTCTGGCCTGGCTGAGAAGCTCTGCCAGCCCTGAGTACCTGGTTAGGAAATGCTGTACCACCCGATTTAGGACGTGTGCTAGGCATGGTACATGCGTCAATTTACCTTGGCGTAGGGCGGAGAGAAGGTTGCTGCCATTATCACAGACGACCATTCCCAGCTGAAGCTGGCATGGTGTTAACCATCTCTGCACCTGCCCCTGCAGAGCTGACAGAATTTCTGGCCCGGTGTGGCTCCTGTCCCCTAAACAAACCAGCTCAAGCACAGTATGGCATCTTTTTGCTTGAGCCATTGCGTAGCCCTTGCCACGTGTCGGTTTAACTGCCACTTCGCCAGAGAAGGAGGAGGAGGTGGTGGAGCAGACAGACCTCATACAAACAACTTTCTGGAGGCGTGGTGGATGAACAAGCTCCAGCACAGAGCCCCGTCTTGGATCCCTCCCAGCTGCAATCAGAGTTACCCAGTGTGCCGTGAAGGAAATGTAACGGTCCTGTCCATGCTAGCTGGACCACGTGTCTAAAGTCATGTGCAGCTTGCTGCTGACTGCCTTTCCCAATGACTCCATAACATTGTGTTCCACGTGCTGGTATAGTGCTGCAATGGCCTTCCATGAAAAGAAATGGCGTTTTGGAACCTGCCACTGTGGTACAGCACATTCAGCAAATTCATGGAAGGAAGCAGAGTCCACCAGCTGGAAAGGCAGCAGCTGTAATGCGAGTAATTTTGCTAAGCTGGCATTTAGACCTTGTGCTTGGGGATGATTGAGACTATATTTTTTCTTACGCTGCAGCAGCTGGGGCAACGTAATCTGACTGCGTAAATCTTCAGCTGATGCTGTCACATTCTGAGGAAGGACCTGGTACACCCATTACTGTAGCATCATCCCTGTCAGTGGAGGTTGTAGGCAATGACATGGCAGGACAAATAGTGGGGGTAGAGACAGATGAGGAGGACCTATGCAAAGTGTTGTGCTAACGGGATACGTGGCAGGTGGTCATATGTCGCCTCAATCACGTGGTACCCAAGTGTGGGATGTCTTTCCCACGCTTGTAATCTGTCAGTTGAGGATCAAATAGCAACGGTGCGGTCTGCTGCACATTTCTTAAAGAACTCCCAGACAGCAGACTTCCTGTACATGTGCTTTGAGACAATAGCGCTCTGCACCTGAGCAGCTGTGACGTCTGATGCCTTGAACTGGCTACGGTTGGTCATAGAGGACATTGTGCCTCGTGTTTGTTGTGCCTCCTCCTCTGTTCGATCAGGCACCCAGGTGGGAGTCAGTGACCTCATCATCGTCATCACCCCCTATCTCGTCACTGGAGCCAACCTGGCAGTATGCTACAGCTGCTGGGGCAACATGAGTGCCAGTTATTTGTGTGTCACTGGCAGCCCCTTCCTCTAGGTTGATTATACTCCGTTCCTCAACCTCAGAGATTGAATCAGAGCACTGTAGTTGCTGCGCATCCCTCAAGCAGCATGTCACTGTAGTCAAACAATTCAGCTGACTCCTCCGTGTGTGATAGTGAGGCTACGGCAGGAGTAGCTGCGGACATGGAGGCTGAATTAGATGTTTTTGGCAGCTGAGGTGGACTGTAAACCACTACAAGCCTGGTTGGCAGAGGACCAGGTTAGCCAATCCACCAAATCCTCTGTATGTTGCTGCTGCTTAAGACGGCCAGCACCAGTTAGAAATGTACAAGCGTGCCCCTGCAGAGGATGCACCACATCCCGACGACCAGAGGCACAGCCTCCCGACCCAGAGGCCGTTTGCCTGTCCTTTTTGGTCTGACATGGGGAGTGATATTTAGATTAAAGATATACAGAACTCTGATTAAACACGGTTATAAAAATTGGAGATAAGTGGAATCAGAGTTCTGCATATCTAGATTAAAGATTTCAAGAACTCTGGTATAACTCAGCTGGCAGCCAGTGACAAGACACAGATTAAAATTCCCAGAAACCTCCTATAAAATCAGTGAGACCCCCTGATGGGTGGCAGTGACAAGACACAAATTACAATTCCCAGATATCTGCTAGAAGTGAGACCCCCACAATAGCTGCTGGCAGTGAGAACAATCTCCTCTCAAAACACATGTGATGGAGGTTGTGTGAAGCCTTATATAGTGTGCAGCGGGACTTAGCTCTGTGAGCCCATGATTGAGCCGTGATTGGCATAGTCTTGCACCTGTGGTCAGGTGCAAGGCTGTAGCCAATTACAAGCTTCAGGCCAGTGGAAATGTGCATACACGCGGAAATGTTCAGAGTTCGCGAACAGCCGATGTTCGATGCGAACTCCGAACAGATCGAACCGAACAGCTCATCCCTATCATTGATTACATTAGGTCCTCCAGGTATTCCCTCAGAGGCCAATCGTTTTGTGCCCAAAGACATAAAAATAAGAATACATTGTGCGGCCACTTTAACTATCTTCAAATCTACACAATCCCCCCCCCACTTGATGCTCTGGGTAATTTATCTTTTCCCTAGAGACGGCTTCTCGTCTTCTCTCCTGACCGATCGTAAGAAACTAGAGCCGATACGTTGCATCCAAATAACCCCAGGAACAACCAAAAGTAACCAGGCTGTGTTACCAAACATCACACACAGCCAGCCACACCAACTACTGCAAGGACCCTCAACCCTGTCAGACTCAACTACCTCTCACACCTCTAGCCTGTAATGAACACTCCTGCCAGGCTCATCCACCTCACCTCTGCCAGGCTCATCCACCTAAACCAGGTACATCATGTCCGACCACTTCACTCGGCCAATGATCTCTTACTCTCAGCTCCTCATACCCACACCAACTCCCACTTTCAGGACTTCTCCCGAGGTGCCCCCTTTCTTTGGAACCCCCTCTGTCTCTCAGCACACATCTTCAGAGCTCTATCACCTCGCTCCATTGAATCTTTTGGGGTCTTGCAGCCCCGTTACTTCTTTTGCTCTATTTACACCCCCCCCATCCGCATAGATTGTAAACTCACGTGGGCAGGGTCACCTACCCTTATGGATACCTATGTGATAAATGTTCATTTTCTCATACCCATTGCACAGCGCTACAGAAGATGTTGGTGTTTAAATGAATCGCAATGGTGTTTTTGCAGCAGACGCAGCCAGCTCCGATTAGAATCATTGTTGGGGGGGGGGGGGGGACACGTTTTCCTGGTAATGTACACATGTAGTAACTCCCGAGCGGCCCCCTACTCTATGGGACTAAAGGAGACCCCAGGGAGTAATGAACCAACTGTAAATTAGGTCACTTGAAGGCCGCAGCCAACATGTTACCCCCTATAGAAACTGAGAAAACAGCTGGCACCGCTACATTTATTCAACAAGCTTTATATAGAAATGACAGAACCGGCGACGGCACGGGAAGGGAGGACCTCGCCCCTCCAGGCGAGGTCACGGGAAGGAAGGAAGGTGGGCCTCGCCCCTCCCGGCGACGGCACGGGAAGGGAGGAAGGGCCTCGCCCCTCCGGCGACGGCACGGGAAGGAGGAAGGGCCTCGCCCCTCCCGGCGACGGCACGGGAAGGGAGGAAGGGCCTCGCCCCTCCCGGCGACGGCACGGGAAGGGAGGAAGGGCCTCGCCCCTCCCGGCGACGGCACGGGAAGGGAGGAAGGGCCTCGCCCCTCCCGGCGACGGCACGGGAAGGGAGGAAGGGCCTCGCCCCTCCCGGCGACGGCACGGGAAGGGAGGAAGGGCCTCGCCCCTCCCGGCGACGGCACGGGAAGTAACTCTCTCCCGTCACGGTGTGTCTCTGGCACAAAGTCTGTATGTCCTCAAGTTGTCATACATTAGATTCTGCCACCAATCATAGGCCACGCTGTACATCACATGACCTCAGGGACCAAATTCTCCAGATCCTGACCCAGAATGGATGTATACAAGCACAGAACCTCATATCTCCACGGTAACGTGCAGCATACAGCGTCTCCAAGTGATGTCATGCAGCCGCAGTATAGGGTAGTGAGGAGTCACTCAGTTTGAGGTCGGTACACACGGATGTGAATGGCGGAGTTGTTCCTGTTCCGGGCCCCTGGCTCCATGTCCTCCCCTCCCTCCGGTTCCAGGTCATCAGTCAGCTCCACTGTGGAGGTGTTGGCAGAGATGAGGAGGGGCCCGGGACCCGATGCCTGCAGCTGCAGAGCCAGGTTAATAGCGCGGCCAATGGCGAGGCCCAAGCCGTGCACCCTCAGCTCCTTCTGGTTCCCGTCTTCCAGGAGCCGCCGGCAGCGGCACAGCTGGGCCTGGAAATCTGTCTTTGTGTTCACGTATATGTCGTTAGGAGTCCGAGGTGGGCGAGGTGCTGGTCTGCGCCGGTGCCGGGGTCTCTCAGGAGGCAGCAACTGCTCAGCCATGTCCTGGAATCGAGGGAGAAAGATATCAGTTTTAGGGAAAAAACTACTGCCCCCCCCCAAACCTGCACCCAGAGCAATCGCATCATGTACCCCAAAAACTAGGGCTGTGCAATTAATTGCAATCGCAATCGAATCGCGATTTCCGACCATGCAATTTCTAAATCGCATAAGGCTGCAATTTTCGGCTCCCTGTTAACTTCCGGCGGCATGGTGCTTTGGGCGCTCGCAGGGGGAACCACGTGACGAGCCACGTTCTCGCGGCTCGTCACATGGTTCCCCCAGGCGAGCGACCAAGCTCCATGCCGCCAGAAGTTAACAGGGAGCCGAACACGTGGCGCACAGAGGTGAGCTGGGGCAGTATATCCATGAGCTGGGGCAGTATATCCATGAGCTGGGGCAGTATATCCATGAGCTGGGGCAGTATATCCATGAGCTGGGGCAGTATATCCATGAGCTGGGGCAGTATATCCATGAGCTGGGGCAGTATATCCATGAGCTGGGGCAGTATATCCATGAGCTGGGGCAGTATATCCATGTGCTGGGGCAGTATATCCATGTGCTGGGGCAGTATATCCATGTGCTGGGGCAGTATATCCATGTGCTGGGGCAGTATATCCATGTGCTGGGGCAGTATATCCATGTGCTGGGGCAGTATATCCATGTGCTGGGGCAGTATTTCCATGTGCTGGGGCAGTATTTCCATGTGCTGGGGCAGTATTTCCATGTGCTGGGGCAGTATTTCCATGTGCTGGGGCAGTATTTCCATGTGCTGGGGCAGTATTTCCATGTGCTGGGGCAGTATTTCCATGTGCTGGGGCAGTATTTCCATGTGCTGGGGCAGTATTTCCATGTGCTGGGGCAGTATTTCCATGAGCTGGGGCAGTATTTCCATGAGCTGGGGCAGTATATCCATGAGCTGGGGCAGTATTTCCATGTGCTGGGGCAGTATTTCCATGTGCTGGGGCAGCATTTCCATGTGCTGGGGCAGCATTTCCATGTGCTGGGGCAGCATATCCATGTGCTGGGGCAGCATATCCATGTGCTGGGGCAGCATATCCATGTGCTGGGGCAGCATATCCATGTGCTGGGGCAGCATATCCATGTGCTGGGGCAGCATATCCATGTGCTGGGGCAGCATATCCATGTGCTGGGGCAGCATATCCATGTGCTGGGGCAGCATATCCATGTGCTGGGGCAGCATATCCATGTGCTGGGGCAGCATATCCATGTGCTGGGGCAGCATATCCATGTGCTGGGGCAGCATATCCATGTGCTGGGGCAGTATATCCATGAGCTGGGGCAGTATATCCATGAGCTGGGGCAGTATATCCATGAGCTGGGGCAGTATATCCATGAGCTGGGGCAGTATATCCATGTGCTGGGGCAGTATATCCATGTGCTGGGCAGTATCCATGAGCTGGGGCAGTATTTCCATGTGCTGGGGCAGTATATCCATGAGCTGGGGCAGTATATCCATGTGCTGGGGCAGTATATCCATGTGCTGGGGCAGTATATCCATGTGCTGGGGCAGTATATCCATGTGCTGGCAGTATATCCATGTGCTGGGCAGTATATCCATGTGCTGGGGCAGTATATCCATGTGCTGGGGCAGTATTTCCATGTGCTGGGGCAGTATACCATGAGCTGGGGCAGTATATCCATGTGCTGGGGCAGTATTCCATGTGCTGGGGCAGTATTTCCATGTGCTGGGGCAGTATATCATGTGCTGGGGCAGTATATCATGTGCTGAATACTGAATACATTTAGAATGTATGTAGCATTTTGAAAAAGCAAAAAACAATTGGCTAAATCGCAAATAAAATCGCAATCGCAATATTCATTCAAGAAATCGCAATATGATTATTTTGTCAATATTGCACAGCCCTACCAAAAACTACTGCCCCCCAAACCCGCACCCAGAGCAATCACATCATGTATCCCAAAAACTACTGCCCCCCAAACCTGCACCCAGAGCAATCACATCATGTATCCCAAAAACTACTGCCCCCCCAAACCTGCACCCAGAGGAATCGCATCATGTACCCCAAACTACTGCCCCCCAAACCTGCACCCAGAGGAATCGCATCATGTACCCCAAACTACTGCCCCTCATACCTGCACCCACAGGAATCGCATCATGTATCCCCAAACCTGCACCCAGAGGAATCGCATCATGTATCCCAAACTACTGCCCCCAAACCTGCACCCAGAGGAATCGCATCATGTACCCCAAACTACTGCCCCCAAACCTGCACCCAGAGGAATCGCATCATGTACCCCCAAACTACTGCCCCCAAACCTGCACCCAGAGGAATCGCATCATGTACCCCCCAAACTACTGCCCCCATCTGCACCCAGAGGATCGCATCATGTACCCCCAAACTACTGCCCCCAAACCTGCACCCAGAGGAATCACATCATGTACCCCCCAAACTACTGCCCCCCAAACCTGCACCCAGAGGAATCGCATCATGTACCCCCCAAACTACTGCCCCTCAAACCTGCACCCAGAGGAATCGCATCATGTACCCCCAAACTACTGCCCTCAAACCTGCACCCAGAGGAATCGCATCATGTACCCCCCAAACTACTGCCCCTCAAACCTGCACCCAGAGGAATCGCATCATGTACCCCCCAAACTACTGCCCCCAAACCTGCACCCAGAGGAATCGCATCATGTACCCCCAAACTACTGCCCCCCAAACCTGCACCCAGAGGAATCGCATCATGTATCCCCAAACTACTGCCCCCCGAACCTGCACCCAGAGGAATCGCATCATGTACCCCCAAACTACTGCCCCTCAAACCTGCACCCAGAGGAATCGCATCATGTACCCCCAAACTACTGCCCCCAAACCTGCACCCAGAGGAATCGCATCATGTACCCCCCAAACTACTGCCCCCAAACCTGCACCCAGAGGAATCGCATCATGTATCCCAAACTACTGCCCCCCGAACCTGCACCCAGAGGAATCGCATCATGTACCCCCCAAACTACTGCCCCTCAAACCCGCACCCAGAGCAATCACATCATGTATCCCAAAAACTACTGCCCCCCCAAACCTGCACCCAGAGGAATCGCATCATGTACCCCCCAAACTACTGCCCCCTCAAACCTGCACCCAGAGGAATCGCATCATGTACCCCAAACTACTGCCCCAAACCTGCACCAGAGGAATCGCATCATGTACCCCAACTACTGCCCTCAAACCTGCACCAGAGGAATCGCATCATGTACCCCCAAACTACTGCCCTCAAACTGCACCCAGAGGAATCGCATCATGTACCCCAAACTACTGCCCCCAAACCTGCACCCAGAGGAATCGCATCATGTACCCCCAAACTACTGCCCCCCAAACCTGCACCCAGAGGAATCGCATCATGTACCCCCAAACTACTGCCCCCAAACCTGCACCCAGAGGAATCGCATCATGTACCCCCAAACTACTGCCCCAAACCTGCACCCAGAGGAATCACATCATGTACCCCCCAAACTACTGCCCCCCAAACCTGCACCCGAGGAATCGCATCATGTACCCCCCAAACTACTGCCCCCCAATGCACCCAGAGGAATCGCATCATGTACCCCCCAAACTACTGCCCCCAAACCTGCACCCAGAGGAATCGCATCATGTACCCCCCAAACTACTGCCCCCCAAACCTGCACCCAGAGGAATCGCATCATGTACCCACCGACACGAGACACGGTGTTCTGGCACATGTGGGAACCTCTCATATGTGGGGACCGGCGCACTTCCGGTGACGTCTCAGCCGCTCACATCAAGGAACCACCAGCAATGCGCATGCGCGCGCGTACCGCAACGGCTATACCACTTTCACTTCCGGTGTTTCCCTCTTACTTCCGGTGTGTTCCTCCCCCCTGTACGGGTTCCCGCTGCGGACATTCCACTCACCTCGTCCTCACGCTGTACAAATCCGGGCACGTGACTTGAACGGCATCCGTATTGCAAGAGGAGATTCTAGAGGCAACCAATCACAGCGAAGGGTTGTGACACGCCCCTATTTACCTATTAATCTTTTCTAGAGGCGGGATGGTTACTACATGAGACTGTGAGCGCCATGTCAGGTGGGCGGGGCTACCGTGTGTGGGTGGAGATACAGCCTGAACCCTAATATCCTGCAGCCAGTGTGAGGTGCTCAGGGCCCTCCCAGAGGGGGAGCACAGGGAGAAGTGCTGCCCTGCAACATGTATGATTCATGTGCTGCAGAATATCTGGGTTCAGGCTGTGTGAGGTTCTCGGGGTACAGGATATCTGGGTTCAGGCTGTGTGGGGTTCTCGGGGTGCAGGATATCTGGGTTCAGGCTGTGTGGGGTTCTCGGGGTGCAGGATATCGGGGTTCAGGCTGTGTGAGGTCCTCGGGGTGCAGGATATCTGGGTTCAGGCTGTGTGGGGTTCTCGGGGTGCAGGATATCTGGGTTCAGGCTGTGTGAGGTCCTCGGGGTGCAGGATATCGGGGTTCAGGCTGTGTGGGGTCCTCGGGGTGCAGGATATCTGGGTTCATGCTGTGTGGGGTTCTCGGGTGCAGGATATCTGGGTTCAGTTTCTGTGAGGTTTTTGGGGTGCAGGATATCTGGGTTCAGGCTGTGTGAGGTCCTCGGGGTGCAGGATATCTGGGTTCAGGCTGTGTGAGGTCCTCGGGTGCAGGATATCTGGGTTCAGGCTGTGTGGGGTTCTCGATGTGCAGGATATCTGGGTTCAGGCTGTGTGGGGTTCTCGGGTGCAGGATATCTGGGTTCAGGCTGTGTGGGGTTCTCGGGGTGCAGGATATCGGGGTTCAGGCTGTGTGAGGTCCTCGGGGTGCAGGATATCTGGGTTCAGGCTGTGTGGGGTTCTCGGGGTGCAGGATATCTGGGTTCAGGCTGTGTGAGGTCCTCGGGGTGCAGGATATCGGGGTTCAGGCTGTGTGGGGTCCTCGGGGTGCAGGATATCTGGGTTCATGCTGTGTGGGGTTCTCGGGGTGCAGGATATCTGGGTTCAGTTTCTGTGAGGTTTTTGGGGTGCAGGATATCTGGGTTCAGGCTGTGTGAGGTCCTCGGGGTGCAGGATATCTGGGTTCAGGCTGTGTGAGGTCCTCGGGGTGCAGGATATCTGGGTTCAGGCTGTGTGGGGTTCTCGATGTGCAGGATATCTGGGTTCAGGCTGTGTGAGGTTCTCGGGGTGCAGGATATCTGGGTTCAGGCTGTGTGAGGTTCTTGGGGTGCAGGATCTCTGGGTTCAGGCTTTGTGGGGTTCTCGGGGTGCAGGATATCTGGGTCCAGGCTGTGTGGGGTTCTCGGGGTGCAGGATATCTGGGTTCAGGCTGTGTGGGGTTCTCGGGGTGCAGGATATCTGGGTTCAGGCTGTGTGGGGTTCTCGGGGTGCAGGATATCTGGGTTCAGTTTCTGTGAGGTTTTTGGGGTGCAGGATATCTGGGTTCAGGCTGTGTGAGGTTCTCGGGGTGCAGGATATCTGGGTTCAGGCTGTGTGAGGTCCTCGGGATGCAGAATATCTGGGTTCAGGCTGTGTGAGGTTCTCGGGGTGCAGGATATCTGGGTTCAGGCTGTGTGAGGTCCTCGGGGTGCAGGATATCTGGGTTCAGGCTGTGTGAGGTTCTCGGGGTGCAGGATATCTGGGTTCAGGTTGTGTGGGGTTCTCGGGGTGCAGAATATCTGGGTTCAGGCTGTGTGAGGTTCTCGGGATGCAGGATATCTGGGTTCAGGCTGTGTGAGGTCCTCGGGGTGCAGAATATCTGGGTTCAGGCTGTGTGAGGTTCTCGGGGTGCAGGATATCTGGGTTCAGGCTGTGTGAGGTCCTCGGGATGCAGGATATCTGGGTTCAGGCTGTGTGAGGTTCTCGGGATGCAGGATATCTGGGTTCAGGCTGTGTGAGGTTCGGGGGTGCAGGATATCTGGGTTCAGGCTGTGTGAGGTCCTCGGGGTGCAGGATATCTGGGTTCAGGCTGTGTGAGGTTCTCGGGGTGCAGGATATCTGGGTTCAGGTTGTGTGGGGTTCTCGGGTGCAGAATATCTGGGTTCAGGCTGTGTGAGGTTCTCGGGATGCAGGATATCTGGGTTCAGGCTGTGTGAGGTCCTCGGGGTGCAGAATATCTAGGTTCAGGCTGTGTGAGGTTCTCGGGGTGCAGGATATCTGGGTTCAGGCTGTGTGAGGTTCTCGGGATGCAGGATATCTGGGTTCAGGCTTTGTGGGTTTCTCGGGGTGCAGGATATCTGGGTTCAGGCTGTGTGGGGTTCTCGGGGTGCAGGATATCTGGGTTCAGGCTGTGTGGGGTTCTCGGGTGCAGGATATCTGGGTTCAGTTTCTGTGAGGTTTTTGGGGTGCAGGATATCTGGGTTCAGGCTGTGTGAGGTTCTCGGGGTGCAGGATATCTGGGTTCAGGCTGTGTGAGGTCCTCGGGATGCAGAATATCTGGGTTCAGGCTGTGTGAGGTTCTCGGGGTGGCAGGATATCTGGGTCAGGCTGTGTGAGGTCCTCGGGGTGCAGGATATCTGGGTTCAGGCTGTGTGAGGTTCTCGGGGTGCAGGATATCTGGGTTCAGGTTGTGTGGGGTTCTCGGGGTGCAGAATATCTGGGTTCAGGCTGTGTGAGGTTCTCGGGATGCAGGATATCTGGGTTCAGGCTGTGTGAGGTCCTCGGGGTGCAGAATATCTGGGTTCAGGCTGTGTGAGGTTCTCGGGGTGCAGGATATCTGGGTTCAGGCTGTGTGAGGTCCTCGGGATGCAGGATATCTGGGTTCAGGCTGTGTGAGGTTCTCGGGATGCAGGATATCTGGGTTCAGGCTGTGTGAGGTTCTCGGGGTGCAGGATATCTGGGTTCAGGCTGTGTGAGGTCCTCGGGGTGCAGGATATCTGGGTTCAGGCTGTGTGAGGTTCTCGGGGTGCAGGATATCTGGGTTCAGGTTGTGTGGGGTTCTCGGGGTGCAGAATATCTGGGTTCAGGCTGTGTGAGGTTCTCGGGATGCAGGATATCTGGGTTCAGGCTGTGTGAGGTCCTCGGGGTGCAGAATATCTGGGTTCAGGCTGTGTGAGGTTCTCGGGGTGCAGGATATCTGGGTTCAGGCTGTGTGAGGTTCTCGGGATGCAGGATATCTGGGTTCAGGCTTTGTGGGGTTCTCGGGATGCAGGATATCTGGGTTCAGGCTGTGTGGGGTTCTCGGGGTGCAGGATATCTGGGTTCAGGCTGTGTGAGGTCCTCGGGGTGCAGGATATCTGGGTTCAGGCTGTGTGAGGTTCTCGGGGTGCAGAATATCTGGGTTCAGGCTGTGTGAGGTCCTCGGGATGCAGGATATCTGGGTTCAGGCTGTGTGAGGTTCTCGGGATGCAGGATATCTGGGTTCAGGCTGTGTGGGGTTCTCGGGGTGCAGGATATCTGGGTTCAGGCTGTGTGGGGTTCTCGGGTGCAGAATATCTGGGTTCAGGTTGTGTGAGGTCCTCGGGGTGCAGGATATCTGGGTTCAGGCTGTGTGGGGTTCTCGGGGTGCAGGATATCTGGGTTCAGGCTGTGTGAGGTTCTCGGGGTGCAGGATATCTGGGTTCAGGCTGTGTGGGGTTCTCGGGGTGCAGGATATCTGGGTTCAGGCTGTGTGGGGTTCTCGGGGTGCAGGATATCTGGGTTCAGGCTGTGTGGGGTTCTCGGGGTGCAGAATATCTGGGTTCAGGTTGTGTGAGGTCCTCGGGGTGCAGGATATCTGGGTTCAGGCTGTGTGGGGTTCTCGGGGTGCAGGATATCTGGGTTCAGGCTGTGTGAGGTTCTCGGGGTGCAGGATATCTGGGTTCAGGCTGTGTGGGGTTCTCGGGGTGCAGGATATCTGGGTTCAGGCTGTGTGGGGTTCTCGGGGTGCAGGATATCTGGGTTCAGGCTGTGTGGGGTCTCGGGATGCAGGATATCTGGGTTCAGGCTGTGTGGGGTTCTCGGGGTGCAGGATATCGGGGTTCGGGCTGTGTGGGGTTCTCGGGGTGCAGGATATCTGGGTTCAGGCTGTGTGAGGTTCTCGGGGTGCAGGATATCTGGGTTCAGGCTGTGTGGGGTTCTCGGGGTGCAGAATATCTGGGTTCAGGCTGTGTGAGGTCCTCGGGGTGCAGGATATCTGGGTTCAGGCTGTGTGGGGTTCTCGGGGTGCAGGATATCTGGGTTCAGGCTTTGTGAGGTTCTCGGGGTGCAGGATATCTGGGTTCAGGCTGTGGGGGTTCTCGGGGTGCAGGATATCTGGGTTCAGGCTGTGTGGGGTTCTTGGGGTGCAGGATATCTGGGTTCAGGCTGTGTGAGGTCCTCGGGATGCAGGATATCTGGGCTCAGGCTGTGTGGGGTTCTCAGGGTGCAGGATATCTGGGTTCAGGCTCTGTGAGGTTTTTGGGGTGCAGGATATCTGGGTTCAGGCTGTGTGAGGTCCTCAGGGGTGCAGGATATCTGGGTTCAGGCTCTGTGAGGTTTTTGGGGTGCAGAATATCTGGGTTTGGGCTGTGTGGGGTTCTCGGGGTGCAGAATATCTGGGTTCAGTTTTTGTGAGTTTTTTGGGGGTACAGGATATCTGGGTTCGGGCTGTGTGAGGTTTTTGGGGTGCAGAATATCTGGGTTTGGGCTGTGTGAGGTTCTCTGGGTGCAGGATATCTGGGTTCAGGCTGTGTGGGGTTCTCGGGGTGCAGAATATCTGGGTTCAGGTTGTGTGAGGTTCTCGGGGTGCAGAATATCTGGGTTTGGGCTGTGTGAGGTCCTCGGCGTGCAGGATATCTGGGTTCAGGCTGTGTGGGGTTCTCGGGGTGCAGGATATCTGGGTTCAGATTGTGTGAGGTTCTCGGGGTGCAGGATATCTGGGTTCAGGCTGTGTGGGGTCCTCGGGGTGCAGGATATCTGGGTTCAGGCTGTGTGGGGTTCTTGGGGTGCAGGATATCTGGGTTCAGGTTGTGTGAGGTTCTCGGGTGCAGGATATCTGGGTTCAGGCTCTGTGAGGTCCTCGGGGTGCAGGATATCTGGGTTCAGGCTGTGTGAGGTTCTCGGGGTGCAGGATATCTGGGTTCAGGCTGTGTGGGGTCCTCGGGATGCAGGATATCGGGGTTCAGGCTGTGTGGGGTTCTCGGGGTGCAGGATATCTGGGTTCAGGCTGTGTGAGGTTCTCGGGGTGCAGGATATCTGGGTTCAGGCTGTGTGGGGTTCTCGGGGTGCAGGATATCTGGGTTCAGGCTGTGTGAGGTTCTCGGGATGCAGGATATCTGGGTTCAGGCTGTGTGGGGTTCTCGGGGTGCAGGATATCTGGGTTCAGGCTGTGTGAGGTCCTCGGGATGCAGGATATCTGGGCTCAGGCTGTGTGGGGTTCTTGGGGTGCAGGATATCTGGGTTCAGGCTGTGTGAGGTCCTCGGGATGCAGGATATCTGGGCTCAGGCTGTGTGGGGTTCTCAGGGTGCAGGATATCTGGGTTCAGGCTCTGTGAGGTTTTTGGGGTGCAGAATATCTGGGTTTGGGCTGTGTGGGGTTCTCGGGGTGCAGAATATCTGGGTTCAGTTTGTGTGAGTTTTTTGGGGGTACAGGATATCTGGGTTCGGGCTGTGTGAGGTTTTTGGGGTGCAGAATATCTGGGTTTGGGCTGTGTGAGGTTCTCGGGGCAGGATATCTGGGTTCAGGCTGTGTGAGGTTCTCGGGGTGCAGAATATCTGGGTTCAGTTTGTGTGAGGTCCTCGGGGTGCAGGATATCTGGGTTCAGGTTGTGTGAGGTTCTCGGGGTGCAGAATATCTGGGTTTGGGCTGTGTGAGGTCCTCGGGGTGCAGAATATCTGGGTTCAGGCTGTGTGAGGTTCTCGGGGTGCAGGATATCTGGGTTCAGGCTGTGTGGGGTTCTCGGGGTGCAGGATATCTGGGTTCAGGCTGTGTGAGGTTCTCGGGATGCAGGATATCTGGGTTCAGGCTGTGTGGGGTTCTCGGGGTGCAGGATATCTGGGTTCAGGCTGTGTGAGGTCCTCGGGATGCAGGATATCTGGGCTCAGGCTGTGTGGGGTTCTTGGGGTGCAGGATATCTGGGTTCAGGCTGTGTGAGGTCCTCGGGATGCAGGATATCTGGGCTCAGGCTGTGTGAGGTTTTTGGGGTGCAGAATATCTGGGTTTGGGCTGTGTGAGGTTCTCGGTGCAGGATATCTGGGTTCAGGCTGTGTGAGGTTCTCGGGGTGCAGAATATCTGGGTTCAGTTTGTGTGAGGTCCTCGGGGTGCAGGATATCTGGGTTCAGGTTGTGTGAGGTTCTCGGGGTGCAGAATATCTGGGTTTGGGCTGTGTGAGGTCCTCGGGGTGCAGGATATCTGGGTTCAGGCTGTGTGGGGTTCTCGGGGTTCAGATTGTGTGAGGTTCTCGGGGTGCAGGATATCTGGGTTCAGGCTCTGTGAGCTCCTCGGGGTGCAGGATATCTGGGTTCAGGCTGTGAGGGGTTCTCGGGGTGCAGGATATCTGGGTTCAGGCTGTGTGGGGTTCTCAGGGTGCAGGATATCTGGGTTCAGGTTGTGTGAGGTTCTCAGGGTGCAGGATATCTGGGTTCAGGTTGTGTGAGGTTCTCGGGGTGCAGGATGTCTGGGTTCAGGCTCTTTGAGGTCCTCGGGGTGCAGAATATCTGGGTTCAGGTTGTGTGAGGTTCTCGGGGTGCAGGATATCTGGGTTCAGGCTGTGTGAGGTCCTCGGGGTGCAGAATATCTGGGTTCGGGCTGTGTGGGGTTCTCGGATGCAGGATATCTGGGTTCAGGTCGTGTGAGGTTCTCAGGGTGCAGAATATCTGGGTTCAGGATGTGTGAGGTTCTGCGTCGGACTTTTTCTGGCTCTGCGCGTCGGGCCTTTACTGTGTTTTTTCCTGCACTTTGCTGTCTGGGCAGCAGGTGGCGCCCCCTGCTTTCTGTCAGTTCTATTAACACCGCGCGCTGGAAAACCGGTGCATTAAGGCTCTGGTGCTAAAATCCTCCATATCCGTTAAAAAGCCACCATGGAGGAACCACGTCCACCGATGAGCGGCTGGACTGCCAAGGAAAGCCTGGTGGAAATTTTATAAACCGACGTCTGGGTCCTTTCTGAATGCAGTTTGTCCCACCAGCCCACTGACACCGTGACCTCCAGGGCTAAAACACCTGGATAAGGAACACCTCCTTCAATAGTTGGATACAGCCCACATGACAGGAGGTTTTTAGGGGCGCAGGTACTGCTGCACAGTGACTCTCAGTCAGGGTCTCCCACCTCATTACAGTCCAGATGCAGCACCTCGGCTTTATATTGGACATTGAAGTGTCGCCCCTTTACTTGGAATGAATCCCATCAGACCGCGCCATCTGCCTCGAGCTTTCTGATATCGGGTGAAAATTATAGAAGATCTAGTTTTGTAAAATCTATCAGAAAAAGAAAAAACGGATTCCTAAATCCCGGGGGCGAGCGGCCTGCTCCTCACAGGATTCCTAAATGCCGGGGGCGAGCCGCCTGCTCCTCACAGGATTCCTAAATCCCGGGGGCGAGCCGCCTGCTCCTCACAGGATTCCTAAATCCCGGGGGCGAGCCGCCTGCTCCTCACAGGATTCCTAAATCCCGGGGGCGAGCCGCCTGCTCCTCACAGGATTCCTAAATCCCGGGGGCGAGCCGCCTGCTCCTCACAGGATTTCTAAATCCCGGGGGCGAGCCGCCTGCTCCTCACAGGATTTCTAAATGCCGGGGGCGAGCCGCCTGCTCCTTACAGGATTCCTAAATCCCGGGGGCGAGCCGCCTGCTCCTTACAGGATTCCTAAATGCCGGGGGCGAGCCGCCTGCTCCTCACAGGATTCCTAAATGCCGGGGGCCAGCCGCCTGCTCCTCACAGGATTCCTAAATCCCGGGGGCGAGCCGCCTGCTCCTCACAGGATTCCTAAATCCCGGGGGCGAGCCGCCTGCTCCTCACAGGATTCCTAAATGCCGGGGGCCAGCCGCCTGCTCCTCACAGGATTCCTAAATCCGGGGGCGAGCCGCCTGCTCCTCACAGGATTCCTAAATGCCGGGGGCGAGCCGCCTGCTCCTCACAGGATTCCTAAATCCCGGGGGCGAGCCGCCTGCTCCTCACAGGATTCCTAAATCCGGGGGCGAGCCGCCTGCTCCTCACAGGATTCCTAAATGCCGGGGGCGAGCCGCCTGCTCCTCACAGGATTCCTAAATCCCGGGGGCGAGCCGCCTGCTCCTCACAGGATTCCTAAATCCCGGGGGCGAGCCGCCTGCTCCTCACAGGATTCCTAAATCCCGGGGGCGAGCCGCCTGCTCCTCACAGGATTCCTAAATCCCGGGGCGAGCCGCCTGCTCCTCACAGGATTCCTAAATCCCGGGGGCGAGCCGCCTGCTCCTCACAGGATTCCTAAATCCCGGGGGCGAGCCGCCTGCTCCTCACAGGATTTCTAAATGCCGGGGGCGAGCCGCCTGCTCCTCACAGGATTCCTAAATCCCGGGGGCGAGCCGCCTGCTCCTCACAGGATTCCTAAATCCCGGGGGCGAGCCGCCTGCTCCTCACAGGATTCCTAAATCCCGGGGGCGAGCCGCCTGCTCCTCACAGGATTCCTAAATCCCGGGGGCGAGCCGCCTGCTCCTCACAGGATTCCTAAATCCCGGGGCGAGCCGCCTGCTCCTCACAGGATTCCTAAATCCCGGGGCGAGCCGCCTGCTCCTCACAGGATTCCTAAATCCCGGGGGCGAGCCGCCTGCTCCTCACAGGATTCCTAAATCCCGGGGGCGAGTCGCCTTGTCAGGGTCCTGGCAGAGGGGATTAGGGTATGCGCCCGAAATGCGGTTATAAACAAGCTGAGCCACGTAGATGAAGTACAAGCTGGGGTTTATTAGAATACAGCAATATGGACGGGGCAGGAATGGAGATGACTGAGAAGGCAATGCAGGGAGGAACCAGACACAGGGAGATACTGAGGGAAAACACAGCAGGAAACTTACATACAACACGAGACAGGAAACACAGGGCACTGGAAGTTAGGGAGGCAGAGGGCACAGGAGGCTTGGCAGCAGCGGGTACTGGATACTTGGTTACAGCGGGTACTGGATGCTTGGCAGCAGCGGGTACTAGATACTTGGTTACAGCGGGTACTAGATACTTGGCTACAGCGGGTACTGGATGCTTGGCAGCAGCGGGTACTGGATGCTTGGCAGCAGCGGGTACTGGATGCTTGGCTACAGCGGGTACTGGATGCTTGGCAGCAGCGGGTACTGGATGCTTGGCAGCAGCGGGTACTGGATACTTGGTTACAGCGGGTACTGGATACTTGGTTACAGCGGGTACTGGATACTTGGCAGCAGCGGGTACTGGATACTTGGTTACAGCGGGTACTGGATACTTGGTTACAGCGGGTACTGGATACTTGGCAGCAGCGGGTACTGGATACTTGGCAGCAGCGGGTACTGGATACTTGGTTACAGCGGGTACTGGATGCTTGGCAGCAGCGGGTACTGGATACTTGGCAGCAGCGGGTACTGGATACTTGGCAGCAGCGGGTACTGGATACTTGGTTACAGCGGGTACTGGATGCTTGGCAGCAGCGGGTACTGGATGCTTGGCAGCAGCGGGTACTGGATGCTTGACAGCAGCGGGTACTGGATACTTGACAGCAGCGGGTACTGGATGCTTGGCAGCAGCGGGTACTGGATGCTTGGCAGCAGCGGGTACTGGATGCTTGGCAGCAGCGGGTACTGGATACTTGGCAGCAGCGGGTACTGGATGCTTGGCAGCAGCGGGTACTGGATACTTGGCAGCAGCAGGTACTGGATACTTGACAGCAGTGGGTACTGGATGCTTGGCAGCAGCGGGTACTGGATGCTTGGCAGCAGCGGGTACTGGATGCTTGACAGCAGCGGGTACTGGAAACTTGGCAGCAGCGGGTACTGGATACTTGGTTACAGCGGGTACTGGATACTTGGTTACAGCGGGTACTGGATACTTGGTTACAGCGGGTACTGGATACTTGGATACTTGGCAGCAGCGGGTACTGGATACTTGACAGCAGCGGGTACTGGATGCTTGGCAGCAGCGGGTACTGGATGCTTGGCAGCAGCGGGTACTGGATGCTTGGCAGCAGCGGGTACTGGATGCTTGACAGCAGCGGGTACTGGAAACTTGGCAGCAGCGGGTACTGGATACTTGGTTACAGCGGGTACTGGATACTTGGTTACAGCGGGTACTGGATACTTGGTTACAGCGGGTACTGGATACTTGGCAGCAGCGGGTACTGGATACTTGGCAGCAGCGGGTACTGGATACTTGGCAGCAGCAGGTACTGGATACTTGGTTACAGCGGGTACTGGATACTTGGCAGCAGCGGGTACTGTACATAGTTGTAAGTCCATGCAATAGGTCGTGGCAGGCGGCTGGCAAACGTAGTGAATGTCCATAAGCAAGAAGTCGGTACACCGGGAAATCAATAGCAGCAGAGGATGGGAGCAGGTCACAGGAGAAAGGCCACCAGGAAGTGAGTGTAATAATGCAGCCCTGAATCATGGGAGCTTCACCCTTATAAAGGGAACCACTGGCCTATTATTGGCAGCACCTGAGGTAGACACAGCCTGAGGGAAAGCAGAAGGTGGCTTAGCAAGAAGCATGCTGTATTGGTCCAGTCAGGAGGGTGCAGTACCACTCTTGGCCTTCTTGCCACGGGGGCAACGGCGTGAACCATGACAGATGCCCCCCAATAAGGACGCACTCCGTGCGGACAGAGCCTGTTCAGAGTTTTGCAGGTCTTCCTGGCGTACAACAGCTCTATTGGAAGCAAGCACACAGTCCAGTGGCAAGGGGTCAGCACCTGTGATAACCGTGCCAGCAAATAAAGTTCGTTGTCCAGGCAGTTCTGGATCTTTTTGACATTTGGATATATGGGTTTCAGGGTAACCAGAAGCCATGCAGGTCTCATAAGGTGAACAGTAACTGCGGGAAAAAAATAAAGTCCACGTTAGCCGCACTAGAACTCTTTGGGGTAACTCACTCGGGAGCAGCTTGATTGACACATGGCACAGCACTGGTTGTGCCAAGGTAAGCCCTTCCTGGGCCAGGCGGTCCTTGGCTGCGCCGTGCTGTTTGTAGCGAGGGTTCATCATCTGAGTCGGTGTCCCATTCAGCCTCTGTGGGTGTCTCAGATATAAGGGACACCTCTTCTGGGGATTGAGGACAGGGGTTACCGGAGGTAGTAGTTGGCTCTGGTGTTGGCATAGAAACCAGAGAGTCCAGTAGTTTTGATTGCAGATATGCATTATTGCGTTGCAGGTCCTGTACATTTTTGGGGGAGGGTACCAACCTGGTTAGCGAGGGTGGTGGCAATGTTCGCTGGGTCATTCATAGCCAGGTCAGCAGTATCAGAGGTTGGCTGGCACTGTGGTGGTAACACTGAGTAAAGGGGGACAGGTCTCAGCAGTATTCTCCACAGACACTAATTCAACAGCAACAGTCCTGGCTTGTGGCACCTCAGCAGCTGGCACGTTCCACGGGGAACGAAGTCTCAGCAGCCGGTGTTTCAGAAAGTTCAGGCTCAACCACCTGGTTATCCTCAACGCCAGCAGGACCGGGATCAGCTTCCAGAGATCTGGGTTCAGATGCCACAGCACACATACAGACTGGAGACAAAGGGGAGAAAGATGCTTGAGACTGCTGCCTGAGAGTTGTGGGAGTGGTAGTCTTCTTACTTGCTGTCAGGAGGAACTTGATATCCATAGGCTCAGCGTGTTCAGACTCCAGCTCCATGGGCACGGTAGGGTCATACTCATCGGGCAGGTTCAGTCTCCATGGGTCCAGCAGGAATATTGTTCACTTCAGAACCACCCTTAGGAGTCTCCTGTTTGATTTTAGAAAGCAAAGTTTTTACACGCTCCAGGGATAAGGAATGGGATCTCCTGGACTTTGCAGAGACAGCATCTTTAGGCTTGGCAAAGGTCTTCGACTTGGAGCATGTAGCAGCCTTGGGAGGTGAGGAGTTCTTGGGAGCAGACTTTGACACATGGGTGGATTCAGGGATGGAAACCAGCTTAGGCATGGGAGCTGCTTGGGGCATGGAAACAAGTCTTTTGGGTGGCCGCAGTGGGCATTGTGATATCCAATGCCGGCCATCCCCACAGTACAGGCATAGGTTGGCAGCACGCCTTCTGGCTTGTTCATCAGCAGACAGTGGGTCTCTGTGCCTAGCTTTGGGAGTTTGCATACAATCATTTGGTGAGGGATTCCAAAGCTTCTGCAACAGCTTGTTAAGCAGATCCACCAGGTGTCTGCATAGTTCATGGAAGGCTTTGTGGATTAACCCCTAAAGAACCTGTATCACCGCGGGCTCACTTTGTAATGGCTGCATGATTCTGTCAGGGTCCTGGCAGAGGGGATTAGGGTATGAGCCCAATATGTGGTTATAAACAAGCTGAGCCACGTAGATGAAGTACAAGAGGGGGTTTATTGGAATACAGCAATATGGACAATGCAGGAATGGAGATGACTGAAAAGGCAATGCAGGGAGGAACCAGACACCGGGAGACACTGAGGGAAAACAGCACGAAACTTACATACAACACGAGACAGAAAGTAGAGGGCACTGGAAGTTTGGAGGCAGAGGGCACAGGTGTAACGTTGGGGCTTCCAGCCTTTCCAGTGTGCTTGAAGGCAGCATGTCTGATGCTGCTCGCTCACCAACACCCGGTTTAAATAGAGACAGACAGGGAGGTGGCTGCATGAGGCACGGCTTGAGAGGGGGGTGCGGTCTGGTGAAGGTCTTTAAAAACCCACAGTTCCTTCTAAGCAGTGCCAGATCGTGGTTATCCATACCTGAGCTCCTTGTACCTGAATTCTCTCGTGATTTAACCTGTTATTGACCTCTGCTTGTTTACTGACTATTCTGCCTTCCGTTGCCCTAGACTATTTTCTTGTACTACGCTTCTGCACTGATATCGACCCGGCTATTCCATTTGACTATTCTATTCTCTGTATTCCTGATTCTGGCTCGTCTGACTACCCCGTGTTGCTGACCTGGTTTCGTATTACGACATTGTCTTTGATTAACCCTTTCTGTCTAGCTAGTATACCTGGCCAAGTCTAAGGACCAGACAGTTAGGAATTCTGCTACGGCTACCCTGTTGGTAGCTTTCGGGCTCTGTGGAGTGTTGGGCTTTAAGGACTGCGTGGTGGGATCCGGGAACCATGACAACAGGAGGCTTGGCAGCTGCGGGTACTGGAAACTTGGCAGCAGCGGGTACTGGATACTTGGTTACAGCGGGTACTGGATACTTGGCAGCAGCGGGTACTGGAAACTTGGCAGCAGCGGGTACTGGATACTTGGCAGCAGCGGGTACTGAATACTTGGCAGCAGCGGGTACTGGATACTTGGTTACAGCGGGTACTGGATACTTGGTTACAGCGGGTACTGTATACTTGGTTACAGCGGGTACTGGAAACTTGGCAGCAGCGGGTACTGGATACTTGGTTACAGCGGGTACTGGATACTTGGTTACAGCGGGTACTGGATACTTGGTTACAGCGGGTACTGGATACTTGGTTACAGCGGGTACTGGATACTTGGCAGCAGCGGGTACTGGATACTTGGCAGCAGCGGGTACTGGATACTTGGCAGCAGCAGGTACTGGATACTTGGTTACAGCGGGTACTGGATACTTGGCAGCAGCAGGTACTGGATACTTGGTTACAGCGGGTACTGGATGCTTGGCAGCAGCGGGTACTGTACATAGTTGTAAGTCCATGCAATAGGTCGTGGCAGGCGGCTGGCAAACGTAGTGAATGTCCATAAGCAAGAAGTCGGTACACAGGGAAATCACTATCAGCAGAGGATGGGAGCAGGTCACAGGAGAAAGGCCACCAGGAAGTGAGTGTAATAATGCAGCCCTGAATCATGGGAGCTTCACCCTTATAAAGGGAACCACTGGCCTATTATTGGCAGCACCTGAGGTAGACACAGCCTGAGGGAAAGCAGAAGGTGGCTTAGCAAGAAGCATGCTGTATTGGTCCAGTCAGGAGGGTGCAGTACCACTCTTGGCCTTCTTGCCACGGCGGCAACGGCGTGAACCATGACAGATGCCCCCCAATAAGGACGCACTCCGTGCGGACAGAGCCTGTTCAAAGTTTTGCAGGTCTTCCTGGCGTACAACAGCTCTATTGGAAGCAAGCACACAGTCCAGTGGCAAGGGGTCAGCACCTGTGATAACCGTACCAGCAAATAAAGTTTGTTTGTCCTGCTCCTCACAGGATCCCTAAATCCCGGGGGCGAGCCGCCTGCTCCTCACAGGATCCCTAAATCCCGGGGGCGAGCCGCCTGCTCCTCACAGGATCCCTAAATCCGGGGGCGAGCCGCCTGCTCCTCACAGGATTCCTAAATCCCGGGGGCGAGCCGCCTGCTCCTCACAGGATTCCTAAATCCCGGGGGCGAGCCGCCTGCTCCTCACAGGATTCCTAAATCCCGGGGGCGAGCCGCCTGCTCCTCACAGGATTCCTAAATCCCGGGGGCGAGCCGCCTGCTCCTCACAGGATTCCTAAATCCCGGGGGCGAGCCGCCTGCTCCTCACAGGATCCCTAAATCCCGGGGGCGAGCCGCCTGCTCCTCACAGGATTCCTAAATCCCGGGGGCGAGCCGCCTGCTCCTCACAGGATTCCTAAATCCCGGGGGCGAGCCGCCTGCTCCTCACAGGATCCCTAAATCCCGGGGGCCAGCCGCCTGCTCCTCACAGGATTCCTAAATCCCGGGGGCGAGCCGCCTGCTCCTCACAGGATTCCTAAATCCCGGGGGCGAGCCGCCTGCTCCTCACAGGATTCCCAAATCCCGGGGGCGAGCCGCCTTCTCCCAGGATTCCCAAATCCCGGGGGCGAGCCGCCTGCTCCTCACAGGATTCCTAAATCACGGGGGCGAGCTGGCTGCTCCTCAAAAGATTCCGAAAACCCGGGGGCGAGCCGCCTGCTCCTCGCAGGATTCCTAAATCCCAGGGGCGAGCCACCTGCTCCTCACAGGATTCCTAAATCTCGGGGCGCTGTGCCTGCTCCTCTTAGCTGCTGTGGGATGCGCCGGTACTCCTCACGTGGCACGCGTACATTGTGCTCTACTTCATATAAGTAGGGTGGTAATTCCCGCGCTCCCTGAGCTGAATTCAAGCCGATGTGTCATGGTTCGAGGGAATCCAGAGTGCCTCCTGTGCAGGTTACAAAGATACACTTGCGACTTGTATGAAAAAACGGACCCATACAGGTATTGTGGCGCAGTGGGCGGGGTTTACAGGTATGCACACACTGGGGATAGCATGATCGCAGAATACGTCCTCTCTGCTGGGTTCCCACGTACTGCGATGGCGGAACCTCTGCAATGGAAAGGGTTAACATGCATTGCCATAGGTTAGCTCTTCAGTACCGGCAGCTCTGATTGGATGTCAGATCGTTGCGCCACTGCTTTTGCTAAGTTGTAGGTAAGTATGATAGTGTCCACGGTCCGTGTACGTCTCTGGCAAACGTTTACCATGGCAGATACTAAAACAGCGCAATGTCTGGAGGAAGTGCGATGTATTTATTGAGGAGCGCGAGATACAGAAGATACGCCGTGTAATAACTGCATTAACGAGGGGACCGCGGTGTCTGGAGGAAACCCAATGTATTTATTGAGGAGCGCGAGATACAGAAGATACGCTGTGTAATAACTGCATTAACGAGGGGACCGCGGTGTCTGGAGGAAACCAATGTATTTATTGAGGAGCGCGAGATACAGAAGATACGCTGTGTAATAACTGCATTAACGAGGGGACCGCGGTGTCTGGAGGAAACACAATGTATTTATTGAGGAGCGCGAGATACAGAAGATACGCCGTGTAATAACTGCATTAACGAGGGGACCGCGGTGTCTGGAGGAAACACAATGTATTTATTGAGGAGCGCGAGATACAGAAGATACGCCGTGTAATAACTGTATTAACGAGGAGACCGCGGTGTCTGGAGGAAACACAATGTATTTATTGAGGAGCGCGAGATACAGAAGATACGCCGTGTAATAACTGTATTAACGAGGAGACCGCGGTGTCTGGAGGAAACACAATGTATTTATTGAGGAGCACGAGATACAGAAGATACGCCGTGTAATAACTGCATTAACGAGGGGACCGCGGTGTCTGGAGGAAACCCAATGTATTTATTGAGGAGCGCGAGATACAGAAGATACGCCGTGTAATAACTGTATTAACGAGGAGACCGCGGTGTCTGGAGGAAACACAATGTATTTATTGAGGAGCACGAGATACAGAAGATACGCCGTGTAATAACTGCATTAACAAGGGGACCGCGGTGTCTGGAGGAAACACAATGTATTTATTGAGGAGCACGAGATACAGAAGATACGCCGTGTAATAACTGTATTAACGAGGGGACCGCGGTGTCTGGAGGAAACACAATGTATTTATTGAGGAGCGCGAGATACAGAAGATACGCCGTGTAATAACTGCATTAACGAGGGGACCGCGGTGTCTGGAGGAAACACAATGTATTTATTGAGGAGCGCGAGATACAGAAGATACGCTGTGTAATAACTGCATTAACGAGGGGACCGCGGTGTCTGGAGGAAACACAATGTATTTATTGAGGAGCACGAGATACAGAAGATACGCCGTGTAATAACTGTATTAACAAGGGGACCGCGGTGTCTGGAGGAAACACAATGTATTTATTGAGGAGCGCGAGATACAGAAGATACGCCGTGTAATAACTGCATTAACAAGGGGACCGCGGTGTCTGGAGGAAACACAATGTATTTATTGAGGAGCGCGAGATACAGAAGATACGCTGTGTAATAACTGCATTAACGAGGGGACCGCGGTGTCTGGAGGAAACACAATGTATTTATTGAGGAGCACGAGATACAGAAGATACGCCGTGTAATAACTGCATTAACAAGGGGACCGCGGTGTCTGGAGGAAACACAATGTATTTATTGAGGAGCGCGAGATACAGAAGATACGCTGTGTAATAACTGCATTAACGAGGGGACCGCGGTGTCTGGAGGAAACACAATGTATTTATTGAGGAGCACGAGATACAGAAGATACGCCGTGTAATAACTGTATTAACAAGGGGACCGCGGTGTCTGGAGGAAACACAATGTATTTATTGAGGAGCGCGAGATACAGAAGATACGCTGTGTAATAACTGCATTAACGAGGGGACCGCGGTGTCTGGAGGAAACACAATGTATTTATTGAGGAGCGTGAGATACAGAAGATACGCCGTGTAATAACTGCATTAACGAGCAGCAGCTTAAAAGACCAGCAGGAAGAGTGAGCTGTGGGCGAAGGTGGCCGATGCAGTGAATGGTGGGAACGTTTGAAGCGCGGAGTAATCAAGAAGAGTTAAGTATATACAAAGCACATGACATGCACATACAGTATACTAGCTTGTTACACCAAACACATACACACAGGCTGCCGTATAAAGAATCCCTCTTTTATTACATTACAGCATCTGTTCAGAAAGCTCCGGAATTACACACTATTTCTATGTTTTTCAGGTCGGCCATTCCATTTTGGCAAAAATACGGTGAATTCACTATTTAGTGGGGAAAAAAAACAAAACAAGATGGAATATCTATTTATTACATTCATTCCTATGGGATTCTCCGGAGTAAACCTCGAATTGAAACACCGAAAATCAGGCATCATTCTGCACAGGCGCAACGGCTCACATCCTATTCAACGTGTTATAAACATGGTATAATCCTAAAGCATTTCTATGATTTTTCGGCATTTTCTGATACGTTTCCCTAGGGCTTTTTTTGCCATCTATTCTTCCTGCTCCTCCAACTTACTGATTGAATGTTGGTATAGTGGTGGGAGTCGGCGGTTTGTTGAATGTTGGGTGGTATAGTGGTAAGAATTGGTGACTGTCGGTTGTATAGTGGTGAATGTTAGTGGTTTGACTGTTGGCGGTTTGGTGCTGAATGTTGGTGGTATAGTGGTGAGTGTTTGTGGTTTGACTATTTGTCACATTTCCACTTTTCAGCCATGCCCCCTGGTGGGGAGAGTGATCTGGGTCAGCTCTTGTATTGTCTGGGCTAGCCAGTCCAGGCTCACCTGTTCTTCGTACTTACTCACTGAGCACTGGTGGTGAGCGTAATCTATATATAAAATAGTCAAAGTGCGCTCAGCATCCCATCTTCTTGGCTTGTAGGCCGATACGTTCACATGGTCTCCTGGTAGCCTCACTCTATTGCGTCAGTACACCGGGTTGCGATTTGTATTAAATCCCCAACCAAAATACTGGAGAATTAATGCAAGAAATCAGAGACGAAATGTCATTTCCTGGAGATGTCCTTGACTGATATTTCCGTCTGACCCTTGATAAGAAGATAAACACGGGAGCGTTACCGGCAACGAGCCAAATAAATCCTCAACAACAACCATATAAACATCTATATAAAATCTCATGAGTCCAGAGTCCAGCAGCAGAAAGGGCCCATATAGGCTTTATATCACCATAAAATGCTGAGTGTCCTTCATGTGCCTCCCGTTATGAAGATCCACAGCCATAAACATGGAGGTACAAGGTGACTCGTTTTTGTATATTTGCGCAATGGTTACACAATGTTTGCTGAGCAGCACCAAGATCATCAAGGGCCCAGGCATCTTCTCCAGTACCCGTGTATGCGGATCGGCCGCGATCCAGACGCTGAATATTAAAGCTTTATCTGTAGTGTTCATGGTGCAGGCCTCCCGAGGTGGGGTTTGTGGTTACTGGTATATACTGGGAGTATGTAGGCAAGACTCTTAGACCTTTTTAGTAGAAGAATTATGGACCATATCCACTCGGTGAGACGGGTTCAGGAAACCCCCATATCACGACATCTGGCCAAGTATCATAACCATGTCCCTTCTGTATTGAGATTTTGTGGCTTGGAGCAAGTCACACCTTCACCCCTTGATCGTAAGTTGAGACAATGGGAGTGCAGATGGATCTATAATTTAAAAACATTGGCCCCCACTGGGAATCAATGAGGGCTTCACATTTATGCCATTTTTGTAAAATTAAATTTGTATATATGGATCCACCCAATATGACATCCCTTTTTATATCTACCTTTTACACTCATGTAACGTCATATGTATTGCCATCTAGATTCCGGTTTTTGGGTATAGAGGCTATCACCATTCCTGGTTATTGACCGAATTAGATATTGTGTTTTACATGTTGATAGTTAATAACTGGGTCATTATGGACACAACCAGCTGTGCCGTGAGCCATTTTTTCCTTTAAGGAGTTGTCCCATATTCTAGGCACTATTATTGTAGCGTGGAATGAATGGATTCTGCCCACCAGTTATCCAGCCCCCTTGATGAATAGAATCATCTTAATACTTAGCGGTTGGACTGATCCAACTGGACCGGTCAGTCTATATAATATATATTGGTAACCTGATTGCAGCTCCACGCATTGTTTGGGGGAGCGTTCGAAGGACCTGATTGGTCCTAGTGCATCAGGTGGTATTTCATTCAGTTGATTGCCCCCCCCCCCGTGTAACCAGTTTATAGTATGGTGATAGACATTCCGTTTGGGTATTTTCTGCGGTGCACTGTCTGAGGTCATCATGATAGTAACGATGGTGTTACAGGTGGTGCTCTTTTTGGGTATAGAGTCACTTGAGCCATTCGATGGATAACCGTAGAGTTTACGGTATGACGGTTATAGATGGGGGTTTATTTGGATACATATGTACTATGACTCAATGTGTGTCATCCGTTTGGGGGGGGGGCATTGGTCACATGGGAGTCCATTTTTCGACTGGCTCCTCTCTCCTCCAGACTGCTGGAGGATGATTGGGGAAGAAACCCATCCATCAAATAAAGGTAATTGCCAAATTTACAACTGCTGGGTATCGTAAAGCTCATTGGTGGTCAGACTCTTTGTGTCCCTATATATTGGGCACGATGAGATTACATCTTCAGTCACTATTCTGCTCCTGTTGAAGCCGGGTGTGTGCGCCGGTGAAACACGTGTTGAGCGTGTGCATTTATGGATTTTAGTATGTGTTTGTCTGGCGTTTCTATGTAAGGGAAAGCACAGAAATCTGGAGAGGGTCAGTAATTTGTCTATAGACTATATTTTCCGCCCATATGGATATATTGGTGGCTATATTGCAGCTATCAGGTAGAGCAACTTAAACTCCTGATATCTCATTTGCATAAAGTTTCAGTCCACTGTCTAGTCCAATGGTGTAAATAATTTGACCCTGATCTCCTGTCATTGGTGACATTTATTTCTCTTTCTGTGTTGTGTGATGACGTTTTTATCTTGTTTTTCTGTTGAGCTTTTTGAATGTCTCTTATCTCTTATAATTAAGTAATACTCGTTTTTTCGACATTCCTGGTGAGTGAGGAGAATCTCTGGTTTTTGATTCACCTCATGGTGGTAGTTCGTTTGGGGTTTATATACTGGGAGGAGGCGCAGGCCCCATGGCGGGTTTCATGGTGCTGCTATATACTGGATGCAGGACCCCATGGTGGGGTTCATGGTGCTGGTATATACTGGGTGTCGACCCCCATGGTGGATCGTGGTCAGTGGTATATAATGGGAGGAGGTGCAGACCCCTCATGGTGGGGTTCATGGTTACTGGTATATAAGGGGAGGAGGTGCAGGCCCCTCGTGGTGGGGTTCATGGTTACTGGTATATATTGGGAGGAGGTGCAGGCCCCTCGTGGTGGGGTTCATGGTTACTGGTATATATTGGGAGGAGGTGCAGGCCCCTCGTGGTGGGGTTCATGGTTACTGGTATATATTGGGAGGAGGTGCAGGCCCCTCGTGGTGGGGTTCATGGTTACTGGTATATATTGGGAGGAGGTGCAGGGCTCCTCGTGGTGGGGTTCATGGTTACTGGTATATTAGGAGGAGGTGCAGGGCTCCTCGTGGTGGGGTACGATGTTACTGGTGTATAATGGGAGGAGGTGCAGGGCCCTCGTGGTGGGGTTCATGGTTACTGGTATATAATGGGAGGAGGTGCAGGGCCCTCGTGGTGGGGTTCATGGTTACTGGTATATATTGGGAGGAGGTGCAGGGCTCCTCGTGGTGGGGTTCATGGTTACTGGTATATATTGGGAGGAGGTGCAGGGCTCCTCGTGGTGGGGTACGATGTTACTGGTGTATAATGGGAGGAGGTGCAGGGCCCTCGTGGTGGGGTTCATGGTTACTGGTATATATTGGGAGGAGGTGCAGGGCTCCTCGTGGTGGGGTACGTTGTTACATTGTGTCGTACGGTTGGAGGAAACTCAGTCCCTAGCCTCATTTTCTGGTGGAAATAGTAAATCTAGATAAAACGCAGGAATTGTAACAAATATTTAATAAACAGAAATATACATTTTATGAAAAGTCCACAAAATAAACCCATGTAACGTCATTTCCTGAGACCCGGCGTTTCCCACTGGAACCTGATGAAGGTAATGAGGTGGTGCCAGGGGATTCCTTCTGTCTTTTCCTGCTTGCGGTTCCTCAAGCCGCCTGGAGAGGGAGCTTTTGAGTACTGTCAGCTAGCTGCTGGCCTTGGTGTTGAGGGTGACAGGGGGTTTAGGGCTATGGATTCTTCGTTGCTGTCCTCGGTTTTCTTGACTCGTGGAGTGAACGTTCCTTTCACGGATCCTTGCACAGCATCTTTGATCTGAGGAAACACAAGGGCGATGGATTTGTACGTGTGACACCATTTAATGGTCACCAGTGACATCACTCGCCAATAGGAGCTGTATTGCCAGTCAGGGCTGACTGTACCGACCCGTTAGAGTCTATGGAGCTGCACAACACAATGCGGCGAAAAGTCATTGTATAAAAATGTTTATGCGTTCCGCATCCCACTACATAACAATGAGGGCCATCGCTCATCCCTGGAACCCCCTGACAGGACTTTGTATAGTGTGGGGGGGGCGACCTTTATGTGAGTTCAGTGGCGCGGCTCGTATTTCTGGACCGACACAGACGCGCAAATCTCTTCTCTTATAAGCCTTATCAGCTTTTTACTTAACGATCCAGTGTAACGTGTGGCCTTCGCGTCCAGGTTTTCTTCTTTTAGCTGTAAAACCATTCAGCCCCCCCCCCCGTATCTTGTTCCCATTGATATGGGTAATGATATATAGTAATATTAGACAATCCTCTCCACCAGCAGCTTGCACGTTACTTTGTTTTAAGGGAAACTATCTGTGCTTGTTTTAGGGTTTGGGGTGTTATTAGGGTAAGGGGGGGGGTTATAATTGGGGTTAGGGGTGTTATTAGGGTAAGGGGTGTTAGAATTAGGTTTACAGTTAGGATTAAGGTCACTTTTAGAGTTAAGGTTATTTTTAAAGTTTGGATTAACCTTATCCAATAGATTCTCCATTGCTGTCTGAAAAAGGAGCAGAAGCCGCTGTCTGAAAAAGGAGCAGAAGCCGCTGTCTGAAAAAGGAGCAGAAGCCGCTGTCTGAAAAAGGAGCAGAAGCCGCTGTCTGAAAAAGGAGCAGAAGCCGCTGTCTGAAAAAGGAGCAGAAGCCGCTGTCTGAAAAAGGAGCAGAAGCCGCTGTCTGAAAAAGGAGCAGAAGCCGCTGTCTGAAAAAGGAGCAGAAGCCGCTGTCTGAAAAAGGAGCAGAAGCCGCTGTCTGAAAAAGGAGCAGAAGCCGCTGTCTGAAAAAGGAGCAGAAGCCGCTGTCTGAAAAAGGAGCAGAAGCCGCTGTCTGAAAAAGGAGCAGAAGCCGCTGTCTGAAAAAGGAGCAGAAGCCGCTGTCTGAAAAAGGAGCAGAAGCCGCTGTCTGAAAAAGGAGCAGAAGCCGCTGTCTGAAAAAGGAGCAGAAGCCGCTGTCTGAAAAAGGAGCAGAACCGCTGTCTGAAAAAGGAGCAGAAGCCGCTGTCTGAAAAAGGAGCAGAAGCCGTGTCTGAAAAAGGAGCAGAAGCCGCTGTCTGAAAAAGAGCAGAAGCCGCTGTCTGAAAAAGGAGCAGAAGCCGCTGTCTGAAAAAGAGCAGAAGCCGCTGTCTGAAAAAGGAGCAGAAGCCGCTGTCTGAAAAAGGAGCAGAAGCCGCTGTCTGAAAAAGGAGCAGAAGCCGCTGTCTGAAAAAGGAGCAGAAGCCGCTGTCTGAAAAAGGAGCAGAACCCGCTGTCTGAAAAAGGAGCAGAACCCGCTGTCTGAAAAAGGAGCAGAACCCGCTGTCTGAAAGTGAAGCAAAAATGGAGCAGAACCTGCTGCCAGAAAATGGAGCAGAATCTGTTCTTTATGGTTAAGGTTTATTTCTAAGCCCGAAACTAACCCGTACGGTTCTAGGTTTCACGGAAAGAATGTCTCAAGGGCAGCTTTTTCATGTAAAATGTGGGAGTGTATAACAGAGCTGTGATAGTGATGACACAGTATGTGCTCTTTATCACTTATATGCCTGTATAATGTCATGGTTACCTCACTCAGGGATATCACTCCTACAAGCTTGCCAGTATTGGTGACGTAGGCCGAGCGAATTCCAAGCAGGTTAAACAAGTCGTAAACCTGAGACAAGACATAGAGAGATGTATAAAGCAAATCGTCCGTCTTGTCCTCTTCCCCCCCCCCCCCCCGGGGTTCCTTTCATGCTTTGCAGATTCAGCCCATCGCCACTACCACCAGGAAAGTCCTCCCACCACCTACACATCTCCCGGCCTATGCCCTTCCATGTTCTATCTCCAGCTTACACATCCATAGTCTACTCCACCATCTACACATCCCTACAGAAGAAATGTCCCAACCTCCTATCCCCCATACACCCCCCCAGGTTACACATCCCCCAGTCTACTCCACCATCTACACATCCCTACAGAAGAAATGTCCCAACCTCCTATCCCCCATACACCCCCCCAGGTTACACATCCCCCAGTCTACTCCACCATCTACACATCCCTACAGATGACATGTCCCAACCTCCTATCCCCCATACACCCCCCAGGTTACACATCCCCCAGTCTACCCCATATTCATATTCTACTAGTCTAAACGACCACCCAGTGGACATGTTCCCCCATTTACATATTCCACCCATCTAAATGTCCCAAATCTACCTGTCGCACAGTTCTATACACCCCCCAGTCTTCATGTCCTCCATTGTTGTCTACACGCGCCCCCATGTCTATACATCCACCATTTTCTTCTACACGTCCCCCATTATCTCTGGATCTTTACGCAAATTACTCAGTTGGTCGCCCATTACTGGCTGGTTTCCAGGTTACGTGTCCAGCTCCTGGGAGAATATGGACAAATCTCTCCTTCCCAGGTGCCTGTGTGTCTTCTTATAGAACACATAACCGTCACCACACCTGGTAAAGCGTCTCTTTCTCCACCAGCCGATACGGTGCGGAGTCGATGTTTAACGCTTCCATCGGTACGACTTCATTCAGCTGCCGGCACTCCCATTCCTCCACCTGGAACACACAATCACGTGAGCTTCCCCGGACAATAGACCTTCCTGGGGTCATGACAGTCAGTAAGGTTCTGAGATCCACTTGTGTCTGAGTGACAGCATTGTAGTGAGCCCGGCCAGAATGATCCCTAAACTAACTATATAATGCACTTTTTCTAGCACTAATAGTTATTTATTCAAATCATTCCTGTTCATTGCGATTGAATGACTTGTTATACTTAGCAGTAACCTCTAATTAAGCCTATTCTACTAGACAGTAGATCTCAATTGTCGCAGTATAGCAACTTGCTGTCAGTATAGACCAATTGCTTATTTCTGATGATACAGGGTTGCTGATTTTACATCACTATAGAGGTTTTTCTGATATTAAATACACAATTACTCAAGTGTTGTTAACATTGGTTTGATTAACCTCTTAAAAACCTCTCTATTATCAGCAACATTAGCTGTCTATTTACTATACTTATGTCTGGCGCGATATTCTATATCCAGAAGTTAATCATGCCTGGTTTATACTAGGCAGCAGATATTTAACTTTGTTACTATCTAATAACCTGTCTAACTATTGATCTAATTGCAACTAGTGGACATAAGGTCATTGATATCTTACTAGTTACTCATTGGATCCTAAATGTTAATAATCCAGGTCACATGATTATATTCTTATACTGTTGCTGTGTAACAAGCATTGGTCCATATCCACACTGTTTTTGCCTATTAATTTAATACTAATCTCCGTCTTAATACGTTGTTTATAACTAATCTTAATAACGTTGGAGATATCACGTTGCAGACAGTTACTGTTTTTTCCTCACCATTTCGATTGTGGGCCAATCTATTATCATTGCTACTCCTATATCTCGAATTCATATACTACTAGAGGTCTCTTTACGATTAGGGGCGAACATATTGTCTGTCCTTTCATTAGCACAGCTTGTATTTAGATAATTACCATCGAGTGCTTTCTATAAAATAATGTTTCTTTTGAGATATTATTTGGTCTTCCTACTACAACTACCAGAGACCGCCAACTACTGTTGGACTAATATTCAGTCTATGATACTCTATTGGTGAGGAAGCCTTATTGGTTACACGGAATTAACCACTACATTGGCGTTATTGACCAACCAATTATTCATATTTACTAATTATTCTGACATCACTTCAGTCCATAGTGATATTTCTATTGCTCACCTTATTATCCATGTGAAATCTTGTCTTGTTTTAATACTGTTTTATATGTTGTCTGTTTGGCAATGTCCAATAATAAAATTAAAATTATTATTACTCATCAACCCCAACCGTTCAGGGGATCTATGATGGTGGTTTTCCACTAATCATTTGAACCTGTTCCACACTTTCTATACGATCTTTAGAGGGTTTAATCCCATCCTTGGTTGGGGCGCCCTATCTCACTTTTCTCTATCCCAGGTTTGGGATAAGTGATCTGTTTCTTTTTTCTTGCTTGGGGCGGCAGCCTATATGAAAAGACATTTTAGGACGCACAGAAAAAGTTTAGTGTTTTTTTGGGCTAAATTATTGTGAAACTTAGGTGCTTTAAAATTGGTCTTTTAGCATCGGCAACAGTGCCGTCACACCGTAACCCCTCTGAGGATATGAATCTGATACCGGCGTCAGTGGCAGTGCACCCAGATATTGTGCCTTTAGTGCCAGGCATGCAAGTACTATCATACAGTAACCCCTCTGTGTTATTGTGGAAGAATGCAGGGTGGACCATGCGGTCCTATATTGAAAAGATATGCATCTGGGAATGGGCGTCAGTGCACCCAGATATTCTGCCTTTGGTGCAAGACTGCCAGGGCAGCAAGTATCATCATACAGTAACCCCTCTGTGGTATGGTGGAAGAGTGCAGGGGTGGACCATGTGGTCCTATATTGAAAAGTTTTTGATCTGGTAATGGGCGTCAGTGCACCCAGATATTGTGCCTTTAATGCCAGGCCATCAAGTATCATCACACAGTAACCCCTCTGTGGTATTGTGGAAGAGTGCAGGGTGGACCATGCGGTCCTATATTGAAAAGTTATGCATCTGGTTAAGGCGTCAGTGCACCCAGATATTCTGCCTTTGGTGCAAGACTGCCAGGGCAGCAAGTATCATCATACAGTAACCCCTCTGTGTTATTGTGGAAGAGTGCAGGGGTGGACCATGTGGTCCTATATTGAAAAGTTTTTTTTTTTTTTTTTTTTTAATGGGCGTCAGTGCAGCCAGATATTGTGCCTTTCGTGGCAGCAAGTGCCTTCACACCGTAACCCTTTTGTGGTATTGTGGAAGAGTTCAGTGCTGGAGGTTTTGTGAATGCAGAAGAGGACATCCCCTATCTATTCCATTAATTCAGCATCAGGGGATTGATAGCTGCTGATCCAGGACTGATTCATTTTTATAAATGTCAGCCGGTCTACAGAGTCGGTGGACAGACGCACTCTTTTGTCTGACAAAGCCTCCAGCGGCACTGAACGTCCTTTCGGAAAGCACGCTAGATGAAGGGCAACCTAGTAGCTGCATAGCATATTGGCTAAGTTCTGGCCAGTGATCCAATCTCAACACCCAGTAAGCCAGTGGATCATCTGCTGGAAAGGTATCCAGCTCTGCCCTTGCCCCTAGGTAGTCCTTCACCATATGGTGAAGACGCTGGCAATGGGTGCCTACATTTGACATCCCTGGGCGTCGAGGACTAAAAAAAATAAAAAATGCATCAGTCAAGCGGCCCTGGCCTTCACCACTATTCCTCTGATCATCCGCAGCCTCAGAAGCACGTGTGTCAGCACTTGGTAATCTACCAGTGCCTGGAAAGGTGTTACACAAGTGTCACTTTAGAGCGTCCAAGTTTTTTCATCCTGTGCTCCCTCTGTGCGGGCAGGATGAGCTCTGCAACTTTCTCCTTGTATCGTGGATCAAGAAGTGTTGCCAACCAGTAATGATCCCTCTCCTTGATAGCACGAATCCTGGGGTCCTTTAGCAGGCTTTGCATCATTAGGGAGCCCATGCAGTGTAGGTTGGAGGTGGCATTAGCTGCCGAGTCTTCCTGATCAATGAGGATGACCGTATCGTGCACTTCCTCCTCCCAGCCACGCACAAGCCCTTCTGTTTCTGGGCACACAAAACCCTCCCTTGAGGAATCCCCACCTTCAATGCCCCCACTACTTAAATAGTTCTCCTCCTCCTCCTGTCTGATCCGAGTAGGACCCGCTGGAATGCTGTCTGTGGAAAGACTGGGGCCTTGAGAGCTAGGGAAGGCCTCCTCTTCCTCCCACTGCTTTGCTTCTAGCGCCACATCTATAATTCCCCACAGAGTGTGCTCCAGCAGGAACACTAAAGGAATTGTGTCACTGATGCATGCACTGTCCCTGCTCACCATCCTCGTTGCCTCCTCAAATGGTGACAGTACAGTGCATGCATCCTTGATCATCAGCCACTGCGGGGGGGAAAAAAACCAAGTTGACCTGAACCTGTCCTTGTGCCATACTCACACAGGTACTCGTTGATGGCCCTCTGCTGCTTGTGCAGACGCTGCAGCATTGCTAATGTTGAATTCCACCTGGTGGGCATGTCACAGATCAGACTGTTTGTGGGAAGGTGGAATTCTCTTTGAATTTCTGCCAGGCGAACGCTGGGAATGACCGTCTGAAGTGGCTGCAGACTTTTCTGGCCTGGATGAGAAGCTCTGGCAGCCCTGGGTACTTGGTTACGAAACGCTGTACCACCAGATTTAGGACGTGTGCTAGGCATGGTACATGCGTCAATTTACCCTTGCGTAGGGCGTAGAGAAGGTTGCTGCCATTATCGCAGACGATCATTCCCAGCTCAAGCTGGCGTGGTGTAAACCATCTCTGCACCTGCCCCTGCAGAGCTGACAAAATTTCTGACCCGGTGTGGCTCCTGTCCCCTAAACAAACCAGCTCAAGCACAGTATGGCATCTTTTTGCTTGAGCCATTGCGTAGACCCTGTCAGGCGTGGGTTTAACTGCCACTGAGGAAGAGGAAGACCTCATACAAGCAGCTTTTTGGAGGCGTGGTGGATGAACAAGCTCCAGCACAGAGCCCCGTCTTGGATCCCTCCCAGCTGCGATCAGAGTTACCCAGTGTGCCGTGAAGGAAATGTAACGACCCTGTCCATGCTTGCTGGACCACGTGTCTAAAGTGACATGCACCTTGCTGCTGACTGCCTTTCCCAATGACTGGATAACATTGTCTTCCACGTGCTGGAATGGCCTTGCGTGAAAAGTAATGGCGATTTGGAACCTGCCACTGTGGTACAGCGCATTCAGCAAATTCACGGAAGGGAGCAGAGTCCACCAGCTGGAAAGGCAGCAGCTGCAATGCGAGTAATTTTGCTGAGCTGGCATTTAGACACTGTGCTTGGGGATGGTTGGGACTATATTTTTTCTTTCGCTGCAGCAGCTGCGGCAACGTATTCGGACTGCTACTGGGATGATGTCACATTGTGAGGAAGGACCTGCTGGTACATCCATTACTGTAGCATCATCCCTGTCGGTGGAGGATGTAGGAAATTGCATGGCAGGACACACAGTGTGGGTAGAGAGTGAGACAGATGAGGAGGAGGAGGACCTACGCAAAGTTTTGCCCCAACGGGATGTGTGGCACTTATTCATATGTCGCCTCAAGCACGTGGTACCCAAGTGTCCGGTGCTTATCCCACGCTTCAGCCTCCTCTGACATAGATTACAAATAGCAACGCTGGGGTCTGCTGCACAGTTCTTAAAGAACTCCCAGACAGCAGATTTCCTGCATGTGTTCTTTGAGACAACAGCGCTCTGCACCGGAGCAATCTCTGACATGTGATGCCTTGGACTGGCTAGTGCTACGGTTGGTCACAGAGGATGTTGTGTCTCATGTTTGCTGTGCCTCCTCCTCCTCACTTCGATCTGGCACCCAGGTGGAGACAGTGACCTCATCATCAATGTCATCTTCACCCCCTATCTCCTCGTCACTGGAGCCAACTTGGCAGTATGCTGCAGCTGCTGGGGCAACATGAATGCCAGTTATTTGTGTGTCATCACTGGTACCCCCTTCCTCTAGGTTGATTATACTCCCTTGCTCAACCTCAGAGATTGAATCAGAGCACTGTACTTGCTGCGCATCCTCAAGCAGCATGTCACTCTCATTGTAGTCAAACAATTCAGCTGACTCCTCCGTGTGTGATAGCGAGGCTACGGCAGGAGTAGCTGTGGACATGGAGGCTGCATTAGATGCTTTGGCAGCTGAGGTGGACTGTAAAGCACTAGAAGCCTGGCTGGCAGAGGACTCGGAGGATGAGGATGGCCTGGTTAGCCAATCCACCAAGTCCTCTGTATGTTGCTGCTACTTAAGACGGCCAGCACCAGTTAGAAAGGACAAGCGTGCCCCTGCAGAGGATGCACCACGTCCACCACGACCAGAGACACAGCCTCCCGACACAGGGGCTGCTTGCCCTCTTATCTGTGGCTGGGAGCGTCTGCCTGTCCTTTTTGTTCTTTCAGACATGGTGAGTGATATATAGATTAATATATACAGAACTCTGATTCAACTCTGGTATAAAGATTAAAGATTTACAGAACTCTGGTATAACTCAGTGAGACACACTGATAGCTGGCAGCCAGTGACGAGACACAGATCACCTTAATTCACAAGTGTTTTAAAGAAATTAGTGAGCCCCAAAAAGACTTGCTGGCACAGTGACAAGACCCAGAAAATCACCTCAATTCACAAATGTTTTAAATAAATTTGTAAACCCCAAAAAAAACTTGCTGGCACAGTGACAAGACACACATCACCTAAATTCCCTGATATTTGGTTGAAATGAGACCCCCCCAGTAGCGGGCAGACCGGCAGTAACAACACACACAACTATCTTCTTTGAAATCTCCTCTGAAATGCGTGCAGAATCGGCGCGTGGAAACCTTATATAGTGTGCTGCGGGACTTAGCTCTGTGAGCCCATGATTGGGCAAAATTTGCCCAATCAGGACTCTGAGCGGTGATTGGCATAGTGTTCAACCAGTCTTGCACCAGACCTGTGGTCAGGTGCAAGGCTGTAGCCAATTACGAGCTTCAGGCAGTGGAAAAATGCATTGTGGTCCATTGTGGTCGAACATGCGGCGAACACCTGGAAATGTTCGGGGTTCGCGATCCGCCCGAACAGGCTAAGTTCGGGTCGAACCCTGAACCGTCCGAACCCGAACAGCTCATCCCTAAACATGACCAGTCAACCCAGAAACCCTCCCAGAACGATCCCTGAACCCTGCAGCTCTCCATAACATGAGTAGTGGGCGGAGCTCTGCGCTGTGTTGACGGGATGCTGGCTGTTTAGGGTCGCACATTCCAGGATCCCGCAGCCGCTGTGCGGTGGGAATTAATGGCGGAGATTTACTCCACGACGCAAACTGGATTTCGTTTCTCTGAGAAGCGATCGGAATCGTGACGTCCCTGAAGGCGACATTTCCCGATCGCTGGAGAGCAGCAAGCTGTGATTCCAAAACTCCATGGAGGAATAACGGAAACGGGGAAATATTTCAGAATTCCCCGTGTTTTACTCACTAATTTCAGGTACTGATTGCGGAATTTGGTGGATCTCCTCCTGCGGCTGTCACTGCGCGGCTTCTGGACCTGTAATGATACAAGCTCAGCATCTTACTTGGATTATGGACCAGTCCTGTTTCCCCTATATTAGCCGTACGTCACGCACCTCCTCACTCTCATATGTCACGGTTTCCTGGACGCTGTATGAGGCGTCTGCGTCTTCCGACTCGTCTGAGGAAAGAAAGGAGACAATTCCATCACCGTCACAGCCGCGCCACGTAAATATATATGTATGCTAAAAATGGGACACAACGCACCGAGGAGGACACGCAATCATTACGGCACACCAGAACGCAGGGAGGAGGCCGCGTGATCATTACGGCACACCAAAACGCAGGGAGGAGGCCGCGTGATCATTACGGCACACCAAAACGCACGGAGGAGGCCGCGTGATCATTACGGCACACCAAAACGCAGGGAGGAGGCCGTGCGATCATTACGGCACACCAAAACTCAGGGAGGAGGCTGTGCGATCATTACGGCACACCAAAACTCAGGGAGGAGGCTGTGCGATCATTACGGCAACACCAAAAACGCAGGGAGGAGGCCGTGCGATCATTACGGCACACCAAAACTCAGGGAGGAGGCTGTGCGATCATTACGGCACACCAAAACTCAGGGAGGAGGCTGTGCGATCATTACGGCACACCAAAACGCAGGGAGGAGGCTGTGCGATCATTACGGCACACCAAAACGCAGGGAGGAGGCTGTGCGATCATTACGGCACACCAAAACGCAGGGAGGAGGCTGTGCGATCATTACGGCACACCAGAACGCACTGAGGAGGCCGCGCAATCATTACAGCACATGGCAGCACACCGATGAGGCCGCGCAACCATTACGGCACACGGAAACGCACGGAGGAGGCTGTGCCATCATTACGGCACATGGAAACGCATCTGTCACGGGGTCCCAGGCAGATGCCTGGGAAGGCCTTTCATAGCGCACATGTTTGAGCCCTTGAGGCAGGTTTGCGGTTTGTTTCATAATGCAGAAACCAACACACTATACTAAAACCGAAACAGAGCTAGAGGTGACAGGCACAAGAGGGAGCCCTGCACTGGGTATAATTTCTCAATCAAAATACAGATTCAGGGCAAGGGTAGACAGAATGAGAACACACACACAGTAATTCTCAACAGGACAGACTGAGACTTGAATGGATTCAGCAGCCTGCAGGGCAGAACTCATTGGTACTTGAAAATACAATAAACAGGACTGCTGATCCTAGCACTCCCATCCAGGGACATCAGACAAGAGAACACTAGATACTGCTCAGTAGCAATTGATTTTGTGACCAAAAGGTCTACGGAGCAAAAGCACATTAACTATATACATACAAGAGAGAGGTCCAAAAGCACAAGCCAGGTCATACACGAGAAATCCAGACCGATACCTTCAGGGGACAGACGTAAGAGTATACCAAGAGCCAGAAAGTCATACACGAGAAGTCAGGAAATATAATATCAAGAACAGGGAGCAGGAACTTAATAGGTGTAACCTATCCAGGCCCAGGGAGCAAGAGTACTGCTGGCCCTATATATAGGGCTGAGCAGGTCATGTGACCGCAGACTATCAGCCCCATAGAGCTGGTCTGCAGAGCCCGAACACCAGAAAACAGGAATCCCTGCAACCACCAGCAGGGGGCAGGGCTGAAATGTGACAGCACCGAGGAGGCCGTGCGATCATTACGGCACATGGAAATGCACTGAGAAGACCTCGCGATCATTACAGCACACCGAACTGCACCGAGGAGGCAATCCTTATGGCATACTGAAACGCACCGAGGAGGCCGTGCGATCATTACAGAACGCGGCAACGCACCGAGGAGGCTGCACAATCATTATGGCACACCGAAATGCACCGAAGAGGCCGCGCCATCATTACGGCACATGGCAACGCACTGACGAGGCCAAGCGATCACTGCAGCACATGGCAATGCACCGACGAGGCCACGCAATCATTACGGTTCATGGCAACGCACCGAGGAGGCCGCGCGATCATTGCAGCACACGGTAATGCTCACCAATTCTCTGCAGTCGGGGTCTGGGGGATCCATTCTCTCCCATGGACTGTAATAAGGAGAAATATTTTAAAGTGACGTCGCAGCCTCAACCTCCCACAGTAATATGATATTACTGCATATAATGTTACTCCCAACCTGCTCACACCACCACGTACCTACACACCGTATGTTACTCCCAACCTGCTCACACCACCACGTACCTACACACCGTTTATTACTCCTAACCTGCTCACACCACCACGTACCTACACACCGTATGTTATTCCTAACCTGCGCACACCACTATGTACCTACACACTGTATGTTACTCCTAACCTGCTCACACCACCACGTACCTACACACCGTATGTTATTCCTAACCTGCTCACACCACCACGTACCTACACACCGTATGTTACTCCAAACCTGCTCACACCACCACGTACCTACACACCGTATGTTATTCCTAACCTGCTCACACCACCACATACCTACACACCGTATGTTATTCCTAACCTGCTCACACCACCACATACCTACACACCGTATGTTACTCCTAACCTGCTCACACCACCATGTACCTACACACCGTATGTTACTCCTAACCTGCTCACACCACCATGTACCTACACACCGTATGTTATTTCTAACCTGCTCACACCACCACGTACCTACACACCGTATGTTACTCCTAACCTGCTCACACCACCACGTACCTACACACCGTATGTTACTCCTAACCTGCTCACACCACTATGTACCTACACACCGTATGTTATTTCTAACCTGCTCACACCACTATGTACCTACACACCGTATGTTACTCCTAACCTGCTCACACCACCATGTACCTACACACCGTATGTTATTTCTAACCTGCTCACACCACTATGTACCTACGGAGCGTATAATGTTATACATATCTATATTGTGCTCAGGGTCTTCAAGTCCCCCTCATCTGATATATCTCTGTCTCACTCCATCCCTCTCCCCTCCTGTGATTGGTCTCTCTCCTGTGAGCCGTCTCCCTTCCACCACTGGTAATGATTCTTGTAGATTGTAAGCTCTTGAGCAGGATCCTCTTTGCCCATCATCTCAGCGTTTAACTTGTTTGCTTAGTCCCACTTTGTGCAGCGCTGTGGAATCTGTTGGTGCTATATAATACATGTGATCGTGCTTTCAGTGTCTTACAGATTCTGTGAGGTTGTAGTCCTTGCTGTCTATCGCCCCCTGGTTCAGCATGAACTGTATTCTCCGCTCTGGGCTGAGCTGATCTGACAGTATCTTGGTCAGTGTCTTCCGAGGGACCGAGCCCAGGAGGATCTTTGAGTCTACGAAATTATAGAGAAAACCAAACACAGTAAACAAAAGCAGAGATTAACAAGGAGTGTGCACATCAACTGCAAAGACCCAGCCGAGTAGCAGGACAGGAGGTCTACTGGAAACTAGAGGCAAGGCCGAGAAGCAAGTCTGATTGGAAAGATTAGGAGGAGCAAGAGAGGAGATACCTAGACATGTGGAGAAAGAGAAACAAGAGAGGCGATACCTGGACACGTGGAGGAAAAGAAGCAACAGAGGAGATACCTAGACACGTGGAGGAAAAACAGCAACAGAGGAGATACCTAGACATGTGGAGAAACAGAAACCAGAGAGGCGATACCTGGACACGTGGAGGAAAAACAGCAACAGAGGAGATACCTAGACATGATGGGAAACAGAAACAAGAGAGGAGATACCTAGACACATGGAGAAAGCGAAACAAGAGAGGAGATACCTAGACACGTGGAGGAAAAGAAACAAGAGAGGAGATACCTAGACACGTGGAGGAAAAGAAACAAGAGAGGAGATACCTAGACACGTGGAGGAAAAACAGCAAGAAAGGAGATACCTGGTGTAACCAAAGCCTCTCTACCTTTGTGCCCTCACCCTCCTTGGCACCCTTGCCCACACTATACATGGCCGTGCCTGTTGGAGAAGTGTGAATGCTGGCCTCCTGCCAAGAGATCATGGACCAATTTGGCAAAGTCAATTCTCAAGGACAATGGGCATAAGGGACACCTAAGGGTTAATGAGGTAAATGTATTTCTATCTTGAAACTGTTTGTATTTTAGAAGTTAGTTTGTTTTAGCAAGAAAAATACTTCAACATTGTATCTCTGATCTGATGCTCTGTTTGTTAATCCCGTATAGTGTAACGAATTAGGTTTCTGCGTCTTCTGAAGGAATTCAACTCCCCTTCATGTAGACAATGTATTCTGCTGATTGTGTCATGTTACCTCCCCCTCTTGGTTTCTCATGATGGACTCCATTATCCATTAAAGCATATATTCAATCCCCTGCATTAAGCTGTGTCTGGTGTCTGGGGAGAGATACTTAGAAATATACAGCACTACCCTCAAGTTCTGGCTGAGGGTTGTGGGAAGGAAAGATGCTGCTCAGCTTGTCTGAAGAGATGGGACAGATGCTGTAACAGGTTCGGAGACCAGTAAACCCCAGTTGCTGTTACACCTGGACACGCGGGGGAAAAGAACCAAGAGAGAAGATACCTGGACATGCGGGGAAAAGAAACAAGAGAGGAGATACATGGAGGAACAGAAACGAGAGGAGATACATGGAGGAACAGAAACGAGAGGAGATACATGGAGGAACAGAAACGAGAGGAGATACATGGAGGAAGGGTAACAAGAGAGGAGATACATGGAGGAAGGGTAACAAGAGAGGAGATACATGGAGGAAGGGTAACAAGAGAGGAGATACATGGAGGAAGGGTAACAAGAGAGGAGATACCTGGACACATGGAGGAAGGGTAACAAGAGAGGAGATACCTGGACACGTGGAGGAAGGGAAACAAGAGAGGAGATACCTGGACACGTGGAGGAAGGGTAACAAGAGAGGAGATACCTGGACACATGGAGGAAGGGAAACCAGAGAGGAGATACCTGGACATGTGGAGGAAGGGAAACCAGAGAGGAGATACCTGGACATGTGGAGGAAGGGAAACCAGAGAGGAGATACCTGGACATGTGGAGGAAGGGAAACCAGAGAGGAGATACCTGGACATGTGGAGGAAGGGAAACCAGAGAGGAGATACCTGGACATGTGGAGGAAGGGAAACCAGAGAGGAGATACCTGGACATGTGGAGGAAGGGAAACCAGAGAGGAGATACCTGGACATGTGGAGGAAGGGAAACCAGAGAGGAGATACCTGGACATGTGGAGGAAGGGAAACCAGAGAGGAGATACCTGGACATGTGGAGGAAGGGAAACCAGAGAGGAGATACCTGGACATGTGGAGGAAGGGAAACCAGAGCGGAGATACCTGGACATGTGGAGGAAGGGAAACCAGAGAGGAGATACCTGGACATGTGGAGGAAGTGAAACCAGAGAGGAGATACCTGGACATGTGGAGGAAGTGAAACGAGAGGAGATACCGGGACACGTGGAGGAAGGGAAGCAAGAGAGGAGATACCGGGACACGTGGAGGAAGGGAAGCAAGAGAGGAGTGTGACGGATCTGTAATATTCTGATTGAATATTATCCGCCTGGCCTTGTCGCCAGCGAAATAACGGAGAAAGTATAGTGTTTATAGCAGGGCTACTCCCAGGAAACCAACACAGGTTTCAGGATCAGCAAAACAGCATGTATTTTGGTATAAACAATCAGATAACGGGATTAACCAGAACAGTGGAGAGGCTAGACATTCCGGCACTGGAAAAAAAAAAACAGTATTCACATATACAGCAAAGATGCACATTAAATGGGGAATTCAGGGATTCCCAGGGGCGCAGCAAGACGGTTGAAGTATTTATAGGAAGCCCAGTGTCTCAAGCACAACTAGCCCAAAAATGCAACAAAGGGGACCATGCGTCAGTCTTGGGGTTGCACAGGAAGCTTCCCCTCAAGCTTCGAGGGGGTAGTAACTTATAGTGTTCCGTAGGTTGTCCCCAAAGAGCGCCCTGTTCCCATGAAAGGGAACGGAGCGGTTGGGCTTAGAGGTTTGTGCCTCTGGACACTGGGGTCGCTCTGGAAAGGGGAATCCTGGGGACAGCAGGATAATCCTGAGAAGTCCCAATGGGGAAAACAAGTCTGGTGTCTGAGGGAAACGAGGTAATGTTACAATCAAGGGGATAACACATAGGGGGAAACGTTTTATAAGGGGAGAAAAAGTTTTACATTTCTGGTGGTTTTCAGATCCGTGACAAGAAGATACCTGGACACGTGGAGTAATGGAAACGAGAGGAGATACCTGGACAAGTTGAGGAAAAGAAGCAAGAGAGGAGATACCTGGACTTGTGGAGGAACGTAAACAAGAGAGGAGATACCTGGACTTGTGGAGGAACGTAAACAAGAGAGGAGATACCTGGACTCGTGGAGGAACGTAAACAAGAGATGAGATACCCGGGACACGTGGAGGAACGTAAACAAGAGAGGAGATACCTGGACACGTGGATGAATGGAAACAAGGGAGGCGATACATGGACACGTGGATGAATGGAAACAAGAGGGGGGAGAAGCGGTAAGGGAACAAGTGAGGAAGGATGGGGATAAAGAGGGAAATTAGGGCAGAAAGATAATGAGGGGTCAGAAAGAAAGGATTTATGGAGGAGATAAAGTCCATTATGAATGGGGAGAATATTTGTAATGAACCTTCTGTATCCACGATAGGATAATGTCTCAGTTCTGGTCGTTTCAGGATATTCCGAACATCCTTGTATTTAAATCCTTTCACCAGGTAGATCAGGTCTGTCACCATGAAATCCCCTGCAAAGATATCATGGGCACTGCAAGAAACCCAAGCAAAGAGTCACCACCTCCCCCTACGGTTCTGGGTCCCCTACTCTTCTCGATCTATACTGCCTCTTGACAACCTCATCTCTTCCTAAGATTCCAATATCACCTCTTTGATGACACCCAAATCGACTTTTCCTCTCCCGCTCTCTCTCTTCCTATTGGATGTCTCCGACTGGATGACTTCCTGTTTCCTAAAGTTCAACCTCTCTCAAATTTGAACTTCTCGTCTTCCCTCCTTCTCTCTGGCCTTAAGAGATCCCAAAATCTACCTCTGCAGCTGGTTATGAATGCCTGTGGCAGGCTCATCCACCTCCCACCCCGCACTTCTCACACCCCATGTCCCACACGTCTCACGTCTTGCACCTCCCACACCTCTCGCCCCTGTGTCAATCTTTACACTGGATGTTTCCTTTAGAATCCAATTCAAAATACTGGTGCTTACGTACAAAGCTCTCCATGAAGGCGCCCCTGCCTACATCTCCTCCCTGATGTTATCATATCCTCGTAACCACAACATTAGACTCTCCCCGTCTCTCCAGTCCTTCAAGAAGTCTCTGAAAGCACATTACTTTAGAAAAGCCCATCAGCTCACTCCATGATCCCCCCTCACTGTACATTTCACTGCAATGCTCTGCCAGTCATTGAGAATCGAGCACCACCAGCAAGAGCATGTTTCAGGTACAGACACCCTCTTATACCCATAAATAACCATATAACTCACAGATAACACACACACACATTTAGGCAAGTCTCTAGAGGCAGGCTCAGAAATTCAGCTGTTCCCTGATATTTTTAGTTAGTCATTTATGTCCATAAAAGTAAAATTTTCTCTTGGAATTTATTTTTTCCTGTTTACAATGTGTCCATCGTTGGAAAGACAGACTCTGGCCTTTCCAATGACACCCCAAGTGATCATGTAGGGTATATGGAACTAGAGATTCAAAGTTCCCCTGCATCAACTACAATGGGTTTGCAGCTCGGGGGGCAAATGCTCTGTGTCCCGCTCTGGATCCACCAGGGCAGACCGTAAAGCCCCCAGAATGTTCACCCCCATGACTGTGATATAGTCTTTGTGATGAGTCTCGTTAAACCTATTTTATGCTGATTTTAATGTCAAGATGTTTGTCGATATATTTATAAACCATCCTGTCCATATTCTCCAGCTCTGCCTGTAGTGTTTATACTCTGAGGATAAATTGTGGGCAGTTAGAGGGTCAATAATCTTACAATTGCCCTGAGATCTAAACCTGACATAAATCATTGGAATAATTCCTGGTAACCGAACAGAAACCAGAGCTTTAACGAATCTCACTCCTTCCTGGAATAGTGTAATGAGTATAGGCCAGAGACACCCCACCCCAACCATTCACCAAAACAACCCCATGCGGCTGCTCCCTCGCCATAAATAACAAGCCGGTGCTATACATGGTCTCACGTTCATCCAGTTATATGTCACAACTGACCTGTTTTTCCCCATGGTGAGTTTCGGGAGGTATGGTAGTTTCTTGATGATCACAATGAGGTCAAAGAAGGAGTTCTGGAAGCTCTGGCTGATGGCGTTCGCGATCAGGACGGCGATTAGCACTGGCAGAATGTGAGACATTTGCCCTGTGAGCTCGAATACCAAGAGAGCGGTGGAAATGGTATGTGTCACGGCTCCCGAATAGGCTGCGGCCCCTGTAAAACACAGAGAAAGAGATTTAATGAAGCTCTGCAAGATGGAAAGACATGAGGAGGAGACAAAACAATGGGCAATGATCTATACACTCCCTTCTATGTCTAGATATAAGCCGTGAGAACTCGCATGTTCTTCTGAGCTCACAGAATCTGAGATTTAGCTCCTCAAGAGAGAGTAGCCAGATCCTCTGCCACGTCCTATGGTGGTCCTCCTGGGATTCGATGAACAGTTTGTTTGGTCTCTCGCTCCAATCTGATGTTGCCTCTCCTGGTTTTCATCATTCTGCTGGACCATCACCAGCGATGGAAAAACCTCCTGTGGCTCCTGAGTAGGTACAGTGGGCAAGTCTATGTTGTCAGAGGGGTAGGACATTCCGCCCTTCCCCTAGTCTGACCAGTAGGAAGGAACCTAAGGGTTTAGAAGTCCTTCCACTTCCCACGTTCTCCCCCTGTCATTGTTTTCATTTCCCCTCCGTGCGTTACTCTGCTGACTTGTCCCACATGTTTGACTTTATGGCTCCTCTGATTTCTCCTAATCCTTGATCTCGGCTTGTCGTCTGGTTATTCCCATATCTCTGCGCCTTGGCTTCTCCATCATTTGTGTGATCTCTCCTGCCCCTGACCCCTTTACGACTATACTTAGCTGAGTTTGTCCTGGCCATTACAAGCGCTGGTAGCTTAGTTTTCCTCCTATCTGGTGTGGTTACCTGCACGTGTGGGTCAATACACCATAACGTTCTCCATTATGAATCCAAAGTAATGTATAAATGATGCCACCTTGGAAATCTGACCTGCCGAGGCTCACCGGGGAAATATGGCACCTGGGAAGCCCATGGTGGGTGTTAGATCTTTCTCCTTACTTTGAGAGACTTGCCATGCTTTGGACTCCATGTCTAGCCCCTCACAAACCCAAAGGAATCTTGTAATATGAACCTGGTTAATTAATTAAAAAAGGGACAATCCACCTTGACCTCATAATTTAAATGGTTCCGGTGACTAGAGTGTGCCCTCACCCAGCTGTCCCTGGCTGCTGTGAGGGACCTTCAGAACCGAGGTCTCCGCTCCGCCGTGATTCTCAATAGATGGCCATTTTGTTTCACTCCGTTGAGACCGTCTCTGATGCCCCTCATTTTTCTGCATTTAGAGCTATTTGGCTGTGCATGTGCCGATCTTCAGTGGCCAAACGTCCAAGATGCTTGTCTGTGATTATTATTTTTTTATTGTCGCCTATGTAAGTAATTCCTCTGTGATTGTCTCTGTCTCTCCTCTCATTGTCTCTGTATCTGTATCTGTGATTGTCTCTGTCTCTCCTCTCATTGTCTCTGTATCTGTGATTGTCTCGGTCTCTCCTCTCATCTGTCTCTCCTCTCATTGTCTCTGTATCTGTGTGTATCTGTGGATGTGTCTCCTGTGTATCTGTGGATGTGTCTGTATCTGTGGATGTCTGAGATTATCTTTTTTTTCCTCTGTCTGTGTGTTTCTCCTGCCTCTGCTGCCTCTGCCCTCTCCCGCCTCTGCCCTCTCCCGCCTCTGCCCTCTCCCGCCTCTGCCCTCTCCCGCCTCTGCCCTCTCCCGCCTCTGCCCTCTCCCGCCTCTGCCCTCTCCCGCCTCTGCCCTCTCCCGGTATCATTCAAGGTCACAGAGTCTTTTTATGGGCTGGTTTCTTGGTTTATAAAGCCCCATCTGATTGGCGTGTGATGGGGGGGGGGCGTGAGGAGGGGGCGCAGGAGGAGGGGGGGCATCAATCATTATAATAACATTATTGTCTTCTCACCTGCCAGGGCGTATCCCGCTGGAGTGATTCTGATGCGTATTCCCTCAGAAATGATGCCTTCTGGGAATATTTTGGCCATTATTTCGCCGTAAAGCCTCCCCAGGCCGGCTCCTGCAGGAGGAGGGATAGAATGACGAGGACGTCTAACAACAAGAACACGTTAAACGCAGGGAGTGCGGGATCCATGAAACAGACGGGGACGCAGGCCGAGTGTCCCTTATCCGAAACGCACGGGACCAGATGTCTGGATTTGGGATATTTGCATATTATGACATCTCAGGGACCCGAGTCTGAGCACGACATTAAGTGTATGTTTTGCGCACCTTATACAGGGTTTAATCATTTTGTCACCAGCAGGGGGAGGGGGAGGGGGGGGGTTACACTCGTGGCATGAAGTTGATGGTCACAAGTGTTGGATTCTGGGAATGGAATAGCCAGGCTGTACTCAGAATCCTGGATGCAGAGGAAAACGCGCCGGTATCAGGGGGACATCTCAAGTGCAACACACTCACCGTACACGAAGACCGGGAGGAAATATCCAGCAGGGATGATCATCGTGTTTGCAAAGAGGAGCATAAAGAACTGGAAAGAGAAGCGATGATTAGAGAAAAGCCAAAGCTTCACGACGTGGTCAGATCTGTCTACAAAACACAGGGCGTCAGAGCTCACGGGGTGTCTGGAACGGCAGGCACGGCAAGGATCCCGTAGACACCAGGCATGGCGAGGCGCCAATGGACGCCAGGCACGGAGAGAAGCCAATGGACCCCAGGCACGGAGAGAAGCCAATGGATGCCAGGCACGGAGAGAAGCCTGCAGACGCCAGGCATGGCGAGAAGCCAATGGACGCCATGCATGGAGAGAAGCCAATGGATGCCAGGCATGGAGAGAAGCCCGCAGACGCTAGGCACTGCAAGAAGCCAATGGATGCCAGGCACGGCGAGAAGCGAATGGATGCCAGGCACGACGAGAAGCCAATGGACGCCAGGCACGGCGAGAAGCCCACGGACACCAGGCACGGCAAGGAGCCATCGGACACTAGGCATGGCAAGGAGCCAATGGACGCCAGGCACGGCGAGAAGCCAACAGCCGCCAGACATGGCAAAGAGCCTGTGTAAGCCAGGCATGGCGGCCGACAGGCACAGCAAGGAGCCAACATACACCAGGCACGGCAAAAAGCCCATGTAAGCCAGGCACGCCGGACACCAGGCACGGTGAGAAGCCAACGGACGCCATCCATGGCATGGAGCCCACAGATGCCAGGCACGGAGTGGAGCCAACGGATGCCAGGTACAGCGAGAAACCAATGGATGCCAGGCACAGCAAGGAGCCAACATACACCAGGCACGGGAAGGAGCCCATGTAAGCCAGGTACGGCGGACGCCAGGCACGGCGAGAAGACAGCGGACGCCAGGCACGGCGAGAAGACAGCGGACGCCAGGCACGGCGAGAAGACAGCGGACGCCAGGCACGGCGAGAAGACAGCGGACGCCAGGCACGGCGAGAAGACAGCGGACGCCAGGCACGGCGAGAAGACAGCGGACGCCAGGCACGGCAAGGAGCCCGTGAACACCACAACTGGCGGGGGGCCTGCGGACACCATGACTGGTGGGGAGCCTGTGGACGCCAGGCACTGCGAGGACCCAGCGGTCGCCAGGCACGACAAGGAGCCCATGGCCTAGGATTATGGCCCTGGGTCAGTCTGGATACTCCCAAGTATAAACCAGTCGATGTACGCCATGCAATGTTTTTTTTCTGCTTTTGTTTGTGGCTGTCCTGCTCGCAGACTTTTGGACAGGTTTCTCTATGTGTAAATATTTTGAGTTGGTTGGGTGAAGTCGTGTCAAGGAATGAGACGGATCTCCTGGTGCCAGGGGTCCAGCGGGTCAGGCTGCTTGTCATTCTGCGGGACGGGTCATTTGAGGTCTTGCTCATAATCAGATGGTGTAATTATGCAGTGCACGTGATTGAGCCGAGGGTCTGGTCCTCACCTTCAGGACCACGAAGAGGGCCAGCTTTTCCAGTGATGACATGTTGGGATGCGTCCACTGCACAAAGTTGTTGTCGTAGCTGGGATTGGGCGGCTGGTGGGACGTGTTGGTATATGACAGCTCCTCGAGCCCCCATGTGACGTTGTTGAAGAATGTTTCTAGATGTTCCTTCATGGTCAGCTATGGAGACAGGATGGCATGGGTCAGGCCCAGCCAGATATTTCTAACAAAGGCCTGGAAACATTTAGGAGTATCGTTACTCACCCGGGTACCTCCCAAATACTGTCCGAACCCGTGTGGGAAAGTAATGCTGGCCAAGATCAAGGACACGAGGGCGGCATAGACAATCTTACTGCAAACCCAGAGCGAGAAGACAATGAAACCAACATCCATCCGACTGACCACCTGCACCTAGCAACCAGCTTCACCTTCCCTCTGCTCCCATCTGTTTCTCTTACCTCGTCCCTTAGATTGTAAACTCACGGGAGGTCTGGCTGAGCACTTGGTTAACGTGCTGTACTTTCTAGACAAGCTATCCTTTGGGCAGGGTTGGCTTTTCCTTATTTATCATGTATGTCTCGTGTTTGTGTTTCCCCATTGTACAGCGCTACGGAATATGCTCTCTCTCCTGCCGAACGCATCCGCAAACCCACCAAATGTAGTCAAGGATCCTAACAGACCTCCGAACGCTGCCAGAAAAAGCAGATAAGATATAAGCCTCTATGAATAATAATAAAAAGGGCTGTTACGGAATAAAACAAAAACGCTATTTGTAAAAAAAATTCCGAAAAGGTCTAAATAAAAAGAAACGTTTTAATAAAAATTTAATGAAAAACTGCCGGTGTCTGTGAATAGATTAACCATTGCTTCTCTATGGGGATTTCACTGCCGCCGAACAGGCACCGTATTTCACTGCCGCCGAACAGGCAGCGTATTTCACTGCCGCCGAACAGGCAGCGTATTTCACTGCCGCCGAACAGGCAGCGTATTTCACTGCCGCCGAACAGGCATTTCACTGGCAATTTGGCAAAATTTGGAAAATTGCCAGTTTCTTGAATAGCCTAATGGCCATGAAATGTCACCGTATGGGGAAACTAAGGGGTCTATTACAATCTTCACACATACGTTTGCGCCGGTGCAGAAACGCATTAACGCGAGGGGCAAAACCCTTTGCGCAGAACATCGTATTACAATGTCAGCGCAACAAACGCACGTAATCGTCTACAGCGGGTGAACCTGCGCGAGCTTACTGTACTGCGCGCGTCCTCACTTAACATTGTGAGCGCGAATGCGTTTGTGCGCTGGTACGCGGATGGTATTACAATCTATGCGCGGTTTGTAACGCACAGCCTTTGCGCGCATAATTTTAGCAACTCCTAAAAGCTGGTGTTAATGGCAAATTCTATCAACCTGCCGAAACCAAATACACCAGCCCAAAAAATACACTGCACAGTATAGTTACACATTCTACACACACCCAAACCAATAAAATGGAGAAGGTGTGAGTGTTTTTATTATTGCTGCAGCATATATACTCAGATTGATTTTGACAGGCGCAAAAACTGAAGTGAGATAATTGTGGTTCTTAATTCTGATTGGCTGAATCGCGTGAAAAAAACAGTCCGCACACGGATTTCTGTGCGCAACGTTACTGTGCGCACGTTTTTCGCTCGTTATTTTTTGATGGATGAAAGAATGCGCGAGGATTGTAATTCCAGCGGTGATTTACGCGCGTTAACTAACACTTCGCACAAAAATTCATGCGTTCTGCGTGCGTTTTTGCATGAAGAATGTAATAGGGCCCTCAGTGTTTGGCGCAATTTCGTCTCTCTGAATAAACCCTTATATCTGTATATCCAACGCTTTATCTATGTCTGTCTGTCCACCTGTCGGCCTGTATCTATCCCTCTCTACCTTATTGTGTCTGTGTGTCTGTCAGTCGTCAGTCTGTTGTACCCCCCACCCTCCTGTTATCGTCTGTCGGTGCGCGGGCAGTGCATTTCATGCCATGCTGGCGGCTGTTGCTCTATAAGGTCGGTGACTTTATTCTAGGTCAGGCTGGTTCAGGGTATTCACTTACTTATTTCTCAGAAGTGTTCCCACCCGCACATTGTTATTCAGGAAAAGCAGAGTGACTCGATGGAGGAAGAGGTAAACGCAGCAGACACACCCACAAACCACCCTGCAACGACAACAACAACAACATGGCTGCTACAGGTATAATGTGTGAGAGACACCCACAAACCACCCTGCAACAACAACATGGCTGCTACAGGTATAATGTGCGAGAGACACCCACAAACCACCCTGCAACAACAACAACATGGCTGCTACAGGTATAATGTGTGAGAGACACCCACAAACCACCCTGCAACAACAACATGGCTGCTACAGGTATAATGTGTGAGCGACACCCACAAACCACCCTGCAACAACAACATGGCTGCTACAGGTATAATGTGCGAGAGACACCCACAAACCACCCTGCAACAACAACAACATGGCTGCTACAGGTATAATGTGTGAGAGACACCCACAAACCACCCTGCAACAACAACAACATGGCTGCTACAGGTATAATGTGTGAGAGACACCCACAAACCACCCTGCAACGACAACAACAACATGGCTGCTACAGGTATAATGTGTGAGAGACACCCACAAACCACCCTGCAACAACAACATGGCTGCTACAGGTATAATGTGCGAGAGACACCCACAAACCACCCTGCAACAACAACAACATGGCTGCTACAGGTATAATGTGTGAGAGACACCCACAAACCACCCTGCAACAACAACAACAACATGGCTGCTACAGGTATAATGTGTGAGCGACACCCACAAACCACCCTGCAACAACAACATGGCTGCTACAGGTATAATGTGCGAGAGACACCCACAAACCACCCTGCAACAACAACAACATGGCTGCTACAGGTATAATGTGTGAGAGACACCCACAAACCACCCTGCAACGACACAACAACATGGCTGCTACAGGTATAATGTGTGAGAGACACCCACAAACCACCCTGCAACGACAACAACAACATGGCTGCTACAGGTATAATGTGTGAGAGACACCCACAAACCACCCTGCAACGACAACAACAACATGGCTGCTACAGGTATAATGTGTGAGAGACACCCACAAACCACCCTGCAACAACAACATGGCTGCTACAGGTATAATGTGCGAGAGACACCCACAAACCACCCTGCAACAACAACAACATGGCTGCTACAGGTATAATGTGCGAGAGACACCCACAAACCACCCTGCAACAACAACAACATGGCTGCTACAGGTATAATGTGTGAGAGACACCCACAAACCACCCTGCAACAACAACATGGCTGCTACAGGTATAATGTGTGAGAGACACCCACAAACCACCCTGCAACAACAACAACATGGCTGCTACAGGTATAATGTGCGAGAGACACCCACAAACCACCCTGCAACAACAACATGGCTGCTACAGGTATAATGTGTGAGAGACACCCACAAACCACCCTGCAACAACAACATGGCTGCTACAGGTATAATGTGCGAGAGACACCCACAAACCACCCTGCAACAACAACATGGCTGCTACAGGTATAATGTGCGAGAGACACCCACAAACCACCTGCAACAACAACAACATGGCTGCTACAGGTATAATGTGTGAGAGACACCCACAAACCACCCTGCAACAACAACATGGCTGCTACAGGTATAATGTGTGAGAGACACCCACAAACCACCCTGCAACAACAACATGGCTGCTACAGGTATAATGTGTGAGAGACACCCACAAACCACCCTGCAACAACAACAACATGGCTGCTACAGGTATAATGTGCGAGAGACACCCACAAACCACCCTGCAACAACAACAACATGGCTGCTACAGGTATAATGTGTGAGAGACACCCACAAACCACCCTGCAACAACAACATGGCTGCTACAGGTATAATGTGTGAGAGACACCCACAAACCACCCTGCAACAACAACATGGCTGCTACAGGTATAATGTGCGAGAGACACCCACAAACCACCCTGCAACAACAACAACATGGCTGCTACAGGTATAATGTGCGAGAGACACCCACAAACCACCCTGCAACAACAACAACAACATGGCTGCTACAGGTATAATGTGTGAGAGACACCCACAAACCACCCTGCAACAACAACAACATGGCTGCTACAGGTATAATGTGTGAGAGACACCCACAAACCACCCTGCAACAACAACATGGCTGCTACAGGTATAATGTGTGAGAGACACCCACAAACCACCCTGCAACAACAACATGGCTGCTACAGGTATAATGTGTGAGAGACACCCACAAACCACCCTGCAACAACAACAACAACATGGCTGCTACAGGTATAATGTGTGAGAGACACCCACAAACCACCCTGCAACAACAACATGGCTGCTACAGGTATAATGTGCGAGAGACACCCACAAACCACCCTGCAACAACAACATGGCTGCTACAGGTATAATGTGCGAGAGACACCCACAAACCACCCTGCAACAACAACAACAACATGGCTGCTACAGGTATAATGTGTGAGAGACACTCAGAGCTTGAAACAGGACATGCAGGGTCCCGTCCCGTCCATACAGTGTCATTCATTCAGCTTTTACAGAGATAAGACCAGGGAAGAACGTTCTGGATGCTGTGCCGTATCATTACAAGGCAGTGAATGTACAGGGTGCGGCAGAAATAACGCCCGAATTTCAAACGTAAATAACACAGCAACGCAAAACGACAATCAGAAATTTATTGCGCAGTTTGGAAGAGCAATGTTTGCCATTTATGTCACATACACACTAGGGTTTACAAATGAGATCATCCAAATGACGCCCGTCCTTTTCTATGCACATCTGAAGTCTCTCCCTGAAGTTCCGCATGATCCTCCTGGTCATGTCTTGTGGTATTGCCTGGATTTCGTCACGGATGGCAGCTTTCAGGTCATGTAGTGTTCGCGGCTTACGACGGAAGACGCGCGACTTCAGGTATCCCCAGAGAAAGAAATCGCAAGGGGCGAGATCGGGGGAACGGGCTGGCCATGGAAATCAGACTCCCCGGAAACGTTTCTCTGAGGAGGCCCATCGATGCCCTGGCTGTGTGTGCAGTGGCACCATCTTGTTGGAGCCACACAGCAGGATTCCCCAGGTCATTGAGTGTCGGCTGCAGGAAGTTGCGCAGCAGCTGTACGTAACCAGATGTTACTGTCACAGTTCTGTCTTCTTCAAAAATGTATGGGCCTACAATTCTGAAATCAGCGACAGCGCACCAAACAGTAACACGTTGGCTGTGGAGGGGGCGCCCAAGGATCTGTCGAGGACCAGTACCGGAAATTTTGTTTATTGACGTAGCCTGACAGATGGACATGCGCTTCATCACTGGCCAGTAGACTGGTGTCCATGATAGTCTCACAACACGCTCTGCGATTGGCCCAATCACGTTCACCGAGTTCCTGCACACCTACCATTTTGTACGAATGGAACTTCATCTCTGTGTGTAAAATTCTCCTTACGGTGCGGTCCGAGAGTCCCATAGCAATTACGAGCTTACAGACCCAACGTTGAGGAGATTGCGTAAAAGCATGTTTCACTGCACGGATGTTCTCTGGTGTTCGGACATTACGAGGCTACCAGGCGGCTTCGTTTTAACACTCAAACCCGTTCTTCTTAAATTACTGACCCACAATAGAATGGTTTTCCTATCTGGAACTTTCTCCTGTTGACCCAGCCTGAAGTGACTACCAAATAAACGCTGCGGTAACAGAGTCGGCATTTTTGAAGTAAGTCTCAATCACGAAACCTCTCTGCTCTCCACGCCATGCTAGCAACTGACTAGTCCTGACGAGGTGGTCATGCGCGTCACAGCCGTGCCGCAACAATGTACAGTCAGGTCCAGAAATATTGGGACATTTACACAATTGTAACATCTTTGGCTCTATACACCACCACAACGGAGTTGGAATGAAACAAACACAATGTGCTTTAACTGCAGACTGTCAGCTTTAATTTGAGGGTATGTACATCCAACTCAGGTGAACGGTGTAGGACTTACAGCAGTTTGCAGATGTGTCCCCACTTGTTAAGGGACCAAAGGTAATGGGACAATTGGCTTCTCAGCTGTTCCATGGCCAGGTGTGTGATATTCCCTCATTACCCCAATTACAATGTGCAGATAAAAGGCCCAGAGTTCATTTCAAGTCTGCTATTTGCATTTGGAATCTGTTGCTGTCAACTCTGAAGATGAGATGCAAAGAGCTGTCACTATCAGTGAAGCAAGCCATCATTAGGCTGAAGAAACAAAACAAACCCATCAGAGAGATAGCAAGAACATTAGGTGTGGCCAAAACAACTGTTTGGAACATTCTCAAAAAAAAGTAATGCACCGCTGAGCTCAGCAACACCAAAAGACCCGGGAGACCACGGAAAACAACTGTGGTGGATGTGACTGAAGAATTCTTTCCCTGGTGAAGAAAACACCCTTCACAACAGTTGACCAGATCAAGAACACTCTCCAGGAGGTAGGTGTAGGTGTGTCAAAGTCAACAATCAAGAGAAGACTTCACCAGAGTGAATACAGAGGGTTCACCACAAGATGTAAACCATTCGTGAGCCTCAAAAACAGGAAGGCCAGATTAGAGTTTGCCAAACAACACCTAACAAAGCCTTCACAGTTCTGGAACAAGATCCTATGGACAGATGAGACCAAGATCAACTTGTACCAGAGTGATGGGAAGAGAAGAGTATGGAGAAAGAAAGGAACTGCTCATGATCCTAAGCATACCACCTCATCAGTGAAGCATGGTGGTGGTAGTGTCATGGCGTGGGCATGTATGGCGGCCAATGGAACTGGTTCTCTTGTATTTATTGATGATGTGACGCTGACAAAAGCAGCAGGATGAATTCTGAAGTGTTTGTGGCAATATTATCTGCTCACATTCAGCCAAATGCTGCAGAACTCATTGGACGGCGCTTCACAGGGCAGATGGACAATGACCCAAAGCATACTGCAAAAGCAAGCAAAGAGTTTTTGAAGGGACAGAAGTGGAATGTTATGCAATGGCCAAGTCAATCACCTGACCTGAATCCCATTGAGCTGCATTTCACTTGCTGAAGACAAAACTGAAGGGAAAATGCCCCAAGAACAAGCAGGAACTGAAGACAGTTGCAGTAGAGGCCTGGCAGAGCATCACCAGGGATGAAACCCAGCGTCTGGTGATGTCTATGCGTTTCAGACTTCAGGCTGTGATTGACTGCAAAGGATTTGTAACCAAGTATTAAGAAGGGAAAGTTTGATTTATGATTATTATTCTGTCCCATTACCTTTGGTCCCTTAAAGGAACACTCTAACAAAAAATCACCCCTCCGTTTTTTAATCCTAACCTATCCCTATTCCCTTAACCCCTTAACGCCGCAGGACGTACATTTACGCCCTGCATTAGGCGGGCTTTGCCGCCGCAGGACGTAAATGTACGTCCTCGGCGTTTAGAGCCCCCCCGGGAGATACTCACCTTCTCCGGTCGCTCCCACGCTGTTCTGACTCCCCCGGAGTCAGATCAGTGTGATCCCTCCTCCGGCGTTGTGACGTCATCGCGCCGGTGGCGCGATGACGTCAGTTTCAGGCGTCCCCCCCCCCCCCCGCCGGAGCAGGGGAAGCGCCTGGAGGGGAGGGATCCTTCGGATCCCTCTATCTCCCGATCGCCTGGTCCCCGGCGGCTGTGGCCAGCATCGCTGGAAGGGTCACAGCCTGACCTTTCCAGCGATGTATGGGGGGTTAACCCCTTAGTTGCCAGGTCGCGACCGGGCACTAATTTGTGCCCGATCGCGGCCTATTTCCGGTGGGGGCCGCCATCTTGGATGGCAGCCCCCACCTCTGGGTCACCCCCTGGTCAACTGACTCATCGCGCCATGCGCGATGATGTCAGTTAACCGGGAACCCCCTAGCTGCAAAGGGATTTCCCATGGAAATCCCTTGCAGGAGATAGGGGGGTTCAAAGAACCCCCCCTATCTCCTGATCGGTGGCAGCTAGGGGGTCATGGCTGATATTGCTGGAAAGGCCAGAGCATGGCCTTTCCAATGATATCAAACATGACCATGGTAAAAGTGAAATAAGTGTAAAAAAAAGTAAAAATAAAAAAATAAATTAAATAAAATAATAAATATAATAACAATTTTTTTTGTTTTTTTTAATGCAGCACTATTGTTCACATTTCAATTATAATGTGAACAATGATGCTTCACTAATGATTTTTTTTTTTGGGGGGTTTAGCTAAAATCACGCAATTTCTCCCCAAAAAAAAAATGGGTTCACCGTTCTAATTTTTTTAACAAATCTACCCAATAGAATATGACCGCAGAGCCTCGGATAATACAATTAAAAAAAAAAAACACTTTACACACTGTGGAAGATTGAAATTTTATTGAAAATTCAATTTTTTTTACATTTTTTGTTATAGCATTTTGGCAGGCCATGACATATACATATAATGATATATTATTAATCTGCCGAGTCTGACGGAAAGAACGATATATAATTTGTCTGGGTGGTATAATACGTGACTTAAAAATGGTCAAAATGAGCTCAGCAAACTTCTACTTCCGAAACAGCGCCGAAGTTGTAAAATTACTCCCGTCCTTAAGGGATTAATAAATAGTTATTTTTTGTTTGTGTTTTTAACTGTAATACTTACCCTAAAATCCTCTTGTTTCCAGCGCTGTTTTTTTTTCTTTATACTCACCTCCCTCTTCCGCTCCCGTCCTTGTTTCTTCTTCTTGCCTTCTGGTTTACGTGACAAGCGAGCATGCGCGCCTCTCACGTAAGCCAGCCAATCGGCAGGCTTCCTCCCGGCTCCCTCTGAGGATTAGTGTTGCGCGCAAGAGGATGCGCGCAACACTAACCCTCAGAGGGAGCTGCCAGCTTCTGCGGTGAGTTGGAGACGTCATCGCGCTGAAAGAGCGATGACGTCTCCTACTCGGCAAAAGTCGGCAGAAGCGGGAAATATGATTCCCGCTCTGCTGACTGACAGCTGGGAGGACGGAGTAAAGTTCTCCGCCTCTCAGCTGTTTTCAGCATTTACAGCTGAACCGCTGAGCGGAGGGAGGGGGGACAGAGGGCGGCATACTCCGGGCATCATGACCACCTAAAATAGCTTAGGTGGTCATGTTGCCTAGAGTGTCCCTTTAACAAGTGGGGGCACATCTGCAAACTGCTGTAAGTCCTACACCGTTCACCTGAGTTGGATGTACATACCCTCAAATTAAAGCTGACAGTCTGCAGTTAAAGCACATTGTGTTTGTTTCATTCCAACTCCATTGTGGTGGTGTATAGAGCCAAAGATGTTACAATTGTGTCCGTGTCCCAATATTTCTGCACCTGACTGTATGATATAAATGGCAAACTTTGCTCTTTCAAACTGCGCAATAAATTTCTGATTGTCGTTTTGCATTTCGGTGTTATTTATGTATGAAATTCGGGAGTTATTTCTGCCGCACCCTGTATAAACTAAATAATAAAATGGTGATCATCTCCTGCTTACACAGGGTCTGCATTATCAGCATACAGGCAGAAGCAGTAAATGTGCTGCAGACAGATAATAAAATGGTGAGATCTCCTGCTTATGGGGGGTTGTAGTCAGGGGTCAAGTCCTGGGAAAAAAAGTGAGGGAACTCACCCACGAATTCTACAACCCCCATTACCTGAAGAAAAATTGTAATATATATATATATATATATATATTACGAGTATAGCAGTGCGTGCCGGTGATACCATTTTTATTGGGTTAACTTTACATTTTTTTTTTTTTTTTTTGTGAAAGGATTTTACCAGGAAGGATACATTGAGATTTCTCTGGTTTCAGTATGTCCTGGGTGGCGAGTATGTACCGTTAGGTGTCTTGCCAAGGACACTTACTGGAGAGGTTGCTCGCTGGGATCGAACCCATGACTCCACAGGCTCTCTCCATGCAGAGCGGTGACATTACCTCTACTCCACCCAGCCGGTACAAGACAAGCTTTCAAGAGTGTAAACTGGACACTATACTGATCAGTGAAAGGTATCACTACGTACAGGTATACTCGTGATTGTGGCAACTGGACTAACGCGTTATATATATATATATATCTCCAGGCACAGACCCCCAGAATAATATACACAGCGCTGAACCCCCAGAATAATATACACAGCACTGACCCCCCAGAATAATATACACAGCGCTGAACCCCCAGAATAATATACACAGCGCTGAACCCCCAGAATAATATACACAGTGCTGAACCCCCAGAATAATATACACAGCGCTGAACCCCCAGAATAATATACACAGCACTGAGCCCCCAGAATAATATACACAGCACTGAGCCCCCAGAATAATATACACAACATTGTGCCCCCGGAATAATATACACAGCACTGACCCCCAGAATAATATACACAGCGCTGAACCCCCAGAATAATATACACAGCGCTGAACCCCCAGAATAATATACACAGTGCTGAACCCCCAGAATAATATACACAGCACTGAACCCCAAGAATAATATACACAGCACTGAGCCCCCAGAATAATATACACAGCACTGAGCCCCCAGAATAATATACACAACATTGTGCCCCCGGAATAATATACACAGCACTGAGCCCCCAGAATAATATACACAGCACTGAGCCCCCAGAATAATATACACAGCGCTGAGCCCCCAGAATAATATACACAGCGCTGAACCCCCAGAATAACATACACAACGCTGAGCCCCCAGAATAACATACACAGCACTGAGCCCCCAGAATAATATACACAGGCACTGAACCCCAAGAATAATATACACAGCACTGAACCTCCAGAATAACATACACAGCACTGAGCCTCCAGAATAACATACACAGCACTGAACCCCCAGAATAATATACACAGCACTGAACCCCCAAGAATAATATACACAGCACTGACCCCCCAGAATAACATACACAGCACTGAGCCTCCAGGATAATATACACAGCACTGAGCCTCCAGAATAACATACACAGCACTGAACCCCAAGAATAATATACACAGCACTGACCCCCCAGAATAATATACACAGCACTGAGCCTCCAGGATAATATACACAGCACTGAGCCTCCAGAATAACATACACAGCACTGAACCCCAAGAATAATATACACAGCACTGGTTATATGGATATATTTTCCCCAGTTCACATGGATATAATTGCCCCAGCTCATATGGATAATGCCCCCCAGCTCTCATGGATAATGCCCCCAGCTCTCATGGATACTGCCCCCAGCTCTCATGGATACTGCCCCCAGCTCTCATGGATATTCCCCCCGCTCTCATGGATAATGCCCCCAGCTCTCATGGATAATGCCCCCAGCTCTCATGGATAATGCCCCCAGCTCTCATGGATAATGCCCCAGCTCTCATGGATATTGCCCCCAGGTCTCATGGATAATGCCCCCCTGGTCTCATGGAAAATTCCCCCTGGTCTCATGGATAATGCCCCCCTGGTCTCATGGATATTGCCCCCTGGTCTCATGGATACTGCCCCCTGGTCTCATGGATACTGCCCCCCTGGTCTCATGGATAATGCCCCCCTGGTCTCATGGATACTGCCCCCCTGGTCTCATGGATACTGCCCCCCTGGTCTCATGGATAATGCCCCCCTGGTCTCATGGATACTGCCCCCCTGGTCTCATGGATAATGCCCCCCTGGTCTCATGGATACTGCCCCCCTGGTCTCATCGATACTGCCCCCCTGGTCTCATGGATACTGCCCCCTGGTCTCATGGATACTGCCCCCCTGGTCTCATGGATAATGCCCCCCTGGTCTCATGGATATTGCCCCCCTGGTCTCATGGATATTGCCCCCCTGGTCTCATGGATATTGCCCCCTGGTCTCATGGATAATGCCCCCCTGGTCTCATGGATACTGCCCCCCTGGTCTCATGGATATTGCCCCCCTGGTCTCATGGATATTGCCCCCCTGGTCTCATGGATATTGCCCCCTGGTCTCATGGATATTGCCCCCCTGGTCTCATGGATAATGCCCCCCTGGTCTCATGGATAATGCCCCCCTGGTCTCATGGATATTGCCCCCCTGGTCTCATGGATATTGCCCCCCTGGTCTCATGGATACTGCCCCCCTGGTCTCATGGATACTGCCCCCCTGGTCTCATGGATATTGCCACCCTGGTCTCATGGATAATGCCCCCAGCTCTCATGGATAATGCCCCCAGCTCTCATGGATAATGCCCCCAGCTCTCATGGATAATGCCCCCAGCTCTCATGGATAATGCCCCAGCTCTCATGGATAATGCCCCAGCTCTCATGGATATTGCCCCAGCTCTCATGGATATTGCCCCAGCTCTCATGGATATTGCCCCCAGGTCTCATGGATAATGCCCCAGCTCTCATGGAAAATTCCCCCTGGTCTCATGGATAATGCCCCCCTGGTCTCATGGATATTGCCCCCTGGTCTCATGGATATTGCCCCCCTGGTCTCATGGATAATGCCCCCCTGGTCTCATGGATAATGCCCCCCTGGTCTCATGGATAATGCCCCCCTGGTCTCATGGATACTGCCCCCCTGGTCTCATGGATAATGCCCCCCTGGTCTCATGGATAATGCCCCCCTGGTCTCATGGATAATGCCCCCCTGGTCTCATGGATAATGCCCCCCTGGTCTCATGGATAATGCCCCCCTGGTCTCATGGATAATGCCCCCCTGGTCTCATGGATAATGCCCCCCTGGTCTCATGGATACTGCCCCCAGCCCAGCTCACCTTTGCTGCTCCACATTGCCAGCGGCCGCGTGCTTCCTGCTTCAGTGGCCGCTGACAGGAAGTGCAGCCGCTCGCCTGGGAACTATGAAACAGCCAGGCGAGCGGCTCCACCTCCTGTCAGCTGGCCCTTGTAACAGGAAGCACGCCGGCCGCCGGCAATGTGCGGCGGCGGCGTTCTGGCTCGGGCCACAGCGGGAACGCTGCGTTCCCGCAGCGTTCCCGCTGTGGGAAAAGTGCGGGAACGCCGTTCCTGCGCGTTCCCGCTCGACTCGAGCCCTGGTTGTAGTGATCAGAATGAGATTATTAGCAAAGCAATATCTGTATGTGCTGCATAATGCCTGTGTATGGCAATTACAGCAACACCTTCTATCTGTATGTGCTGCATAATGCCTGTGTATGGCAATTACAGCAACACCTTGTATCTGTATGTGCTGCAAAATGCCTGTGTATGGCAATTACAGCAACACCTTGTACCTGTATGTGCTGCATAATGCCTGTGTATGGTAATTACAGCAACACCTTGTATCTGTATGTGTTGCATAATGCCTGTGTGTTGAAATTACAGCAACACCTTGTACCTGTATGTGCTGCATAATGCCTGTGTATGGGAATTACAGCAACACTTTGTATCTGTATGTGCCGCATAATGCCTGTGTATGGCAGTTACAGCGACACCTTGTATCTGTATGTGCTGCATAACACCTGTGTATGGCAATTACAGCAACACCTTGTATCTGTACTGTACAGGGATTTAAACTCATTATAACCTCCTGAATCTTATTCTGAACAGCAGTGACACAGAGTATCTGTATGTGTCTACATAATGTCTGGGGTTCCATCAAAGATCTGGGGCCTCTTAGTGAACCACTGGTTGGATCCCGAGGGTCAAAGACAGGACCTCCAGAGTGAGTAGACATACATCACCCCCCCAGAGTGTTTGGTCACAGTTTCCTCCCTCAGAATGAATGGCCCTACCCCTCCAGAGTAAGTGACCCCATTCCTTTCCCCCCAGAGTAATTAGCCCCATGCATCCCCTTCCTCCAGAGTGAGCGGCCCCATTCCCTCCCATTCCTCCAGGGTGGGTGAGTGGCCCCATTCCCTCCCATTCCACCAGGGTGAGTGGCCCCATTCCCTCCTATTCCTCCAAAGTGAGTGGCCCCATTCCTCCAGGGTGAGTGGCCCTATTCCCTAGCCCTCCTTTTCTAATGGTTGTTCAATACACCAGGGACGTGCAGTGAGGGGTGGCAGGGGAGGCAGAGCCGCCCCTGCCATTTCAGTAAATTAATGTCCTCAATGGGCTGTAATGACATGTGTGTGTGTGTATTTAAGCTGTAAATAAATGTTTATGTTGAAAAAAGTTCTCATACCTCTCCACGCTCCCTCGCTGTACTTCTCTCTCTCTCTTCCGCTTCTTTTTCACTTCTGTTTGCTGGCTGCGGTGTGTGTGTGATTCACTACACAGACAGCAGGGGCAGCACTGAGCCAGCCTAGGCTACTCAATTTGCGCAGCTCTACACTACGCTAATTAAGAAGCCCAAGCTGGTGGCAGGCAAGCTCTCCAGTGCCTCCAGGCATGGAGAGCACATGACAGCTTCAGCCAAAAGGGAAAGCTCCCATTGGTCTGAAGCATTTCCTCTTTTTTTTTTAAACTCTCACCATGGGAGGCAGAGCTCCTCATGTGACTGTCCTCGTCAGTTGTGGGGGGGGGGGGCATAGCCTGTGCTGAGCACGCACTGGCTCCAGCTCCTCCTACTCACCAACGTGACATAGCGTGCCAGCACCACAGTCACGCGGGAAGCAGCTGGACGAGGTGCAGTGCTCCTGAGGGACCACATCAGCTCAACCCATGGCTCTCTGGGACTGGCAGGCAAGTATGTTTGTTTTGTCTGTGGGAGAGGGTAATCGGTGCGGTGATGTGGATTCCAGGCGGTGGGTGAACTGATAACAAACAGCACAGGGGTCAACCTAAGAGCTTGTGTGCTGCCGAGGGCGCAAAAAACTGAACCCCTGCTAAACTGGCCGGGGATTTGGATGTCTGCCCTCTGTGCTCCCTTCATGTGTGAGCAATGCCGCTCCCGCTGAGCTCCGTGGTCAGTTAATGACTGCACCCCCACTGTGATGGAGGTGTCAGATCGCCACCCCCCACTCATCAGCTCACAATATGTGTGTTACAGACCTTTTTTAAAAAAAACAAAACTTATGGCACCTAGACTTGTGCACCGATTTTTTTGTCGGTTCGATTCGGTTCGGTTCGTTTGTATTTTGTAAATTTTCGTTTCGGCTCGTTTCGGCCGATTTCCGTTTCGGTTCGTTTCGTATTGACTTTTTTTCGTAATTTCGGAAATTTTCGTGTTTTTCGGAACGTCTGTTCTCCTCGTTTCAAAGTGTCTATTCGTTTTGACGTAAACTAATGGTTTTTTGGATCCGATATTTCTGTCGATACGATATTTCTGTCGATACGATATTTCTGCCATTGAGATTTCTCATGTTTTACAAGAAGGATACATTGAGATTTCTCATGTCTTACAAGAAGGATACATTGAGATTTCTTATGTCTTACAAGAAGGATACATTGAGATTTCTCTGGTTTTCCAGGAAGGATACATTGAGATTTCTCTGGTTTTCCAGGAAGGATACATTGAGATTTCTCATGTTTTACAAGAAGGATACATTGAGATTTCTCATGTTTTACAAGAAGGATACATTGAGATTTCTCATGTTTTACAAGAAGGATACATTGAGATGGGAATGATACAAAATTACAGAATCAGCGATATAACCAAAAAATATGTTGTTCGAAATTACTGAAATGGAACCGAAATCGGGAATGGAACGATCTGAAAACTTTCGTAAAATTGTCCGAATCCGGATGCACGAATCGGGAAATTTCGTGAAAATTCCAAAATTCCAAAACCTGAAACGCACATCCCTAATGGCACCTCATCTGTGATCTGTGTTCCTCCTGAGAAGAAAAAACACCTGCTTCTTATCTCCTGCTCACAGAAAAGTCATTTTAAACTTCAGCAAGTCAGTAAAGCAGCAGGAGGCTCTCTCCACCTGGGTATGTGCTGTGTGCCAGGCACGGCTCTCGTTTCTTTGTCTCTGTCCTGTCTGCTCCCTCATTATTCTCATCTTATTCCCATTCCTGCTTCATTTTTGCATTTTTTGTAGAGTTTGTAAATCACTTCTGCACCAAAAGGGATTTCCACGCTTTTCATTTTGCGATTTTCAGCAATTCCATTTGACAAACAATATGATGAAATCACCATTTAGTGAATGGTCACTATTTTGCTGAAATTGGAATAGCCGAAGCAGTTATCGGATGTTGACGAATCACGCCGAAATGCGATCGAATTCCATCGAACTGGGAAAAAAAATAGGAAGTCTTGTATTCTCCTAATAGGTTAAACCAGTAAAAATGGGTCTAAATAAAAAAAAGTCCTTTTAAATAATAATAAAGTCTGTTATTTTTATAAAATACAAATTAAAAAGTACAAAGATTTTTTTTTTAAAAAAAATGGGTTTTTGCAAAAAATTAAATAAAATAAAACTATTCTCCTATATAACGATAATCAAATGCGTAAATTGTGACTGCGTCACCCTGTGCGTATCACCAGCCGCTGACCTCACCGCACGTCACTGCAATACACCCTATGATCACGGCTCTGCACAGAGGATATACCCTGTAAGTGGCGGACATAACGTGGGGTGACACAGATGCTGCGAATACTCACCCCAGCAGGGCGTAGGATAGATATTCCGGCAAGTCAAAGGGGAATTCCACACGCCAGTTCGTACTGAACAGTATGGCAATCGTCTCTGAGGGAGAGAGGAGCAAAACGACTCAGTGTCTTCTACTGCCCTGCAGGACAGGACAAGCTCTGCTGGAAAAGACAAGACAAGCTCTGCAGGAAAGGACAGGACAAGCTCTGCAGGAAAAGACAAGACAAGCTCTGCAGGAAAGGACAGGACAAGCTCTGCAGGAAAAGACAAGACAAGCTCTGCAGGAAAGGACAAGACATGCTCTGCAGGAAAGGACAGGACAAGCTCTGCAGGAGATGACAATACAGGCTCTGCAGGAAAGGACAGGACAAGCTCTGCAGGAAAGGACAGGACAAGCTCTGCAGGAAAGGACAATACAGGCTCTGCAGGAAAGGACAGGACAAGCTCTGCAGGAAAGGACAATACAAGCTCTGCAGGAAAGGACAATACAGGCTCTGCAGGAAAGGACAGGACAAGCTCTGCAGGAAAGGACAATACAAGCTCTGCAGGAAAGGACAATACAAGCTCTGCAGGAAAGGACAGGACAAGCTCTGCAAGAAAGGACAATACAAGCTCTGCAGGAAAGGACAGGACAAGCTCTGCAGGAAAGGACAGGACAAGCTCTGCAGGAAAAGACAAGACAAGCTCTGCAGGAAAGGACAAGACATGCTCTGCAGGAAAGGACAAGACATGCTCTGCAGGAGAGGACAGGAAAGCTCTGCAGGAAAGGACAATACAAGCTCTGCAGGAAAGGACAGGACAAGCTCTGCAGGAAAGGACAATACAAGCTCTGCAGGAAAGGACAGGACAAGCTCTGCAAGAAAGGACAATACAAGCTCTGCAGGAAAGGACAGGACAAGCTCTGCAGGAAAGGACAGGACAAGCTCTGCAGGAAAAGACAAGACAAGCTCTGCAGGAAAGGACAAGACAAGCTCTGCAGGAAAGGACAAGACATGCTCTGCAGGAAAGGACAAGACATGCTCTGCAGGAGAGGACAGGAAAGCTCTGCAGGAAAGGGCAATACAAGCTCTGCAGGAAAGGACAGGACAAGCTCTGCAGGAAAGGACAATACAAGCTCAGCAGGAAAGGACAAGACAAGCTCTGCAGGAGAAGACAATACAAGCTCTGCAGGAAAGGACAAGACAAGCTCTGCAGGAAAGGACAGGACAAGCTCTGCAGGAGAAGACAATACAAGCTCTGCAGGAAAGGACAAGACAAGCTCAGCAGGAAAGGACAAGACAAGCTCTGCAGGAGAAGACAATACAAGCTCTGCAGGAAAGGACAAGACAAGCTCTGCAGGAGAGGACAAAACAAGCTCGGCAGGACAGGACAAGTTCTGCAGGAAAGGACAGGAAAAGCTCTGCAGGAAATGACAAGACATTAAGCTCTGCTGGACAGGATCTAGGAGAAGGCCCTGCAGGAGAGGATGAAAACCTGGAGGGAATTGCTTCCAGAACAAGATGTGCCGTGCTGGCTACAGAGCAGGAGAGGAGCGAAGTGAAAGCCCTGCCTGTGATTGGAGCTGATAAGGGAAGGTGAGGTGGTTAAGGATACATGAGGTTTTGGTAGCAGCAGTGAAGATCACCATTCTCGCTCTGGGTCACGGCCAGGACACGGAACGTTAACGCCGCGCACGTCGCAGCAAAGAATCCACGCCAGTAATTCCTGACGGCGAAATGTGTGGCGGTGGCTTCAATACTGAACAGGACACCTGAACAAGGGGGGAGAAATGACATCAATAAAAAGCTACTCCATAAAGTGAACCACAACCAACAACACAGTGCGCTACACCAACAGCAAAGCAACGCACCTCCCACAGGAGCTACAAAGCCGCAAGACCACACCAACAGCAAAGCTACGCACCCCCCACAGGAGCTACAAAGCCGCAAGACCACACCAACAGCAAAGCTACGCACCCCCACAGGAGCTACAAAGCCGCAAGACCACACCAACAGCAAAGCTACGCACCCCCCACAGGAGCTACAAAGCCGCAAGACCACACCAACAGCAAAGCTACGCACCCCCCACAGGAGCTACAAAGCCGCAAGACCACACCAACAGCAAAGCTACGCACCCCCCACAGGAGCTACAAAGCAGCAAGCCACACCAACAGCAAAGCTACGCACCCCCCACAGGAGCTACAAAACAGAAAGCCACAACAACAGCAAAGCAACGCACCCCCCACAGGAGCTACAAAGCCGCAAGACCACACCAACAGCAAAGCTACGCACCCCCCACAGGAGCTACAAAGCCGCAAGACCACACCAACAGCAAAGCTACGCACCCCCCACAGAGCTACAAAGCCGCAAGACCACACCAACAGCAAAGCTACGCACCCCCACAGGAGCTACAAAGCAGCAAGCCACACCAACAGCAAAGCTACGCACCCCCCACAGGAGCTACAAAACAGAAAGCCACAACAACAGCAAAGCAAAGCACCCCCCACAGGAGCTACAAAGCCGCAAGACCACACCAACAGCAAAGCTACGCACCCCCCACAGGAGCTACAAAGCCGCAAGACCACACCAACAGCAAAGCTACGCACCCCCCACAGGAGCTACAAAGCAGCAAGCCACACCAACAGCAAAGCTACGCACCCCCCACAGGAGCTACAAAGCCGCAAGACCACCCAACAGCAAAGCTACGCACCCCCACAGGAGCTACAAAACAGCAAGCCACACCAACAGCAAAGCTACGCACCCCCCACAGGAGCTACAAAGCCGCAAGACCACACCAACAGCAAAGCTACGCACCCCCCACAGGAGCTACAAAGCCGCAAGACCACACCAACAGCAAAGCTACGCACCCCCACAGGAGCTACAAAGCAGCAAGACCACACCAACAGCAAAGCTACGCACCCCCACAGGAGCTACAAAGCAGCAAACCACACCAACAGCAAAGCTACGCACCCCCACAGGAGCTACAAAGCAGCAAGCCACACCAACAGCAAAGCTACGCACCCCCACAGGAGCTACAAAACAGAAAGCCACACCAACAGCAAAGCTACGCACCCCCCACAGGAGCTACAAAGCCGCAAGACCACACCAACAGCAAAGCTACGCACCCCCACAGGAGCTACAAAGCAGCAAGACCACACCAACAGCAAAGCTACGCACCCCCACAGGAGCTACAAAGCAGCAAGCCACACCAACAGCAAAGCTACGCACCCCCACAGGAGCTACAAAGCCGCAAGACCACACCAACAGCAAAGCTACGCACCCCCACAGGAGCTACAAAGCCGCAAGACCACACCAACAGCAAAGCTACGCACCCCCCACAGGAGCTACAAAGCAGCAAGCCACACCAACGGCAAAGCTACGCACCCCCCACAGGAGCTACATAACAGCAAACCACACCAACAGCAAAGCTACGCACCCCCCACAGGAGCTACAAAGCCGCAAGCCACACCAACGGCAAAGCTACGCACCCCCACAGGAGCTACATAACAGCAAACCACACCAACAGCAAAGCTACGCACCTCCCACAGGAGCTACAAAGCCGCAAGCCACACCAACGGCAAAGCTACGCACCCCCCACAGGAGCTACATAACAGCAAACCACACCAACAGCAAAGCTACGCACCCCCACAGGAGCTACAAAACCACAAACCACACCAACAGCAAAGCTACGCACCCCCACAGGAGCTACAAAACCACAAACCACACCAACAGCAAAGCTACGCACCCCCACAGGAGCTACAAAGCAGCAAGACCACACCAACAGCAAAGCAACGCACCCCCACAGGAGCTACAAAGCCGCAAGACCACACCAACAGCAAAGCTACGCACCCCCACAGGAGCTACATAACAGCAAACCACACCAACAGCAAAGCTACGCACCCCCACAGGAGCTACAAAACCACAAACCACACCAACAGCAAAGCTACGCACCCCCACAGGAGCTACAAAACCACAAACCACACCAACAGCAAAGCTACGCACCCCCACAGGAGCTACAAAGCAGCAAGACCACACCAACAGCAAAGCAACGCACCCCCACAGGAGCTACAAAGCCGCAAGACCACACCAACAGCAAAGCTACGCACCCCCACAGGAGCTACAAAGCCGCAAGACCACACCAACAGCAAAGCTACGCACCCCCACAGGAGCTACAAAACAGCAAGCCACACCAACAGCAAAGCTACGCACCCCCACAGGAGCTACAAAACAGCAAGCCACACCAACAGCAAAGCTACGCACCCCCCACAGGAGCTACAAAGCAGCAAGCCACACCAACAGCAGCGCCGGCGATTAACAGCTCGTACTTCCGGCCTGGATTCTGCAAGGAAATGGCATATAGGGTTAAATGAAGCATTGTTCACTCATCTCCGCACCATACATGCTCAGTGACGCCCCCTCTGGTGGGGTAAGAGAGCGTCACACACAGGGATTCCTATAGGCTCAGTGACGCCCCCTCTGGTGGGATAAGAGAGCGTCACACACAGGGATTCCTATAGGCTCAGTGACGCCCCCTCTGGTGGGGTAAGGGAGCGTCACACACAGGGATTCCTATAGGCTCAGTGACGCCCCCTCTGGTGGGATAAGAGAGCGTCACAGGGATTCCTATAGGCTCAGTGACGCCCCCTCTGGTGGGATAAGAGAGCGTCACACAGGGATTCCTATAGGCTCAGTGACGCCCCCTCTGGTGGGGTAAGGGAGCGTCACACACAGGGATTCCTATAGGCTCAGTGAAGCCCCCTTCTGGTGGGGTAAGGGAGCGTCACACACACAGGGATTCCTATAGGCTCAGTGACGCCCCCTCTGGTGGGGTAAGAGAGCGTCACACACAGGGATTCCTATAGGCTCAGTGACGCCCCCTCTGGTGGGGTAAGAGAGCGTCACGCAGGGATTCCTATAGGCTCAGTGATGCCCCCTCTGGTGGGGTAAGAGAGCGTCACACACAGGGATTCCTATAGGCTCAGTGACGCCCCCTCTGGTGGGGTAAGAGAGCGTCACACACACAGGGATTCCTATAGGCTCAGTGACGCCCCCTCTGGTGGGGTAAGAGAGCGTCACACACAGGGATTCCTATAGGCTCAGTGACGCCCCCTCTGGTGGGGTAAGAGAGCGTCACACACACACAGGGATTCCTATAGGCTCAGTGACGCCACCCCCTCTGGTGGGGTAAGAGAGCGTCACACAGGGATTCCTATAGGCTCAGTGTCGCCCCCTCTGGTGGGGTAAGAGAGCGTCACACACACACAGGGATTCCTATAGGCTCAGTGACGCCCCCTCTGGTGGGGTAAGAGAGCGACACACACAGGGATTCCTATAGGCTCAGTGACGCCCCCTCTGGTGGGGTAAGAGAGCGTCACACACACAGGGATTCCTATAGGCTCAGTGACGCCCCCTCTGGTGGGGTAAGAGAGTGTCACACACACAGGGATTCCTATAGGCTCAGTGACGCCCCCTCTGGTGTTGCAAGAGAGCGTCACACACACACAGGGATTCCTATAGGCTCAGTGACGCCCCCTCTGGTGGGGTAAGAGAGCGTCACACACACACACAGGGATTCCTATAGGCTCAGTGACGCCACCCCCTCTGGTGGGGTAAGAGAGCGTCACACAGGGATTCCTATAGGCTCAGTGTCGCCCCCTCTGGTGGGGTAAGAGAGCGTCACACACACACAGGGATTCCTATAGGCTCAGTGACGCCCCCTCTGGTGGGGTAAGAGAGCGACACACACAGGGATTCCTATAGGCTCAGTGACGCCCCCTCTGGTGGGGTAAGAGAGCGACACACACAGGGATTCCTATAGGCTCAGTGACGCCCCCTCTGGTGGGGTAAGAGAGCGACACACACACAGGGATTCCTATAGGCTCAGTGACGCCCCCTCTGGTGGGGTAAGAGAGTGTCACACACACAGGGATTCCTATAGGCTCAGTGACGCCCCCTCTGGTGTTGCAAGAGAGCGTCACACACACACAGGGATTCCTATAGGCTCAGTGACGCCCCCTCTGGTGGGACCTCAGGAAGGAAACCTTAACTTACCTCTTTAGCGCCCACAATCTTCACCATGGCTTTCCCTAGTAGAGTGGCCAATATCGTCGCCATATGCACAAAAGGTCCCTGTTCAGGTAAAAACGAAGCAAGCACAGTAACTCACAGGTCTCTCAGATGTTCCATGGTTACATTACAATGATGCGTCCTGTCATCACTCGACACTCACCACTTTGCCCAGGAATATGGTGCTGCCAGCTGCAAGGGTACATGTCACCCCGATTAACTTGGCAATAAAAGTGCGGAACGTGAAGAATTCTGCTAACACGACGCCTCGCAAAGTGACCTTTATCTCGGGGATTCCGGACCCTGCAAGAGAATTCACATGGACCTACGGCATACTGTCAAAGGAGCATCATGGTGGAGAATGAGACATTTCCACTGCGTCAGTCAGATGTCTTTTTGATGATGATCTACGTGTGATAAGGTCCTGCAAACAAGATACATGTTCCTATAGCGGCAGAACTATTGGCTTGGATTCCTGTTAAAGGTCCACACGAGATGCTCCGTTCTCTCCCACTTCTGATACCTTCAGAAGACGATCCACTGAAAATGCGCATTAAAAACCCAACTAGACAATGTATATGGGACGAATGAGTAATAATGAGACTTATTCCACAACAACCCATCTGAATTTAAAGCTGAGAAAATCCTGTTGAAGTTATTATTATTGTTTATTTATATAGCACCAGCATCACATATTCCGCAGCGCTGTACAATGGGCACAGTATAGACAGAGTTACAATACACTGAGCAAGATTTTGACAAACCAGTACAGGAGGAAACAAGGGCCCCATTCCCATGGGAACTCGCAATCTATAAGGGGTGGGGTTCAAACAGGAGGAGAGGACTGCAAGGTGAGAGAGACGGGCTGCAACAAAACAACTCATACACGCCCTGGTAATCTCCCGACTCGACTATTGCAATAATCTCTTATCTGGCCTCCCTCTGTCCCGCCTCTCCCCCCTACAATCCATCCTGAACGCCTCCGCCAGGCTAATTCACCTCACCCGCCGCTCTGTCTCTGCCGCTCCCCTCTGCGAGTCCCTTCACTGGCTCCCCATCCACTGCAGAATTAAGTTCAAAATCCTTATCCTTACCTACAAAACCCTCACTAACTCAGCACCCCACTACCTGTCCTCACTAATCACCAAATACACCCCAGCCGCTCCCTAAGGTCAAACAGTGACCTGCGCCTAGCTTCTCCCCGCATCACCTCTTCCCATGATAGACTGCAGGATTTCTCACGCGCAGCCCCCACTCTCTGGAACGCTCTCCCTCGTACTGTCAGACTTTCCCCTAACTTCTCTTCCTTCAAACGCTCCCTTAAAACATTCCTATTTAGGGAAGCGACCACCCAACTCACTGACGCAACCATCAATCACTCTCACCTTACAGTCCTCTCCTCCTGTTTCCAACCCCAACCCTCCCAGATTGTGAGTTCCTACGGGAATAGGGCCCTCATCTCCTCCTGTACTGTTTGTCAAATGTTGTTCAATGTATTGTAACCCTGTCTATACTGTGCCTATTGTACAGCGCTGCGGAATATGATGGCGCTTTATAAATAAAGAATAATAATAAAGAATATAAAAGGAGAGAGCAATGGGCTGCAAGGAGAGAGCGATGGGCTGAAAGGAGAGAGCGATGGGCTGAAAGGAGAGAGCGATGGGCTGCAAGGAGAGAGTGAAGGACTGGTTGGGGTAGTGAGGTGTATCAGTGAGTCGGTGGTCGGCTTGCCCGACTAGGAATGTCTTAGGGGAAAGTCTGACCGTACGAGGGAGAGCGTTCCAGAGAGTGGGGGCTGCGCGTGAGAAATCCTGCAGTCTATCATGGGAAGAGGTGATGCGGGGAGAAGTGCCTGTAATGGCACAAGCTAAAACCCTGTGAGACCTGAGAGGGCCCCACCGTAGAGCAGGCCGCTAGTGCTGTTGCTCGTTCTCAGGACCCTCACAGACCCCCCTTTTCTCACTCTAAGCTTACAGGGGGATCCAGACGTGGATCCCTTGCTTGATGTGCCTAGAGGGGTGTCAGCTATACCCCCTGACGAGGCCTAACAAGGCCGAAATGATTGTCGGGGGTTGCTTCGCCTCTCGTGCAGAGATGACGTCCTTGGCAATCAGTACTGGCCGCCCTTTTTGGGTGAGAGCAGCTGATTTGCATATGGAGCATTCATCCCTGTAAATGGCTCAAGCTAAAACCTTGTGAGACCTGAGCGGCCGCACCGTAGAGCAGGCACTAGTGCCGCTTCTCGTCCCCAGGATCCTCACAAACCCCCCTTTTTCTCACGATGCGGGGAGAAGCTAGGCGCAGGTCAATGTTTGACCTTAGGGAGCGGCTGGGGTGTATATGGTGATTAGTGAGGACAGGCAGTGGGGAGCTGAGTTAGTGAGGGTTTAGTAGGTAAGGATAAGGATTTTGACGTTAATTCTACAATGGATGGGGAGCCAGTGAAGGGACTCGCAGAGGGGAGCGGCAGAGACAGAGCGGCGGGTGAGGTGGATGGGGAGCCAGTGAAGGGACTCGCAGAGGGGAGCGGCGGGTGAGGTGGATGAGTCTAGCAGAGGCATTCAGAATGGATTGTAGGGGGGAGAGGCAGGACAGAGGGAGGCCAGCTAGAAGATTATTACAATAGTTGAGTCGGGAGATTACAAGGGCATGGATGAGTTGCTTTGTGGTGTCAGTGGTAAGAAATGGACGAATTCTGGAAATATTGCGTAGTTGGTAGTGGCAGGAGGAAGAAAGAGACTGGATGTGGGGGTTGAAGGAAAGAGCAGAGTCAAGTGTAACTCTGAGAAAGCGAACCTGGCTTGATGGGGAGGTAGTGATACCATCGACCATGATAGAGAAGTCAGGCAGTGGGAAAGCATTAGAGGGAGTAATTAGTAGGAGTTCAGTCTTGGACATGTTAATCTTTAGGTGCTGAGAGGCAATCCTGGAGGTGATGGCAGGTAAACAGTCACTGACTTTGGAAAGGACAGGAGCAGAGAGATCAGGGGTGGAGAGGTAGATCTGAGTATCATCAGCATAAAGGGGGTAATTAAAGCCAAAACTGTTAATGATTTTGCCCAGGGAGGAGGTGTAGATAGAGAAGAGCAGAGCAGAGGACCTAGGACAGAGCCTTGGAGGTACACCACCAACAGATAAAGGCATTGAAGAGGAGGAGTTACCAGCAAATGACACAAAGCAGGACCTGTTAGACAGATAAGAGTCAATCCAAGAGAGAAGAAAAGGTCTTGAATGTTCTGGATGACTTAGGTTTTTCAGGGGGGGGGGGAATCTCCACCTCAAGGGATGTGAGGGGCCAGTGTCACATTGATAACCTTAGTGATACAAGAATATAAATTGTGGTGCGCTAGCTGCCAATGGGGGGGGGTTTGGGTATTTTTTTTGGCGGTTGGCTGTTGACAGTTGGTCATCCATTTTATCTCCCAGTTGAGGCTGACTAGAGACGCAGCCAGTTGCAGTTATGGAGAACCCGCTATTTAGTGGTTAATAAACCTATTAATGAAACCCAAGACGTCTCGTATTATCCAGAACACTACAAGTTCATAAATACATTATGAAATGTCAGCGCCTTCACCTGCCACAAGGTCTTAAGAGGTTTTTCCGCTGAGAAAATGATGAGTGTTTCAGTTTTCAGAAATTGGAAAGATGGAAGGATAGGTGGAGGAACAGACAGAAGTTCTTGACCGCCTGATAGTTGTGGGGAGAATAAGGAAGATGGTAAAACAGGGGCAGTGAACAAGCATAGAAGGAAATTACTTCTGTTTTGGCCTGGTTTGTTGGTAGGAAACGTGAAGAATTGACAGATGACATGTTGGAAGAGACACGATAAAGATCTTTCTGAGTAGTAGAATAAGAGGCATACGTAAAAGGGCAGAACTGGTGGCCCCACCACTTCCAGGGAGAAGATAGATCAACCAAATCAAAACTGGAAACAAAAGCTGATGAGGATTGAAGAGCAGAAGGCCAAGGGTGGTGGACACATGGAACAGCCTTCCAGTAGAAGTGGTAGAGGCTAAAACAGTAATTGAATTTAAGCAAGCATGGGATAGGCATAAGGCTATCCTAAACAAAAGATAAGTCCAGGTAAAGTATCCATGTAATTGGGCAGACTAGATGGGCTGAAAGGATCTAATCTGCCAACATTTTCTATGTTTCTATGCTGAGGTGGGACAATGACAGTCGTTTAGAAGAACACGTCCAGTTGAGAGAGACACAATCGGGATATTGAGAGATGAAGCAGTTCCTGGAAGTTAATCTCCTACTTTGTCTCTGATCACTGCTTCCTGGGGTCTCACTGTTCTTCCAGGAAACAGTGTGAGGAGTAAAGCATAGACATCAGGTGGCCGGCATGAAACCCGGAGTTCTAGTACTGGCTGGCCCTTACCACTAGTGGTCCATCCACCAACCTTAGGTCTCTGTCTGTTCAATTGACCAAACCTGTTCTCCCGTTTTTTGGGTCTTTGCTCAGGCCGTCTCACGAATATGCCCCATCTTTGTGTTCAGGTGCAGGTTTAGTTCCATGTTCCAGATTATGGTTAGTATGGGCTTTATTATTGGGTGATTTTTGACTCGCTCGTTATTCTGTGTCACTTGGTGCTTTTGTGCGTTCTGTACAAAGTTTGCAGAAACGGATGTTGGTTTAGGGGTGCACGATTGAGAATGGGAGCAGGGACTACATACCGGGCTCATCATAACCCACAGAGACCCCCCTGTTACCCTCCTAGAGTGAGATTAAAATGGTAGAGCGTTTCACATGGCTGGTTTCCTTGGAAGTGTTGACCTTTTGTTGTGCCAATTTTGGGACTACAGGAGTGGGTGAGTTCTGAGCCTCGATATTGAGCATTGTATTTGAGGGCACTGAGAATGGGCAACGACACAAGGTTTGTGAGTATCCTGAGAACAGCCAACGGCACTAGTGGCCTGCCCTACGCTGGGTCCCGCTCAGATCTCACAAGGTTTTAGCTGGATGTGCCATTACAGAGGACGCTGAACCATATGCAAATCAGTTGCCATCACCCAGAAAGACCATTACTGATATACCAAAGACAGTCTCCTGTGCACTAGAGGAACTGCAGCCGCTGATGATTGTTTCGGCCCTGTTAGGCCACATCAGGAGGGCATAGTGGAACCTTTCCAGGCCTGGATAAGCTTCATACACAGAGTGAATCTAGAGTTGTGCTGGTCAGTGGTCTCTCCCAGTACGGAGAGAATGATGTAATGCCTGATCGTGGCATGTTACCTGCAGCCTGCGGAGAAATGTATTTTGCGACTCCAGCCGACACCATCATGAGGATCATGTGATACAGGATCCAGGAGAAGTACTGAAGGTACAGGTAGTCGTTCAGTGCATCATACACCCAGAGGTTTACTGCAAGACACAAAATACACACGAATAAACTCAGGACCTCACGACAATGAACCCGTATAGTGCCGAGTGCATAACAGCCTCCTGATACACGACAAGTGATGTCACAGCAAGATCGTGTAAACACTAAACCTGGAGGACGTAGGCAGGAAAATCAGGACAGCAGCAATTATTGAGCCAGACTAGAAGATCATTTAATGTACAGGTGATGATGTCAGACCTGGAAGATGACAACATTAAGCAAGATTGAAGATCTCATGCTGACATCACTTCTAAGAGGCTGCGAAAAATGTGAGGACGATACGCTGTGACATCATGTGTGAGATCATAATATTAAAGAACATGATTAATTGGGCCTGTAACGGGATCTTTGGAGCCAGCAAAAATCAAAGTGCTTAAGATCTACTGGAGGCTTGAAACTGGATCTTTAAAACCTTGCCAGATAACTCCCATGGAATCAGATGTGCCTCTGTATAAAGACACAGAATTCCCGGAAAATACAGGGTATTTATTTGGGCAGTTTAGCCGCTCACAGGATCTTCAAACATCTGATTCCAGAGAAACCTGGATATTTCCGGTCACGAAACATCCCTGGATTTGGCAATAGTGTAGAGCTCGTAACATGCGCCATATCTACAAATCAACAGCCTCAGGGTCTATAAACAACGACACAAGGTCCTCCTGGTGAGATGGTAATTCCTAGAACGAGGAGGTAGATCTAACCAGATCAACCAGGGCTCGCCGGCACCAGGAATCGATTCACCAAATCCTATTGGTCAAACCGGATTATTATTATTAAACAAAACCTTCAAAACAAAAACTCAGCCAATCCAGGAGGAGAAAGACACGGACATCTCTGCAACTTGGCGATTGTGACGTCCAGGCCGAAGCTGATGATGGCCATGCATGTCCCAAGCAGGAAGAGGAAAAGCCAGTCTTCACCGAATCGAATCAGGAAATGCCGGAGAGCCAGACCAACGGCTAGGAGAGCGAGAGAGAGATATTATATAGCAATGCTGAGTATCTCCCCGCACAGTGACCAAGCAGCTCTGTATAGTGATACCAGGTATCCACACCGTGACCACATGACTCCATATAGTGATACCCAGTCCCCACAAACACACACACAGTGACCACATGACTCCATATAGTGATACCCAGTCCCCCCACACACAGTGACCACATGACTCCATATAGTGATACCCAGTTCCCACACACAGTGACCACATGACTCCATATAGTGATACCCAGCCCCCACACAGTGACCCCATGACTCCATATAGTGATACCCAGTTCCCACACACACAGTGACCACATGGCTCCATCAATCCGGCTTTCGTCCAAATCACTCAACTACAACTGCCCTTTTAAAAGTCTGCAATGATATCCAGGCTGGGATGGAACAAGGAAACCTAACTGGAGCATCTTCCTTGATTTTGCCAAGGCCTTTGACACAGTCGACCATGGCATCTTGTTAGAAAAACTTAACCTGGTTTCAATCATATGTATCCGACCGATCACAATATGTGTCAATTTCTGGCAGCTCCTCCCTCCCAGTCACTTGCGGTGTACCCCAAGGCTCAATACTCGCCCCCTGCTATTCACAATATTCATAAATGATCTGCCCAACGTCTGCAAAGCCTCAACTGTACACATGTACGCAGACGACACCGTAACCTATACCAGCAAAGCCTCAACTGTACACATGTACGCAGACACCACTGTAACCTATACCAGCAAACCAGATCTCCCACAGCTGGAGGCCGTGCTGCAAAACCAATTCACAGGGAGAAAAGTGGATCAAACACAAACTTTTTTTAAAATAATGACAAAACTGTAACGATGCTCTTTGGAACAAAACCTAAACTACACAAATTGCAAAATCCCCATCTATGTGTTGGGACAAAATCAAATGGCACGCTGACCACAGTCACTTCTCTCAAATATCTAGGTATGTGGTTGGACCCAAATCTATCCTTTGGCCCCACATCGAAAAACTCTCATCTAAACTTTACCCCAAACTAGGTGCCCTGTACAGAAACAAATCCTGCCTGAGCCCCGCGGTAAGAAAGCAGATTGTACAGCAAATGCTTATGCCGGCTATTGATTACGGAGATGTAGTGTATGCAGCCGCCCCGCAAACACACCTCCAGAAACTTACTACATTGTATAACTCATTCTGCCTCTTTGTGCTACAATGTAACTACATGACCCACCATTGTGACATGTTAAAAGAGCTAAACTGGCCATCGCTGGAATCCAGACGCACCCTTCACCTTTCCAGCCTGGTGTTTAAGAGCATTTCTGGGAAGCTGCCACCCTACCTGAATAGACTGCTTCCCCCGGCAGCTCCCTCATCCTATAACCTCCGATCCAGGACCAGCACCTTACTTGCAATACCACAATACAAAAAGACAGTGGCTCGATCCTCATTTTCCTACAGAGCAGCACAATTATGGAATAACCTCCCAGACACCATCAAATCTTCCCCCAGTCTTAATTACTCAAGAGCTCCTTACTAACATACCTCAATACAGAATGCACCTGTAAACATGTAACAGTGACTATATACAGAATGCCTCTGTAAACATGTAACATAATGACTATTTCCTACATATTTATTTTCTGTTAATCTGTATATTTGTGTTGTTAATATCTTGCATTGTATTACTTTGTATTTCTGTAACTGTAACACTTCAATGTTCTTGAACCCAGGACATACTTGAAAACGAGAGAAATCTCAATGTATCCTTCCTGGTAAAATCCTTTATAAATAATATAGTGATATTGTCACGTTCGCAATGGCGCTCACACCAGATCAGCGTGGTTTGGATCCTTATGGACAGATTTCCGTGATACTCGACTGGACAGCATGTAGAACTGCCACACCTAGCACTCCCAGCCAAGGAGGTGATATAGAATACTAGATAGCACTCTGCAGCAAGTGATTTTGTGACCAAGTGTCTACTGAGTGAAGGCAAGTTAACTATACAGAGACAGATAGTTCAGCAAGATATAAACATAACTTGGTTTATCAAAAGCATGGTCAAAAAATGTACGTTCCAAGTTGGCACCAGAGAGGGTAGTCGTACAGGCAGGATTGGCAACAGAGGGGACACCCATATACTTGTTCTCAGCAACATATAATGCATACACAATGAATTTGGCAACCTGCAGGGCAGACCCACAATCAGTGACAATGCAGTATGGTGTGTACATAGACTCAGTACCAGACAGGCAACATGAGGGGGTTGATGGATTCAGCAACCTGCAGGGCAGATCCACAATCAGAGATCATGCGGTGTGATCTGACCAGACACTCTGCATCTACAGAGTACAACATATACACATATATAGGATAAGCATTAGGGATGGGCTGCCGGTTCGATGTGAATATGAGTTTGCATCGAACATTGGCTGTTCGACCGTTCGCCGAACATTTCCGCGTGTTAGCCCACAATGGACCACAATGCACTGTGCCCTGGCCTGAAACTTGTAATTGGCTACAGCCTTGCACCTGACCACAGTCAGGTGCAAGACTATGCCAGTCAGGGCTTAGAGTCCTGATTGGGCAAATTGTGCCCAATCATGGGCCCACAGAGCTAAGTCCTGCAGCACACTATATAAGGCTTCCCTGCAGCCCTAGCGTGTGTGTTGCAGGAGTGAATCAGAGAGAGGAGATTGTTGCATTGTGGGACAAGCTGGCAGTGGCAAATAGCAGGGGAACTGGCAGCCTGGCTGTGAAATATCATACCACAGTTGAATCAGAGTTCAACTTTATCTATTCAGACTTGAATCTGGGTCTTGTTGCCAGCTATCAGGGTGTATCACTGTTATAGCAGAGTTCTGGAAAATCTGTATATCTTTAATATAATTCTTGATACCACGGAATACCACAGTTGAATCAGAGTTCATCTTTATTCAGACTTGAATCTGGGTCTTGTTGCCAGCTATCAGGGTGTTGCAGCCTGCAGGAGAGGAAGTGAATCAGAGAGAGAGTAGACGACATTGGCAGCCTTGCAGGGAAAGTCAGTGAAATCGCTGACTTATAGCAGAGTTCTGCATATCTCCAATCTATATACCAGAGTTGAATCAGAGTTCTGCATATCTCCAATCTATATCTCACTCACCATGTCAGAAAGACCAAAAAGGACAGGCAGACGCTCCCAGACACAGATAAGAAGGCAAGCAGCCTCTGTCAGAAGGCTGTGCCCTTGGTCTTCGTGGATGTGGTGCATCATCTGCAGGGGCACACTTGTCCTTTCTAACTGGTGCTGGCCGTCTTATGCAGCAGCAACATACAGAGGATTTGGTGGATTGGCTAACCAGGCCATCCTCATCCTCTGAGTCATCTGCCAGCCAGGCTTGTAGTGCTTTACAGTCCACCTCAGCTGCCAAAGCATCTAATTCAGCCTCCATGTCCACAGCTACTCCTGCCTTAGCTGAATTGTTTGACTACAATGACAGTGACATGCTGCTTGAGGATGCACAGCAACTCCAGTGCTCTGATGTTGACTCTGAGGTTGAGGAAGAGAGTAAAATCAGGCTGGAGGGAGGGGGTGCCAGTGACACAAAGAACTGGCACTCCTGTTTCCCCAGCAGCTGCAGCATACTGCCAGGTTGGCTCCAGTGACGAGGAGATAGGGGGTGATGATGAGGTCACTGACTCCACCTGGGTGCCTGATCGAACAGATGAGTCAAGTGAGGAGGAGGCACAACAAAAACGAGGCACAACGTCCTCTATGAGCAACCGTAGCCAGTCCAAGGCATCAGAAGTCAGAGCTGCTCAGGTGCAGAGCGCTGTTTCAAAGCACACATCCAGGAACTCTGCTGTCTGGGAGTTCTTCACATGTGCAGCAGACTGCACAGTTGCTATTTGTAAGCTATGTCTGAAGAGGATCAAGCGTGGGAAAACACAGACGGTTGGGTACCACATGCTTGATGCGACATGACCACCTGCCACGCATCCCGTTTGCACAACACTTTGCATAGGTCCTCTTCTGTCTCTACCCCCACTATATATCCTGCCATGTCATTGTCTACAACCTCCACTGACAGGGATGATGCTACAGTAATGGGTTTAACAGGTCCTTCCACAGAATGTGACAGAATCCCATCAGCTGCAGATTTACGCAGTCAGATTTTGTTGCCCCATCTCCTGCTGCAGCGTAAGAAAAAATATAGTCCCAACCATCCCCTTGCACAGCATCTAAATGCCAGCTTGCAAAAATTACTCGCATTACAGCTGCTGACTTTCCAGCTTGTGGACTGTCTCCTTCGGTGAATTTGCCGAATGTGCTGTACCACAGTGGCAGGTTCCAAAACGCCAGTTCTTTTCACGGAAGACCATTCCAGCACTATACCAGCATGTGGAACACAATGTTATGGAGTCATTGGGGAAGGCAGTCAGCAGCAAGGTGCACATTACTTTAGACATGTGGTCCAGCAAGCATGGACAGGGCCGTTACATTTGCACACTGGGTAGCTTTATTATTATTATTCTTTATTTATAAAGCGCCAGCATATTCTGCAGCGCTGTACAATAGGCACAGTATAGACAGGGTTACAATACAATACATTGAACAACATTTGACAAACAGTACAGGAGGAGATGAGGGCCCTATTCCCGTAGGAACTCACAATCTAGGAGGGTTGGGGTTGGAAACAGGAGGAGAGGACTGCAAGGTGAGAGTGATTGATGGTTGCGTCAGTGAGTCGGGTGGTAGGCTTCCCTAAATAGGAATGTTTTAAGGTAGCGTTTGAAGGAAGAGAAGTTAGGGAAAAGTCTGACAGTACGAGGGAGAGCGTTCCAGAACTTCTGTAACTCTGCTTGGAACTGGGAGGGATCCAGGACGGGGCTCTGTGCTGGAGCTTGCTCATCCACCACGCCTCCAGAAAGCTGCTTATATGAGGTCTGTCTGCTCCACCACCTCTTCCTCCTCCTTCTGTCTCTGGCGAAGTGACTGTTAAACCGACGCGTGGCAGGGGCTATGCAATGGCTCAAGCAAAAAGATGCCATACTGTGCTTGAGCTGGTTTGTTTAGGGGACAGGAGCCACACCGGGCCAGAAATTCTGTCAGCTCGGCAGGGGCAGGCACAGAAATGGTTAACACCACGCCAGCTTGAGCTGGGAATAGTCGTCTGTGATAATGGCAGCAACCTTCTCTCCGCCTGGATAAGTTGACGCATGTACCATGCCTAGCACACGCCCTAAATCTGGTGGTACAGCGTTTCCTAACCAGGTACCCAGGGCTGGAACAGCTTCTCAGCCAGACCAGAAAAGTCTGCAGCCGCCGGGCGCCCTGACTCCCCAGGAAGCGCCGCGGAGGCCGAAGACATCACAGGACCCCCCTCTACAGTCGGCCACAGTATGACCTCCAGGTGCAGAAGGATGGGCAGCATGGAATTGGCGAACCAAATGAGGCGCATGGATTTCGCTGGCTGGCAACCAAGCCCTATCCTCAGGACCATAACCCTCCCAATCCACCAGGTACTGGATGACACCCCTGACCACACAGGACTTCAGGATGGCACGAACCTCATATTCCTCCTCACCTTGGGACTGAATAGGTGGAGGAGGAACATTAACCCTTGTGTACCTGTTACATGAAACATTGTAAATGTGTAAGTATGGGGGTAAAGCCAAGGCCTAAGACACAGGGTTCACTCTGCGTAGGACCTTATAGGGACCTATGTATCTTGGAGCCATTTTCATGGAAGGAACTAGGAGTTTAATGTTCCTAGTGGAAAGCCAGAATCTATCCCCCACAGTATACAATGGGGCAGGTTTTCTCCATCTGTCTGCTTTCTCCTTCGGTTTCTTGATACTGACTTCCATGATTTCTTTCACCGTCTCCTATGTCCCTTTCAATGAGGCCAAATGCTCATCCAGAGCAGGCAACGCGGTCCCCTGAAATTCAGAGGGGAGCATGGGAGGATCAAATCCATACACAGTATGAAAGGGTGAGTGACCTGTGGTTTCACTGACCGCATTGTTTAATGCGAACTCTGCCCATGGCAGAAGATCTGACCATTTGTTCTGTTTTTCAGAGACGAAACATCTAAGTTATTGCTCAACATTCTGGTTAGCTCTTTCAGCTGCCCCATTGGTCTGAGGGTGGTAGGCAGAAGAGAAGCTTAATTCTATGCCCAGGTTTTCGCAAAATCCTCTCCAGAATCGAAAGACGAACTGAGTCCCTCTGTCAGACACGATTCCCAGAGGGACCCCATGAAGCCTGACTATGTTACGGACAAAGACTGGTACCAACTCACTCGCGGATGGCAGCTTGACAAGAGGCACAAAATGGAGCATTTTGGAGAACCTGTTCACAACGGTAAGAATCACTGTGTTACCTTGGGACACAGGCAAATCAGTAATGAAGTCCATAGATAGGTGGGCCCATGGTCTTTCAGGAACCGGCAATGGTTGTAACAACTCAAGCCAATAGGTAGGGTTTTAGGATTTTTGCTTCTACAGCATACCTCACAGGTAGCTATAAATTCCTTAACATCCCTTCGCATACCTGCCCACCAGAACTTCTTTTTGAGAGTAGATAGGGTTTTGGCTATACCCATGTGCCCAAAGGGCTTCGTATCGTGATAGACCGCCATAACCTGTTGTGACAGAACACAATGTCACGGTGCAATTTGGAAGGGGCTGTGCGCTAGCCTCCTGCCCAGAGACTATGGCCCGTGAAAGAGACTACTGGGGGAACTGGTGGACCTTTTCAATAAATTTGGGTTTTCACTATTTTATATATCTGCCAGTTAACTAAAGATTTGATGTCTGTGTTATTCCCTCTATAGTGTAGATCTCTGTATTAGTACCTGCTATTGTGTAAATTCTCTCTGTAAGAAATTCCTTTTGTTTACCCTTCTTTCTCCTTCCCCCATTTTCCATTGTTTGAAAATCCAGTGTAGCTATCTGATCTGTGATGTTGTCTGATTGTATGCAAATGTGCTGGTCCTTGACTCTGTCCTCTCTGTGAATAAACAGTCAGTTCTATTCTGACCAAGCTTGAAGTCACGACTCATGTTTTGGAGTACCAGGAATCTTCTGCCCGCTGTGCCAAGGAAAGGCTCCAGGTCTACAGCTTTGGCTGATTTCTGGGGGTGCCAGCCAGGCTCTCTACATACACCGGGCCTTGAGCTGCGGCTAAGGTACAAGAGAAAGGTGTGAGAGTCACGAGGAGAAACTGGGTGTCCAGCGAGGAAGCAGCATTTGGCAGATGGGACCCTGTCCGGGCACAGAGATCTGTTAGACCTGTATGTCACGGGATGGCCCAGCACCCTCAGCCAGGGGCGGTGCAGTGACAGTGGGGACATGGACACTTGGGTGTGGTGGCACGCACCCCGTTTACCAGTATTTTATTTAGATGTGACATTGTGTGGTGTTAATAAAGTGTTCCCCGTTGGTTTATGGTGTAATGTATTTTCCCCTTGTTTGCCTTGCTCGCCGCCATTTTCCGATCCTTGTGGCGCAGTTGGAATTCTCGTTTCAGAAAATGGCCGATTCGAACCATCCGGTTCGAATCGTAAAATGGCCGATTCGGACCATCCGGTCCGAATTGGCGACTCCCTGAAGGCCAAGGGCCAATGGGTCCTGGGAGGGCGGGCAAGGAGTCCCATTGTATTCTAATTGTGTGCAGAGGTAATAAATGCTCGGACTGTAAACAATAAAGGCAGATTCTGCAGTACATTCAGCTCTGACTGGTGTGTGTTTATTCTCCGCCGTATTTTCGGATCTGAGTGTCCCCCGCGGCCTCAGAGTACGGTGCCCACTCGGATACGATCCGAATCGAGCGCTCTGACCCTGCATCGAGTATCAGGGCAGAGGCGCTGCTCAGGAAGATTCGGTTTCAGGAAGACGGAGATCCGAACCGAACGGCCCAGCCGGGAACCGCGCTTCGGCATTGCGGTAAGACCCGAACTCTCCACTGGTCCCGCCATATCCGAAACTCCCACCCATACCGATCCGAAGCCTTCCAGTTCCGATCCGACCCGCCATCCCTTCCCGACTCGAAACCTCCACCGCCCAAGATCCGAAGAGACACCCGCCCCCGGATCGGAAACGTTTCCCGCATAAGATCCGAAACGTTTCCCCATAAGATCCGAATCTTTCTCCGCGGCTGCTAGGGCCGATTCCCACAGGCGTCCCACACCCGCAAGGTCAGGGAACCAGTTGCTCGGGACGCTGAGTGCTGCGCGGCTCAGTGGTCGGACTGGTTCCAGGCAGGGGTCCCCTCCACCGCCCGCTAACCCTACCCTAGGGTCACGCCAGGCCGCACGAGACGCCGAGTGTGCGCCACTCGGTAGTCGGGCCAGCGGTAAGCGACGGGGTCACGCAGATAGAGCACACCCGCAGGCGGAACAACATCTCCATTCCGTCATACTGGTGGCAGCGGTGGGATAGCTCTCTGCAGACCCCAGGGGGACCCTCATCATGATCAGGTATACTGCCTACAAGCGGGACGTCCTGCGTGGGATGCTGGAGAATCGGGGCGGTGTCCCGGGCTCCAGGAGTCGGGAGACCCTGATAGAGGAGTTGAGGAGAATGGATCAGGAGGAGGCGTTCGCGGCGTTGCCCGCGGACCCCGTACCGGCTGCCGTCCCCGCTGAGGCCGAGGATAGTGAATTCTGCCGGAAGATGCGGGAGCGGATCTCCATGATGGGTCCGGCCCCATCGGAAGCGGAGCTGAGGAATCTGGGTCGGGAACTCGGTCAGGAAGAGGAGAGGGAGAGAGAGCGGGTGCACGAACTGCGGCTGGCCGAAGTGCGCAGCCGGCGGAGTAGCCGCTCGCCATCGGACCGATACTCCGGGCGGAAGGTGCCGTTCCAGGCGTTCAAGGAGTTCCGGGAAGCCGAGGAAGAAATCGAAAGCTATCTCCAAGACTTTGAGCGCCTGTGTCGGGTGCATGAAGTGCACCGGGCCGACTGGATCCGGATCTTGGCGAGTAAGCTGACCGGTCGGGCCGCCGAGGCCTATCGTACGGTGCCGGACGACGAGGCCACCAGCTACTCGCACGTCAAGCAGGCGCTGCTGAGTAGATATGCCGTGACCCCTGAAGCTAGCCGGACGAAGTTCCGGAATTCTCGCCGGCCCAGTGGCGCCACCCACGTGGAGTGGGCCCATCGGCTGCAGAGGGACCTGCGCACCTGGCTCTCGGGAAGCCAAGCGGAGACGGTGCCCGAGATCACCCAACTGCTGCTGCTCGAGCAGTTCTTCGAGCACACACCCTCCGCTATCCGAGAGTGGGTGCGCGACAAGAAGCCCCAGACGGTGCAACAAGCGGCCACCTGGGCCGACGAGTACACGGACACCCGGAAGTTGCCGGGGGGGGGAGCGGACCCTGGCCAGCCGTCCCGTTTTACCCGCCCCACTACCTCCACCACCTCCACCACCAGCGGTCCGGGCGCCTGTAGCACGGGCCCCCAGCCGGCCCACCAACATGGCTAACGTCCGCTATTACGGGTGCAACCAGGAGGGGCACTACAAACAACATTGCCCCAACCGCCCGGAATTGTCCCGGCCGGCCGGCAGGCCATCGCCGGCGGCCCATTGTTGCGACGCCGGAGCTCCGTGGCCGGAGGCCCCGGAGGAATGGTGGGAGCAGTTGCACGAAGCCGACCCCGTGCAAGCCGCCGCGGATGACAACCGCCGACACCACCGCCAGGCGGTGTGGATAAACGGGCGGCCCGCTGAGGGGCTGCGAGACTCCGGGGCTACCATCACCCTGGTCCGGCCCCACTTGGTCCCGCCAAGCGACCGCCTGCAGAGCACTGTAGCAGTACGGGTGGCGGGAGGAAAAGTGCTCCGGCTCGAGACGGCCCGGGTGCACCTGGACTGGGGGAACGGGGAGAAGGAGGTGCGGGTGGGGTTGCTGAGACAACTGCCGGCCGAGGTGCTCCTGGGGAATGATTTGGGGCAGCTCATTTCCGCTTACTCCACAGATGCAGCTACCCCGGTTACCACTAGGCAACAGAGCCGACGACAAGACAGGGGCGCTCCGAATGGGACCCAGGTGAGACCTCCACCAACACCATCCCGACCTCCCAAACCTCCCAAACCTCCCAAACCTCCCCGACCTCCGCGACCCCCCAACCATTACCGACCTCCCCGACCCCCCGACAGCCCAAAACCCAGGACCGTCCCGACCTCCCAGACCGCCATCACCTCCCCGACCTCGACGGGACCCGATTCTTCCCCCTCCGCCTGTCCTCCCTTCCCCGTGGAGTACCCCGGAGACGCTGCGCCACCAGACGCAAACCGACCCCACATTACAGGGCTACCGGGACCGAGCGGGTCAGGGCCTGGACGGCCAGGGGAAAGACAAGGTGGAGTGGGAGGATGGGCTGCTGTACCGTTACACCGTGAGGGAGGGGGCCAAGAAGAAGCAGATTCCGCAGAAGCAGCTGGTGGTGCCGCAGGGACCCAGGCAGGAGCTTCTGCGCTTGGCCCACGACATTCCCTTTCAGGTCACTTAGGCCAGACGAAAACCCGGCACAGGTTGGCGCGCGCGTTTTACTGGCCTCGCCTTAGCAACGACACCCGCGACTATTGCCGCACCTGCCCAGTTTGCCAGAAAGCTGGAAGGCTGGGGACCATCCGAAGGCGCCCTTGCGGCCCATGCCCATTATCCAGGAGCCCTTTAGCCGGGTGGCGGTTGACATCGTAGGGCCGTTGCCACGGCCCAGTGCCACCGGTAAGAGGTATATTCTTACCGTGGTGGATTATGCCACCCGGTACCCCGAGGCCGTGGCCTTGGCCAACATCCAGGCGGACACCGTAGCGACGCGCTCCTCAGGGTGTTCACGAGGGTAGGGTTTCCCCGAGAAATCCTATCCGATCAGGGTACCCAGAGTTTACCGCTGAGCTCACCCAACAGCTCTGGCGTCTCTGTGGCGTTAAGGCGCTGCACAGCGCCCCGTATCACCCCCAGACCAACGGGCTGTGCGAGCGGTTCAATGGGACCCTGAAGCAGCTCATCCGGGCCTTTGTGCATGAGAACAGGGACTGGGAGAAGTATCTTCCCCACTTGCTGTTCGCCTACCGGGAGGTTCCGCAGGAATCCACCGGGTACTCACCCTTTGAGCTGCTATATGGACGCCGGGTGCGAGGTCCCCTGGATCTGGTTAGGGCTCAGTGGGAGGGGGCGCCGGAGGAGGACGGAGTTCCCGTGGTGGAGTACGTCCTGAAGCTGCGGGAGCGCTTGGCGGACCTCCAGGGGTTCGTGCAGGAGAACATGGAGACGGCCCAGGCTCAGCAGAAGGCGTGGTACGATCGCGCTGCGTGCAGCCGCTCGTTCTGTGTGGGACAGAAGGTTCTGGTGTTAAAACCACAGCGGCAGAACAAGCTGCAGGTGGCCTGGCAAGGTCCCTACAAGGTGGTAACCCAGCTGGGGGATACCACCTATGTGGTTGTGAGCTGCGCGGACACCAGAATCCAGCGGACGTTCCACGTCAATATGCTGAAGGCCTTCCATGAGCGGCCAGAGACGGTGGACGCCATATGCGCGCCGGCGGCCGAGGAGATGGAACCCTTTCCCTTGGAGGAACTCCCGGGGGTAGCCAAGCAGCCTTCCGGGGTGGAGCAGGTGCAGCTAGGGGAGGAGCTAGGGCCCGAGAAACAGGCGCAGGCGCGGCAGCTGCTTCTCGCCTATCCGGGGGTTTTCTCGGCCCTCCCGGGATATACGGACCAGGCCGTCCATCAGGTGGAAACACCCGGTCAGAAACCACTCCGACAGCCCGCCTACCGGCTCCCGGAAGCAGTTTGCGAGTCCATGCGGGCCGAGATCCGGGAGATGTTGGAGCTGGGGGTCATTGAGCCGTCGCCCAGCCCATGGGCGTCGCCCGTGGTCCTGGTGCCCAAAAAGGACGGTACCACCAGGTTCTGCGTCGATTATCGGCGGAAAAACGACTGTACTATTACGGACGCTTATCCGATGCCCCGAGTCGACGAGTTGCTAGATCAGATCTCCGGGGGTCATTTCCTGACCACGGTGGATCTGTGCAAGGGGTATTGGCAGATTCCCCTTGCCGAGGAGGCGACCCCGAAGTCGGCCTTCATCACCCCGTTCGGCTTGTACCAGTTTCGAGTCATGCCGTTCGGGATGAAGAACGCCCCTGCTACCTTCCAGCGGTTAATCGATCGCCTCCTCGATGGCCTCCAGGGATTCGCTTGCGCGTACCTGGATGATATAGCCATCTATAGCCAGACCTGGGAGGAACATCTGGAGCATGTAGGGACTGTCCTGGGCCGGATTATGGACGCCAACCTGACCCTAAAGCCGGAGAAGTGTAAGGTGGGGATGGCCGAGGTGCAGTATCTGGGCCACCGGGTGGGGTGCGGGATACAACGGCCGGAGCCCGCGAAGATAGAGGCTATCCTGGATTGGCCCACCCCGGTGACCAAGACCCAGGTCCTCGCCTTTCTGGGTACAGCGGGGTACTACAGAAAATTTGTACCCCATTACAGTGACCTGGCCAAACCCCTGACTGATCTGACCAAGAAATCCCTGCCCCGCCAAGTCCTGTGGTCCCCGGAGTGCGAACAGGCCTTCCGGCAGCTGAAGGCCGCCCTGACCCAAGCTCCCCTGCTGGCAGCTCCCAACTATAATAAACGTTTTATTGTCCACACAGACGCGTCCATGTTCGGACTGGGAGCTGTCCTGAGTCAAGTGGGGGACGACGGGGGGGACCATCCGGTGGCGTTTATTAGCCGGAAGTTGTTGCCACGAGAGGTGGGGTATGCTGCAGTGGAAAAGGAGTGCCTGGCCCTGGTCTGGGCCCTACGGAAGCTCCAACCCTACGTCTACGGTCGGTCCTTCACCGTGATGACCGACCATAACCCCTTGGTATGGCTCAACCGAGTGGCGGGGGAGAACGGCCGCCTGTTGCGGTGGAGCCTGGCTCTCCAACCCTTCAACTTTTCCATCCAATATCGGCCCGGGTCGCAGAACGGTAACGCAGATGGGTTATCGCGACAGTCGGCCGGGAACCAGGGGATTGGGGAGCCCCGACTACCTCGGTACGACCCGGTGGGGTCCAACCGAGTGCGTCGGACCTTGGGGAGGGGAGGAGTGTCACGGGATGGCCCAGCACCCTCAGCCAGGGGTGGTGCAGTGACAGTGGGGACATGGACACTTGGGTGTGGTGGCACGCACCCCGTTTACCAGTATTTTATTTAGATGTGACATTGTGTGGTGTTAATAAAGTGTTCCCCGTTGGTTTATGGTGTAATGTATTTTCCCCTTGTTTGCCTTGCTCGCCGCCATTTTCCGATCCTTGTGGCGCAGTTGGAATTCTCGTTTCGGAAAATGGCCGATTCGAACCATCCGGTTCGAATCGTAAAATGGCCGATTCGGACCATCCGGTCCGAATTGGCGACTCCCTGAAGGCCAAGGGCCAATGGGTCCTGGGAGGGCGGGCAAGGAGTCCCATTGTATTCTAATTGTGTGCAGAGGTAATAAATGCTCGGACTGTAAACAATAAAGGCAGATTCTGCAGTGCATTCAGCTTTGACTGGTGTGACTTTATTCTCCACCGTATTTTCGTATCTGAGTGTCCCCCGCGGCCTCAGAGTACGGTGCCCACTCGGATACGATCCGAATCGAGCGCTCTGACCCTGCATCGAGTATCAGGGCAGAGGCGCTGCTCAGGAAGATTCGGTTTCAGGAAGACGGAGATCCGAACCGAACGGCCCAGCCGGGAACCGCGCTTCGGCATTGCGGTAAGACCCGAACTCTCCACTGGTCCCGCCATATCCGAAACTCCCACCCATACCGATCCGAAGCCTTCCAGTTCCGATCCGACCCGCCATCCCTTCCCGACTCGAAACCTCCACCGCCCAAGATCCGAAGAGACACCCGCCCCCGGATCGGAAACGTTTCCCGCATAAGATCCGAAACGTTTCCCCATAAGATCCGAATCTTTCTCCGCGGCTGCTAGGGCCGATTCCCACAGGCGTCCCACACCCGCAAGGTCAGGGAACCAGTTGCTCGGGACGCTGAGTGCTGCGCGGCTCAGTGGTCGGACTGGTTCCAGGCAGGGGTCCCCTCCACCGCCCGCTAACCCTACCCTAGGGTCACGCCAGGCCGCACGAGACGCCGAGTGTGCGCCACTCGGTAGTCGGGCCAGCGGTAAGCGACGGGGTCACGCAGATAGAGCACACCCGCAGGCGGAACAACATCTCCATTCCGTCATACTGTATTCTCTCTCCTTCAGGAACAAAGCGTTTACCACGAGGTCTCTCATCAGGAGTGGTACCCTGAACAGATTGTAGTCTAAGAGAGAAGCCACGGTGAGGAGAGTTGTACCTAGTATGTTGTTCATAGGACTCATACCGTCTTGACAGAGCGTCTGCCTTGGTGTTTTTGGAACCAGGACAATAAGTCAGCAAGAAGTTAAAACTAAACAGGAACAAAGACCACCTTGCCTGTCTAGCATTCAGACGTTTAGCATCATCCATATAGTCAAGATTCTTATGATCTGTGATTATGATTACAGGATCTTTGGTACCCTCCAACAAGTAGTGCCACTCTAAGAGCTGCTATAACAGCAAGTAATTCATCTCTGCAGGTGTCATTTTCCTGGAGAAGAAACCATATGGGTGCAATGGTCCCTCAGGACTTCCTCTCTGATGCGTCCAATCTCGGATGCGTCCACTTCCAGCTGAAATGCCAAACCTGGCTCTGGATGTCTCAGGACTGGTGCCGTGATGAACGCCTCTTTGAGCAGCTCAAAAGCCTGTATGGCCTGAGTGATCCATTCTTGGTTCTAAGCACCGTTATTGGTCATGGCTGTAATGGGGGACACTACCGATGAGAAACCTTTTATGAATCCCCTGTAGTAATTTGTGAACCCCAGAAATCTTTGGCTTTCAACCCTTGGGGCAATGGCTTCTTTGATGGTGGAAAGCTTCTGAGGGTCCATCTCAAAGCCTTCCGGCATGATTATATAGCCCAGGAAGTGGACCGAGGTTATGTCGAACAGACATTTTTCTAATTTGCAGTACAACTTGTTCTTCAGCAATCTTTGCAACACTGTACACACATGAACATGGTGTGTCTCCACATCAGGAGAGTAAATCAGAATGTTGTCTAAGTAGACAATGACAAAGACTTGTAAAAAGTACTTCAAGACATCATTAAAGTCTTGGAAGACTGCTGGCACATTACACAACCCAAATGGCATAACCAGGTATTCATAGTGGCCACTTCTAGTGTTGAAAGCAGTCTTCCACACATGATCCTTCTTGACTCAGACTAAATTATAAGCACCGCGTAGGTCCAACTTCGTATAGATTTTTGCACCTTTCAGGTGGTCAAATAATTCGGATATCAAAGGAATGGGGTATGTATTACGCACAGTAATTTTATTTAACCATCTAATCGATGCATGGTCTGAAATCACCCTCTTTTTTGGAGACAATGAAACACCCTGCTCTCGCAAGAGAGGAAGAACGGCGAATGAACTCACGAGCCAGGTTCTCACGTATATATATTGCTCCATTATGTCATTCTCTTTCTGAGAGAGGGGGTAAACATGCCCCCTTGGAGGCATAGTACCTGGTAACAGATCTATGGTGCAGTAATAGGGTCTGTGTGGAGGCAAGATCTCAGACTTCCCTTTGTCAAAAACCTCCTTGAGGTCACTGTACCACTGGGGTACCTCGGTTGACAGTGGAGGTGCTGTAGCCACATTCAGATTGTCAACCACAGTACTTATTCCCAGACACTTGACCCAACATTTTGAACCCCATGAGTCCAACTCCCCATTGGTCCAGTTCATGACTGGGTTATGTTTGGCTAACCATGGATAGCCCAAGACAATAGGTATTGTGGGAGATTCTATTATTTGAAATTGTATCTTTTCCTTATGAAAGATACTTCTACAGAAAGAGAGAGGGATAGTTTCATGGGTTACGTGTGGTGTGAGTAATTGCCTGCCATCAACACTGTCAATGAGGAGAGGAATCTCCCTCTCAACCAAAGGCACTTGATGTATGGCGGCAAAACCAGAATCCAGGAAATTTTCTGCAGCCCCATAATCTACGAGTGCCTGTGTCAAGCTTGATATTTTCCCAAGCAACTGACACAGGAACCACCACACGAGATCTCTTTTTCTTTTTCTTACTAGACACAAGAGACACTACAGAAGTACCTAGAACCTGTCTCTCAGGGGATTCTAGGCATGCTCGTTTCCCGATACCGTAGACCTTTTAGGTCGTTTGGGACATTGTAACCAGAAATGTCCCCTGTCTGCACAGTAAAAACACAGGCCTTCTCTGAGGCGATGTTGTCTCTCTTTCCCTTAAATGCTGGACCGACCTAGCTGCATTGGTTCGAGTTCAGCTGAGACCACCCTAGGAGGTGAGATATTGTGAGCCATCCTAGGAGTGGAAGAGGTACTGTAATGTTCTAACCCTGTCTCCCTGCCCTCTGTATTCCTCATGTTTTGGTTCCTATGTGTTTCCCTGTGCTGCTTTCCCTGAGATGCAGCCCAGGGGTTAAGTCGTCTGCTAAGTTCAATTGCTCGTTGAGCTTCTGCTGGTGATATGGGCTGATTACTCCCCTATATATAGCCATGGGTCCATATCACCAGGCTCTTGCATCTGGTTCACTTCAGCTACTGGTTTGTTCCTGAGAGCTTCCTGTTATTCTGTCTAATTCAAGTTCTATTTCATGTTTAAGGTTCACCTTATTTCTTTTGTTTATACGTCTGTTGTTTCTTTAGTATCCCCAGGTTCCAGTTTATGTCTTGTGTTTTCATGTTATCAGTTTCAGTGTTTCTCCATTGTCTGAGTTTCATGTTCTGATTGATTTCCTGGTATTGACCCTCTGGCCTGGCTGACGGATTTTCTCTGGTGCTGTATCCCCGCTTTGACTTAAGGTAAACGTTTGGGTTTTGAGTCCTGGCTTATTCACGGACAACTCTTCTGGACATCCCTAGCTGTACTGTATATGTTGTGTGTTCCTGCTGGTCACGGCTTTTGTATATTGAAGTCCTTCCCTGCAAGTTGTGGAGTATAACTCCTTCAGGTATCGGTTTCCCCTTGGACTTTGCACGGCCACTAGGTAACTCTTTTCTATTAGAGCAGACTCAGCCATTCTAAGGACTGATCTATCAGCATAGGGCTTCTTTCGGTATAGTCGTGCAGAGGTCCCCAGTGTCTCCTGTGGTTTATTCACATATCCAAGGTTATTGTGTCCTGCATCTCTGCATATAGGGGCTTTTACTCGTACCAGGGCCCTACTTGGCGCATGCCGGATACCGCCATTGTGACTGAATGTGACAGGTACCTTGGGAAGGTTTCCGAGACTTGCTACGGCCAGACCTTTGATCGTCGAGGGCGATGCAATAGTCAACCAGATCATCTAGTTCCTCAGGTAGCGACATAGGAGCTAATTCATACATAAGAGTATCAGAGATTCCCTCCAGGAAGGCCGTAGTAAGTGAATCATTAGGCCATTGCAGTTCTGCTGCCACAGTCTTGAAATCTATGGCGTAATCAGCAACTCTGCAGTTGCCCTGAGTTATACGCCAAAGTGTCCTGGTAGCACCAGTTGCCTGCCAAAAGTGCACCTAAGATCTTTCATAAACTCTGTATACTTATACACAACTGGTTTCTTTAATTCCCATAAAGGAGTCGCCCAAAGCAGAGCCTTCTCAGTGAGGTGGTTAATAACATAACCCACCTTGGCTCTGTGTGGGGCACATCCCTGGATTGAGTTCAAACATAATGTCGATTTGGGTAACGAACCCTCTGCAAGAACCAGAATTCCCATTGAAACATATGGGTGTTTCAAACTCACATGGGATACCTAAGCAGCAATCAAGAAGGAAACAGTTACTGCTTGAGAAGCCACATTAATCGCAGGAGAAGGAGGTGGTGAGGCTTTGCTGGACTGATTCATCAGTAAACCCAAAACCTGAGCAAACTGGTCCATGCAATGGTCCTGCTCCTCCTGTTTTGTGATAATATCACCAAGTTTAGACATAAGTACCGTTAAATCTGTCTGATCCATGTTTGGCCCTGACGTAATGTCGGGTTCGCAAGGGTGCTCACCCCAGATCAGCGTGGTTTGGATCCTTATGGACAGATTTCCGTGATACTCGACTGGACAGCAGTTAGAACTGCCACACCTAGCACTCCCAGCCAGGGAGGTGATATAGAATATTAGATAGCACTCAGCAGCAAGTGATTTTGTGATCAAGTGTCTACTGAGTGAAGGCAAGTTAACTATACACAGACAGTTCAGCAAGATAAACATAACTTAGTTTATCAAAAGCGTGGTAAAAAAAAAGTACGTTCCTGTTATATTTTATACAGGAAATTAAAAATCTAAATAGTTTATCTTGAAAAGCCTGTTTTGTTAAAACGGGCTGTGAAATTCCCCCCCTCCATTTTGTTTCTTTCAATTCTGCATAGACAGTTGTTCCTTCTGTAGGATAAGGGGATGTGACCAATTTCCTGTTATGTTCAGTGCAGGAAAATGTGCGCAGAAGCAGGAAGATAGGAAAAATACCTCCTAGCTTTAACTGAAACCTGGCTAACTCCCTCTGACACGGCCTCCGTTGCTGCTCTCTCACATGGCGGTCTACACTTGAGTCATACCCCAAGACCGGGTGAGAGAAATGGTGGCGGGGTCGGAATCCTGCTCTCTCCCACCTGCACCTACCAGCATCTCCCTCCACCCCCATCCCTCTCCTCCTTCGAGACACACTGCATCCGCCTGTTCTCTCCTCTGGCCCTCAGGGTGGCAGTCATCTACCGCCCACCGGGACCAACCTCCCAGTTCTTTGACCACTTTGCTACCTGGCTTTCTCACTTCCTGTCTTCTAATCTTCCATGCCTAGTTCTCGGGGACTTCAACATTCCCATTGACGATCCTTCCGCCCCTGCTGCCTCCAAACTTCTTTCACTCACGTCCTCCCTTGGACTCACACAATCCTCCCTCCTCCCTCCTCCCTACCCACCGCGATGGTCACGCTATTGACCTTGTCTTTTCCAACCTCTGCTCCATTTCTGAGTTCAACTGTCGCCCTTTCCCAATCTCTGACCACCACCTTCTCTCTTTCAACCTATCTGGACTTCCTAAACACCCTGCTCCCCCACCCCGCACACACACTCGCAGAAATCTACAGGCTGTGGACCCCCATAAATTCTCCAACCTACTTCACCACCTCCCTCATACCTCATCCTTCACCTGCCCTGATGCTGCCACTAATCACTACAACACTACGCTTATCTCTGCTCTAGACACTCTTGCTCCTCTTCGACTCTGTAAGGCCTCACGCCGCCAGCTTCAGCCCTGGCACACCTCCAGACTCGCTACCTGCAAAGATGCTCCCGCACCGCAGAGCGTGCCTGGAGGAAATCCCGCTCTGAAGCTGATTTTGTTCACTTCAAGTTTATTCTCCGGTCATACACCTCTGCCCTCCACTTGGCCAAACAATCCTTCTTCTCATCTCTTATATCTACGCTGTCCTCCAACCCTAAACGGCTCTGGTCCACCTTCAACACCCTCCTCTACCCACCTGCACCTCCCCCCTCAGCTGCCTTCAGCGCTCAAGAGCTGGCAGACTACTTCCTCAGTAAAACTCTAACTATCAGAAGCAACATCCCAACACAAGATAGTTATCTGCCACCTCCACTCCCACAGGTCCCATCTGCCACCCTCTGCCGCTTCCTCCCAGCCACTGAGGAGGAAGTCAATTCCTTATTGTCCTCCTCACATCTCACCACGTGCCCGCTCGACCCCATTCCCTCACATCTAATTCCTCCCCTCCCCTCCTCCCTCACCCCTGCTCTCACACACATCTTCAACCTATCTCTCTCCACTGGCTCCTTTCCATCCGCCTTCAAACACGCGCTAGTTACCCCTTTACTAAAGAAACCATCCCTAGATCCCAACTCTCCATCCAACTACCGTCCTGTATCCCTGCTTCCCTTTACCTCTAAGCTCTTAGAAAAACTAGTCTTCAACCGCCTCTCCCTCTTCCTGTCCTCCAATTCCCTACTTGACCCCCTGCAATCTGGCTTCCGTCCCCTACACTCAACTGAAACTGCCCTCACCAAAGTCACCAACGACCTCCTAACTGCTAAAAAACACGGCCACTATTCTATTCTCATCCTGCTTGACCTCTCGGCTGCTTTTGACACTGTTGACCACCCCCTCCTTCTACAGACCCTCAACTCTCTGGGTCTCGGTGACACTGCACTTGCTTGGATTGACTCCTATTTATCCAACAGGTCCTTCTGTGTGTCCTTTGCTGGTAACTCCTCCTCTTCATTGCCTCTATCTGTTGGTGTACCTCAAGGCTCTGTCCTTGGTCCTCTGCTCTTTTCCATCTACACCTCCTCCCTGGGCAAAATCATCAACAGCTTTGGCTTTAATTACCACCTCTACGCTGATGACACTCAGATCTACCTCTCTACCCCTGATCTCTCTCCCCCTGTCCTTTCCAAAGTCAGTGACTGTTTATCTGGCATCTCCTCCTGGATGGCCTCCCACCACCTAAAGATCAACATGTCAAAGACTGAGCTCCTACTTATTCCTCCCTCTAATGCCGCCCCACCTCCTGACTTCTCGATCACGGTGGAGGGTATCACCATCTCCCCATCAAACCAAGTTCGCTGTCTTGGAGTTACACTTGACTCTGCTCTTTCCTTCATCCCCCACATCAAGTCTCTTTCCTCCTCCTGCCGATACCAACTGCGTAATATTTACAGAATTCGGCCATTTCTTACCGCTGTCGCCACAAAACAACTCATACACGCCCTGGTAATCTCCCGACTCGACTATTGCAATAATCTGTTATCTGGCCTCCCTCTGTCCCACCTCTCCCCCCTACAATCCATCCTGAACGCCTCCGCCAGGCTAATTCACCTCACCCGCCGCTCTGTCTCTGCCGCTCCCCTCTGCGAGTCCCTTCACTGGCTCCCCATCCACTGCAGAATTAAGTTCAAAATCCTTATCCTTACCTACAAAAGCCTCACTAACTCAGCTCCCCACTACCTGTCCTCACTAATCACCAAATACACCCCAGCCCGCTCCCTAAGGTCAAACAGTGACCTGCGCCTAGCTTCTCCCCGCATCACCTCTTCCCATGATAGACTGCAGGATTTCTCACGCGCAGCCCCCACTCTCTGGAACGCTCTCCCTCGTACTGTCAGACTTTCCCCTAACTTCTCTTCCTTCAAACGCTCCCTTAAAACGTTCCTATTTAGGGAAGCCGACCACCCAACTCACTGACGCAACCATCAATCACTCTCACCTTACAGTCCTCTCCTCCTGTTTCCAACCCCAACCCTCCTAGATTGTGAGTTCCTACGGGAATAGGGCCCTCATCTCCTCCTGTACTGTTTGTCAAATGTTGTTCAATGTATTGTAACCCTGTCTATACTGTGCCTATTGTACAGCGCTGCGGAATATGCTGGCGCTTTATAAATAAATAATAATAATAATAATAATAATAATAATAAAAATAATTTTTGTAAACCATATAAGATAATAAGTGTTGGTTAAACTTTGATGTGGAAATGTATCTGTATGCTGATTGGCTAGAAGTTCTTTGAAATCTAATAAAACAGTCTAACAAAAGATATTTAGACATGACCTGAAGCTGCATTGTTTGTGGCTGATTTTGGGGTCTCTTGCCATGGCGTAGCACAGATTGGCGCAGCATAGCGCAGCATCTTACTTCAATTTTGATATATAAGAAGAAACTTGAAAAAGGTTTATGGCATTCCATATATGGTAATTATATTAGAATTTTAAAATGTAACAGTTCCGAGTTGGCACCAGAGGGTAGTCGTACAGGCAGGATTGGCAACAGAGGGGACTCCCATATACTTGTTCTCAGCAACGTATAATGCACATACAATGAATTCAGCAACCTGCAGGGCAGACCCACAAACAGTGACAATGCAGTATGATGTGTACATAGACTCAGTACCAGACAGGCAACATGAGGGGGTTGATGGATTCAGCAACCTGCAGGGCAGACCCACAATCAGAGACCATGCGGTGTGATCTGAGCAGACACTCTGTATCTACAGAGTACAACATATACACATATATGGGATAAGAGTAAGAATCGCCAAGCAGGCAGTCCGGGTCAAACACATGCAGGGTCCTCAATCAGAATTGGCAACTAGTCAGACTGAAACAGTAAACTGAGATCAGCTGGCGATGCGGGAATAACTCCACATCAGGGCAACAAGCTGAATCTGGCGCCCTGCATTTAAGGCCGGCGGCTCCGTGTCATCACGCCAAGCCCTGCCCCCTCAGAAGCCGATCTGCCAGCTCGAGCTCCTGGCCGGGCGCCCTGACCCCCACCAGGAAGCGCCGCGGGGGCCAAAGATGTCAAAGATACCCAGTACCCACACACAGTGACCACATGACTCCATATAGTGATACCCAGCCCCCCCACACACACAGTGACCACATGACTCCATATAGTGATACCCAGCCCCTCCACACACAGTGACCACATGACTCCATATAGTGATACCCAGCCCCCCCAAACACACAGTGACCACATGACTCCATATAGTGATACCCAGCCCCCCCACACACACACAGTGACCACATGACTCCATATAGTGATACCCAGTCCCCCCCACACACACAGTGACCACATGACTCCATATAGTGATACCCAGCCCCCCACACACAGTGACCACATGACTCCATATAGTGATACCCAGTCCCCCCCCACACACACAGTGACCACATGGCTCCATATAGTGATACCCAGTCCCCCCCCACACACACACAGTGACCACATGGCTCCATATAGTGATACCCAGTCCCCCCCACACACACAGTGACCACATGACTCCATATAGTGATACTCAGCCCCCCCATACACACAGTGACCACATGACTCCATATAGTGATACCCAGTCCCCCCACACACACACACAGTGACCACATGGCTCCATATAGTGATACCCAGTCCCCCCACACACACACAGTGACCACATGGCTCCATATAGTGATACCCAGCCCCCCACACACAGTGACCACATGGCTCCATATAGTGATACCCAGCCCCCCCACACACAGTGACCACATGACTCCATATAGTGATACCCAGTCCCCCCCCACACACAGTGACCACATGACTCCATATAGTGATACCCAGTCCCCCCCCACACACACAGTGACCACATGGCTCCATATAGTGATACCCAGTCCCCCCCACACACACACAGTGACCACATGGCTCCATATAGTGATACCCAGCCCCCCCACACACAGTGACCACATGACTCCATATAGTGATACTCAGCCCCCCACACACACACAGTGACCACATGGCTCCATATAGTGATACCCAGTCCCCCCCCACACACACACAGTGACCACATGACTCCATATAGTGATACCCAGCCCCCCCCCACACACAGTGACCACATGACTCCATATAGTGATACCCAGTCCCCACACACAGTGACCACATGACTCCATATAGTGATACCCAGTCCCCCCCACACACAGTGACCACACGACTCCATATAGTGATACCCAGCCCCCCCACACACAGTGACCACATGACTCCATATAGTGATACCCAGCCCCCCCACACACAGTGACCACATGACTCCATATAGTGATACCCAGCCCCCCACACACAGTGACCACACGACTCCATATAGTGATACCCAGTTCCCACACACAGTGACCACATGACTCCATATAGTGATACCCAGCCCCCCCACACACAGTGACCACATGACTCCATATAGTGATACCCAGTCCCCCCCACACACAGTGACCACATGACTCCATATAGTGATACCCAGCCCCCCCACACACAGTGACCACATGACTCCATATAGTGATACCCAGTCCCCCCCACACACACAGTGACCACATGGCTCCATATAGTGATACCCAGTCCCCCCACACACACAGTGACACACGACTCCATATAGTGATACCCAGCCCCCCACACACAGTGACCACATGACTCCATATAGTGATACCCAGCCCCCCACACACAGTGACCACACGACTCCATATAGTGATACCCAGTTCCCACACACAGTGACCACATGACTCCATATAGTGATACCCAGCCCCCCCACACACAGTGACCACATGACTCCATATAGTGATACCCAGTCCCCCCCCCACACACACAGTGACCACATGGCTCCATATAGTGATACCCAGCCCCCCACACAGTGACCACACGACTCCATATAGTGATACCCAGTCCCCCCCAACACACACAGTGACCACATGGCTCCATATAGTGATACCAGCCCCCCCACACACAGTGACCACATGGCTCCATATAGTGATACCCAGCCCCCCCACACACAGTGACCACATGACTCCATATAGTGATACCCAGTCCCCCCACACACAGTGACCACATGACTCCATATAGTGATACCCAGTCCCCCCCCCACACACACAGTGACCACATGACTCCATATAGTGATACCCAGCCCCCCACACACAGTGACCACATGACTCCATATAGTGATACCCAGTTCCCACACACAGTGACCACATGACTCCATATAGTGATACCCAGTCCCCCCCACACACACAGTGACCACATGACTCCATATAGTGATACCCAGCCCCCCCACACACACAGTGACCACATGACTCCATATAGTGTATCCCCCTGTGACAGATAGCCGTGTACACCCCCGCGACAGATAGCCGTGTATACCCCCTGTGACAGATAGCCGTGTATACCCCCTGTGACAGATAGCCGTGTACACCCCCTGTGACAGATAGCCGTGTACACCCCCTGTGACAGATAGCCGTGTATACCCCCTGTGACAGATAGCCGTTTATACCCCCTGTGACAGATAGCCGTGTATACCCCCTGTGACAGATAGCTGTGTATACCCTGTGACAGATAGCCGTGTATACCCTGTGACAGCCGTGTATACCCCCTGTGACAGCCGTGTATACCCCCTGTGACAGCCGTGTATACCCCCTGTGACAGCCGTGTATACCCCCTGTGACAGCCGTGTATACCCCCTGTGACAGATAGCCGTGTACACCCCTGTGACAGATAGCCGTGTACACCCCCGTGACAGATAGCCGTGTACACCCCTGTGACAGATAGCCGTGTATACCCCCTGTGACAGATAGCCGTGTATACCCCCTGTGACAGATAGCCGTGTATCCCCTGTGACAGATAGCCGTGTATATCCCCTGTGACAGATAGCCGTGTACCCCCCTGTGACAGATAGCCGTGTATCCCCCCTGTGACAGATAGCCGTGTATACCCCCTGTGACAGATAGCCGTGTATATCCCTGTGACAGATAGCCGTGTATACCCCCTGTGACAGATAGCTGTGTATCCCCCTGTGACAGATAGCTGTGTATCCCCCTGTGACAGATAGCTGTGTATCCCCCTGTGACAGATAGCAGTGTATCCCCTGTGACAGATAGCTGTGTATCCCCCTGTGACAGATAGCCGTGTATCCCCCTATGACAGATAGCCGTGTATACCCCCTGTGACAGATAGCCGTGTATACCCCCTGTGACAGATAGCCGTGTATATCCCCCTGTAACAGATAGCCGTGTATACCCCCGTGACAGATAGCCGTGTATACCCCCCGTGACAGATAGCCGTGTATACCCCCGTGACAGATAGCCGTGTATACCCCCCGTGACAGATAGCCGTGTATCCCCCCCTGTAACAGATAGCCGTGTATCCCCCCCGTGACAGATAGCCGTGTATACCCTGTGACAGATAGCCGTGTATACCCCCCGTGACAGATAGCCGTGTATACCCCCCGTGACAGATAGCCGTGTATACCCCCCGTGACAGATAGCCGTGTATACCCCCTGTGACAGATAGCCGTGTATCCCCCTGTGACAGATAGCCGTGTATCCCCCCGTGACAGATAGCCGTGTATACCCTGTGACAGATAGCCGTGTATACCCCCTGTGACAGATAGCCGTGTATACCCCCTGTGACAGATAGCCGTGTATACCCCTGTGACAGATAGCCGTGTATACCCCCTGTGACAGATAGCCGTGTATACCCTGTGACCGGCGTGTACTCACGTTTGAACACAGACAGTATCCGTCGCGAGGCTTTTATCCAGGCACTCTGGTTGCCCTTGTCGTTGGGATTGTAGGAATAGACCTCACTCTCCGTCATGTCGCTCTCTCCTTTACTTTCCCTTCGAGTCTCTTTCTTCTCACCCTGCTCCATCACTGCTGCCTTCTCCTCCATCACTCTCTGCTCCTCCAGCCCCTCTGTCCTGATCACAACCATCCTCCACCTCTGGCTCAGGTGATCTGCAGCTTCTTTTATCCACAGTACCTGTTCAACCTTTACCTGCCGGCCCCGCCCACCTTTACCTGCCGGCCCCGCCCACCTTTACCTGCCGGCCTGACCCAGTATCGCCCAGCTGGCAGTGGTACTCAGCACCGCTGTATGTGTATAGAGCAGGTAGCGTCTGGCTGGAGAGGACACAAAGTGACAATGAGTGAGATATAAAGTGTCAGCTGAGCGACGCAGCCCCCCCCCCCGAGCAGCTCTCACCACACACACACTGACACCGGAGAAGGAAGGGGCTGATATCCCGGGGGTATTTACAGGCTGGCGAATAGAACGGAGTGGGTATAGAATGATACAATAAAGGGGTAAATACCCTGGGGGATACCATGAAAGGGAAAGATATAAAGGGTTATTCATAGAGCGCCGAATTGGCCCCAAAATGACACCAAACAGTGACCTTCCCCATACCGTGACTTTTCGGGCCATTCGGCTGTTCAGAGAGCAGGCGGTTTGCAAAATGTCGGCAAATTACCAGCGAAATATGGTGCCTGTTCAGCGGCAGTGAAATCCGGTGCTGTTCGGCGGCAGTGAAATCCGGTGCTGTTCGGCGGCAGTGAAATCCCCCATAGAGAAGCAATGGTTAATCTATTCACATTGAACAGCAGAGAAATGTCAGTGAAATGCCCTGATATTCAGTGGTTTCATTCGGCAGCTTTATTCAGGCGAATCCCATAGGTTTCAATGTTACAAATATTCCCGTTTTAATTCAATATCTAATAAACCGTTTATTATTTTAATCTGCAGCAAAAAGTCTCTTTATTTATAGATTTTCTTTTAGGATTTTTTGGCATTTTTCAGGATTCTTTGAATTTTTTTTTAATATATTTTTATTTATACCTAGCAGGTTTCATTCTGTAACGGACCTTTTTATTATTATTTATAGGATCTTATATAGGTCATTTTCAGGCATTTTTGTGCAGTAGTTTTTTTGCAAACAGTCTTTAACAGTTGTTTTTTTTTTTTCTTTTTTACCCCATTTGTCGGCTTTTGTCCGGCGGCTGGCTGGCTCTCTGTTCAGCGGGTCGTCGGATTTTCTCAGATGCATTCAACGTTTTTTCGGCGGCTTATCAGATCAATCCAATGGTTTTTTGGTTGTTTTGCTAATTGATGCAGAGGTTTTTCAATTCCATTCGGCGGTTTTGTGGCTGTTTCTCGCCTGTGTTTGGCATCTTGTTCCCTGTATTTAGGGGGTAGTTATAGGGTGGGGGATAGAATGGAGGGGGTCGTTATAGGTGGGAGATAGAATGGAGGGGGTCGTTATAGGTGGGGGATAGAATGGAGGGGGCAGTTATAGGGTGGGGGATAGAATGGAAGGGGTCGTTATAGGTGGGGGATAGAATGGAGGGGTAGTTATAGGGTGGGGGATAGAATGGAGGGGTAGTTATAGGTGGGGGATAGAATGGAAGGGGCAGTTATAGGGTGGGGGATAGAATGGAGGGGTAGTTATAGGGTGGGGTAGAATGGAGGGGGCAGTTATAGGGTGGGGATAGAATGGAGGGGTAGTTATAGGGTGGGGATAGAATGGAGGGGTAGTTATAGGGTGGGGGATAGAATGGAGGGGTAGTTATAGGGTGGGGATAGAATGGAGGGGCATTATAGGGTGGGGGATAGAATGGAGGGGTAGTTATAGGGTGGGGGATAGAATGGAGGGGGCAGTTATAGGGTGGGGGATAGAATGGAGGGGTAGTTATAGGGTGGGGGATAGAATGGAGGGGGCAGTTATAGGGTGGGGGATAGAATGGAGGGGGCAGTTATAGGGTTGGGTAGAATGGAGGGGGTTGTTACGGTCTGGATTTAATGGCGGGTAGGATGTGTTGAGAGTTGAGCTGCGTTGTTCCCTCCAGTTGATTGGCCTCGTTACTCGTCGCGTTACGCGCTGCTCACCGGTGAGTTACACAGCGTGAAACGCAGGTGATCGCAAACTCTCGTCTCGTCGGGGATTTTTGACACGTCGGGTATTTATGCTGAAAGCAGGAGATAGTATCCGTGCGGAGGACGTGATTTCGAGGCCGGGTCTGTTCGCTCAGGAAGGGAGCGGCCATTGGAGCCCGGTCACCATATTGTGCGCAATCGACGCAAACTCCAATGATGGACCAACACGGTGGCTTCGTAACGGTGAGATGTGGCCCCGTGTTTTAGTTTGTATTGTTGTGATCTTCGTATTGTGTGCGTCTGCGTCCGCCGTAAGACATTCCTCCTGACCGGTGCACACGGCACCTGACCGGACCACAAGGTGCGGTGCCAGACGTTTCAGATGACGGAGAGTCCAGAGGCGTCTTTTAACTTGACTTTATTGCGGTTTCTGTAAAGACACACGAGCTCGCGCCGAACTGTCCCTACCTACAGAACCGCATTGTGATGTCATCGTGATGTCATCATGACGGCCAATAATAATAATAATACTTGTCTTCTCCTCAGGCCGTGTTTTTTCCTTCCCGCCTCAAGATGTGCTTTGCTGGCAGAAGATGGCCTCCGTCCTCCTGGCTCCATTAATCTCATGGCCTTCCAGGTGTGTGAGTCTCTCACCGCTGATAAGAGCTGGATGAAACCCATTCTTCCCCAGACCATATAAAGGGAAGCAGCACAAAGGACAAACAGAGATATAGGGGCTTTATTGAACACAAAGTGGTGGACATAAAGGTGTTTACATGGCAGGACAGCCGGAGAGATAAGGACATCCAGGAGAATCTCAACCCTAAATTGCCAGGAATACACATTACAAAAAAAAGCCCCCCCCCATATATCCACCAGATTATTAACCAGAAGCAGCAGGAAGGAACTCTCAGAGATAAGACCTGGAGAGGGTCTCCTCCTCAAACAATATGGCCGCCATGTGTCTGTCCATGTAAACATGAGGTGATGACATCACCTCGCTAGCATCAGGATGTTCACCTTGCACCCAGAGGGTGAGGTGATGAGCCGTGGGCATAGTTCGCCCTGGTCTCAAAGAAAAAAGGCTTCTGGGATCCGAACAAGGGGCAGCATCACCATCTCCAGGACCTGCCATGACTGTGCCGAGAGCTCTCAAGATGACAATAGTGGAGGCCATGGCAGATATTGGCTTCAACAACAAGCTCCATAAAACCAGCTTAGCTGTGAATTCAGATGAACTCTTGCCTCATCTGGTTCTCCTGAGGTCAATTCACTCTCCACAGCCAGTGGCGTAGCGGGGGGGGGGGGCTGGGGGGGGCCGTGGCCCCGGGCGCAGTTTTGTTGGGGGCGCATAATTCAAAAGAAATTTGCGCCCCTAAAACTTGAGGCCTGGACTGACCCGCCGGGCCCTCGGGCGCCGCCCAAGGGCTCGCGGGTTGAGGGGGCCCAGATGCCGGGCAGCGGGAGTGCCTACCCGCGTCCTGAACAGTGAGTCCATCCGTGTTGAAGGGATGCGGCTGCGTGCAGGCGCAGTCGGTCACGTGGTCCGGCTAATCAGGTGGTACTGAGTCTCTGTACCAGCTGACTGGCCGGACCGCCGTGACCTGCGCACGCACGCAGCCGCCTCCCCTTCAACACGGACTGACTCACATGCTGTTCAGACCGGGCAGGCACTCCCGCTGCCCGGCATCTGGGCCCCTCAACCCCTGCTGGATCCGGAGCTGGGGCAAGTATCCATGTGAGAGCTGGCTGCCGCTGGGGCAATATCCAGGTGAGAGCTGGGGCATATCCATGAGCTGGGGGCAAATCCATGTGAGAGCTGGGGCAAATCCATGACCTTGGGGCAAATCCATGAGCTGGGGCAAATCCATGAGCTGGGGCAAATCCATGAGCTGGGGCAAATCCATGAGCTGGGGAAAATCCATGAGCTGGGGGCATATACATGTGAGAACTGGGGCAAATCCATGTGAGAACTGGGGCAAATCCATGAGCTGGGGCAAATCCATGAGCTGGGGCAAATCCATGTGAGAACTGGGGCAAATCCATGAGCTTGGGGCAAATCCATGAGCTTGGGGCAAATCCATGAGCTGGGGGCAAATCCATGAGCTGGGGGCATATCCATGAGCTGGGGGCAAATCCATGAGCTGGGGCAAATCCATGTGAGAACTGGGGCAAATCCATGAGCTTGGGGCAAATCCATGAGCTGGGGGCAAATCCATGAGCTGGGGGCATATCCATGAGCTGGGGGCAAATCCATGAGCTGGGGCAAATCCATGTGAGAACTGGGCAATCCATGAGCTGGGGGCAAATCATGAGCTGGGGCAAATCCATGAGCTGGGGCAAATCCATGTGAGAACTGGGCAAATCCATGAGCTGGGGCAAATCCATGAGCTGGGGCAAATCCTTGACCTGGGGAAAATCCATGTGAGAACTGGGCAAATCCATGAGCTGGTGGCATATCCATGAGCTGGGGCATATCCATGAGCTGGGCAAATCTTGTGTGAGCTGGGGCATATCCATATGTGAGCTGGGGCAAATCCATGTGTGAGCTGG